>CM022944.1:12017447-12451488 GCA_012931725.1 Litsea cubeba | reverse complement strand
ACACGTGGAAAAAAAAAAATAGAAGAAAAGGAAAAGAAAGAAACAAAAAAAAAAGAAAGAACTTTATTTTTCCTACAATGGAGTTTTCTTGAAAAAGAAGAACTTAACTTGAAGCCACTTGATGGAGAAGAAGAAGAAAACCTCTGAAGATCTTGAAGAAGAAAAGCTCTTGGTCTTGAAGCCCCTCTCGAGATTATTGCAAAAGAAAGTAATAAGAGCAAGAGATCTAACCTTCTCCTTGCTTTTATAGAGGAGAGCAAACCAAAGAAGGAAGCAGAAGAAAGAGGTAAGTGTTATCTAATAGTAACCTTACCTAAAGAAAGAGATTAGAAAGATTCTTTCCCAAAAGAAAGATATCTTGAGAGATTTTCTCCTAAAATCAATCTATTGACGGATTCTTTCCCAAAAAAGAAAGATATCTTGAGATATCCTATCCCAAATAAAGGGATCTTGAGAGATTTTCTCCTAAAATC
Source organism: Litsea cubeba (assembly GCA_012931725.1). NCBI lineage: Eukaryota > Viridiplantae > Streptophyta > Magnoliopsida > Laurales > Lauraceae > Litsea > Litsea cubeba. The sequence continues at coordinate 12,451,015 of CM022944.1, read as the reverse complement.
AATTCGATGACCGGATTCTTTCCCAAAAGAAAGATATCTTGAGATATTCTATCCCAAAAATAAAGGGATCATGAGAGATTCTCTCCAAGTAAAGATATTCTTAGATATTCTCTATCCAAATGAGATATTTTTGGATATTCTTTACAAAATGACACCATATGAGATCTAAGCCATTTCAAAAGCTTAAGGTCCCATGGGTTAGCCCATATGAGCCAGGTTTGACCACCTAGGCACACACAAAAAAAAAAAAAGAAATAAATTTTGGGCTTTTTAGTCAAAGAGAAATCCCTCTTACCAAGAGCATACAAAAATGGTTCCATGCCTCTTTGAGTTGATTGGACCATACAAAAGAAAATTCCAAGCCCCATGAGCTTCCAAAAATCAAACCATCCAGCCTCATCTACCAAATTGAGCCAAAATCTTGAAATTGACATTCCATCAAACCAAATCCTGGTCCACTAACTTGCCACATACAGCCTGTTAGGTCACAAGACCAAAACCAAAAACCAAAAACCTGATCCCCTAACTTGCCACATATAGCCTGTTAGGTCACAAGATCAAAACCAAAATTGATCCCCCAACATTCCACATACAGCTTGTTGGGTCACACGATCAAAACCAAACCCGACCCCCTAACCTGCCATATATAGCCTGTTAGGTCACAAGGTCAAAACCCAAATTCACATCCCTGATGTCATCTTCAAAACTTTGCCTCGAGATGGTACGTGATCCCTTTCACTACCATAAAATTCCCCTGGAAGCTCAAAAGGCTACAAATACCAAAAAGAAAGACTGCTCAAAGACTCTTGGTCAAGTCACAGGCTCTCCTTCAAAAAAATCTCTTCGAGGCACATCGACTACAAAAGTTAAGCAACTCGCCGCTGTACCTCGAGGGGGCATTTGTTGACACCAAAAATGTCACTTTGCCTTTCCAAGATCCAAAGAGCTACATGAAGTCGCAACCTGCCATAAATAGGCAATGCTACTTCCAAAAATCAAATCTTGTCAGAATCAAACAAAAACTGCAAGATTCATCCAGACAGCCAAAAGAGGAGTACACAAGAAGTTTCAAGCCATTTCAAGATCATTTGACCTAACTTCGCTTCTCCGACAGCCAAATCAAGCCTCTCGGCGGTAAAGCTCTCCGAGACCATGGTTTCCAAGACAGAACCTATGGATCATCTTAAAATGACTCCAATAGGTTCCCTGTCAAATTTCAAGTCAATCGGACATCGGTTGACCGCACATCAAACCGCGACATCTTCATCACGACAAAAAGCAAGTCTACAGGTGATAGGACCCCAAACGGCTTCAAAACTCAAACAAAAGCCTATGGTGAAAGTCCTATGGAGTCCAAGATCCTAACCCTAGAGGGGGGGGGGGTGAATAGGGTGAGCTACTAATAGTGACTAACTATGACCAATTTTAATTTTCTATAAACTAACTAGTCACTAGTGATGATAACAAGCACAATGCGGAAGCTAAATACATACAATCATCACAAGAGCATGCACCACAACACAATATTTATAGTGGTTCGGCCAACGTGCCTACATCCACTACCGGCTTGTGCTCTCACACCCCACCGGATTTCCACTAATATGCTTTTCCAATAGGCTAAGCAATAACCTCTTACAAGATGCTTTCCAAGGCTTAGCAATAACCTCTACAATGTATGCTTTCCAAGGCTTAGCAATAACCTTACAATGATGTTTTTCTAGGCTAAACAACAACCCTTACACTATGCTTTTATATGGCTAAGCAATAACCTTACAAAGAAATGATTTCTCAAAGAAAGTGTCTTTCAAAGAACACTCTAAGAGATTACAATTAAAGCACAATTACAATGCCTCTTTAATAGGCTAATTTGAAAGTGAAAACTAAACTCACACAACACACTAATGAGTGCAAAGATGTATGCTAATGAGGTGTGTGTGTGACAACTTCAATCAAGTTTAAAAAGTAAAGTCCAATGAATATATGCTCAAAGCAATTCAAAGATTAAAGCACATAGAAAGAATTGATTGAAGTTTAAATGCAAATCACATGACCAAATACTAACTTGTTGATGATTTAAAAAATCAAGGCTCACAAGTTGTATGAAATTAATTTGGCTTAAACATGTGATGCATTTGTAGTGTTGTTTTCAAAAACAAGATTTAACAAAGGTTTTAAAAAGATTGAAAACAACAATGATGATTCAAACAAGTTAAATTAACATGTTATAAAGAAATCAAAGTTTCAAACATAACATGTTTAACAAAGTTTAAAACTAAACTAAGTTTGAATCAAAGAAAAGAATTCATTACAACTTAATATCAAAGATTGAATGGAAGTAATGAATTCATTTCATCATAGTTATCATGCTAAAAACATTTACCAAAGATTTAAAACCAAGCATGAAACATATGATTAAATTAAGCAAAGCTTACTTGGAGATTTAACTTCATGATCCAAGCTTTAGCTTCCTTAATGACCTTCTTAATCCCCTTGGTTCATCCCCTTTATCTTCTCTTCAAACACCTCCAAGAAGGCTTCAAGTTTGCTCAAAAGTTCCAACCTTTTTCAAAGGGAATGAAGCCTTTTTATACACAGAAAACAGAGTTTCTGCGTGTCCCCGGTCGACCCCATGACAGGCCCGGTCGACCCCCATCCAACGGTCAGAAAAAATGACCGTTGGAGAGCCAAACGGCTCTCTGCCCAGTCGACCCGCAGTGTACGCGGTCGACCGAGATGTGTACCCGGTCGACCGAGTACACTGGGCCCTGGGTCACTTTTCCCATTTTGCATACTTTTGCAATTTTCAAAGATTTTTGATGTGGGACTTGTTGGGGCCATTAAATCAAGCTTGAAACATGATTTAAATCAATCTAAGTATTTTTAAAATCATGAATCATAAAAAGCCACAAATCATTTGAAACTTTAAAACTTAGGCTAAGCTTGAATTTTGAAATTCCTTTTACAAAATCAATTGCATCCAAAATTAAAACCAATTCATGCATAAAACATGAGTTTTACCATATTTAAAAACAATGCATGGATAAAATAAGATTTCAATGTTTTCTAAAATAATGCAAGTGTGAGAAATCAAATGATGATTAAAATGATATGCATCCATCAAATTGCAATACACAAAATTCCTAACAATCTCCCCCTTTGCAATTTGATGGCAAACCTTAACTTAACACTAAACCTCACACTAAGTCTTCAGCTCCTTGGCTTGACACGGCTTGAAATCTTCGGATGCTCCTTCACTTAGCTTGGGCTTTAGCTCTTTTGATCTTCATTCTTCTTGTCCTTAGCTCCAAGCTTTCTTTCTTTTATCTTCTCTCCCCCTTAGACCAAGCACTCTCTCTCCTTGGTCTTTCTCTCCCTTTGCCATTGAATGCTCTCTCCCCCTTTGATCTTTCTCCCTTTTTGGGTAGCTAGAGCATTTTCTCCCCCTTAATCCTTTCTCCCCCTTTGCCATTAAATTGCAAAGGTAGCAATTGAAGAAATGTACCTACACACATGAAACAAGGAAAATACCTTTAGTAGCACCTGTTAACAAATGAAATCGAAAATGAAATACTTAACAGGCTATTATGCATGTGAGTAAGTTATAAGGGAATAGCAATGGTGAATTTGATCATCTCTAATGCTTCCTTAGAAGGTTTACTCCCCCTCAATCCATAATCTTCTTTTGTCATACTTTTGACAAGAATATAACTATTAGATGCAAGAAGAAGATGGTTTAACCAATTGAGGGATAACTTCAAGGGAAGGATTAGATACCAATTGATAATGATTAACTATAAGGCTCAATGATCAAATTACCAAATTGGAGAGAAACGAAATGACCTATAAGCTTAAGGAAAATTTGAAGAGCAAGGTCAAAAGGTTAATCTATCATGGATACCAATTGAAATAAGAACCATATCAATTGAGATTTAAGAGTATGACTTATTAGCTCAATCACTCTAAAATGGACTTAAGGAATGTAACTAGAAGGATTAATCCAAGTTAGAGCTATCCATGATGATAAGGGGTTTACTAAACATAGCATCAAATAATATAACTATGAAAATCATATGCTATGTAAATTTTGAAATCATTTCACTCAATCATAAAATATGACTATCAAGTGTAAGATGAGTGAAATGAAATTCAAACCATGATGCCTACCTCAATCATTAACCAACCAAGATTATTAACACATAAACATGGTGGTCACGAGATTTAACCAAATAAGCAAGAGAGGTGGCAAACATGACCATTTATGAAGCTAATGGAATGTGACATGGAACAAAGACATATTACTATCAAGTTTAATCCAATGTGCACAAGGTTTATCACAAATATATAACATCAATTGGAAGTTATACTAATTGAAAATGATATCATTTGATTACCAATTGAATATGGAACATGTTTAAGAGCAAGCATGTGACAAACACAAAATTCCAACAAGCAACATAAATGAATATTCATCACTTTAATGATATAACTATTGAGCATAGTGATGAACATGAGAAATTGCATTTTGAAAATATATGACTTATAAGAATATGCAATTTCCAAAGTGTCAACCATATGAATACAACATCTAAGAAATCCATCATTCAAGAGATATAACTATGTAATTCAAGAAATGAATTTCAAAGAGGTTCATATGATCAAACACTACTATGAGGTTGAAACATGTATAAGTATGACAAATACACATGAATCAAACATCATAACCATCCATTTCACAAAAATGACTAGAAAGCATAAAGGATGGATTTGGGTTCTAGTATGGTTAAAAAAAAATAATTAAAGAACACAACCATACATGGAACAAATAAAACATTTGCATAAAGAATGTAACTAAAAGAGCAAACATGCAAATAGTCTATCACAACATTGATTTCCATTAAAGGATGACATAAGCAAAAGCATAAGGAAATGAAAACATGGAACATGCTTTGATGAATACAACAAAAAGTTTTAAAGCATTTCCATTCATGCAATCTTCAAATCATAAACAAAATCTAACAATGGGCATAATGTATATGAAAATAAAGAAAGCACCTTATCAAACATCAAATTGTATTCTAAGCAATATCACTACCAAGAATCATACAATTTGATTTAAAAACCATTCAACTTGCGTTTTAAAAGATATAACTTAATTGGAAAGCATACAAGTTGATCTTTTCAAAGTAATTTTCCATGTGAAAGTATAACTTAAAAATTCATGGAAAAATTAAATTGATTTAAGTCATTTGTTTTTCAAAATAATCTAACTAAGACATACAAACAAATGATATTGCAACATCAATCGATTATGAAAGATCTAGCTATGAAAGCTTTGAACCCATAATCAATTGAACATGTAGAAATGCAAACAAGATGTGACTATAAAAAGCAAATCTAACATGTGAGAAATACAATCAAATGATTTTGAAAACCATGATATGTGACTTAGGGAAGTACATGAAGACAAAATCAAATGATCATAAAGAAACAAATGCATTTTAAAAAATGTAACTAAGAAAGAACATAAAATGCAAATGCAATCATGACCAACAAAAAGATTTAACTATTAAGGTTAGGTTGGTCAATGAGGTCCAAGGCCCTAAGGTTTGTCTATTTGTCTAACTTTGGGAATCCACCTAAGGTCTTGGGATGGATGAACTTTGAGGTCTATCTTAAAAGTCTCACCAACTATTGGAGATTTGATTTGATAAATTTTTAACTTAGACTTATCACCTTGATATTTAGATTTGACTAAATTTAGCTTAGATTGGTGATTAGTCTTTTGGGGTTGGTGAGTTTTCTTCTTAGGGGATTGATTTCTTTTCTTCTTATTTCCTCCATTTATTTGACTTTTGAATTTTAGATTTAACTTAGCAACTTTATTCAAAAGTTCTTTCATTTGTTGTGTTATGGGAGAAGATTGAGAAGCTTTTTGTTAATAGATTCTTTTAGAGTTGGTTTAACTTGTTTAACCTTTTTAGAATCTATTTTAGGAGACTCCTTTTTAATAGGTTTTACTTGTTTAGTCTTCTTGGTGTCTTCCTTGGTTTTTAGTGTCTTAACCATCATAGAATTTGATTTTACTTTCTTTGGTTCAAAGATGGGTTTAGACACATTGCTTGTCCTTGATTTGCACTCAAACCTAAAATGTCCTTCAATGCCACAATAATTACATTTAGTTTTGGGCAAGGAAGTGTGAGTGCTAGAGAAAGAGGACTCACCTTTCACAAATGTGTTGGTGATTAAAGGATCATGAGAAATATTCCTATTAAATCCAAGACCCGTCCTATCTCCTTTTGATTTACCCAATTTAAATAACTTTTCAAATTTTTCTTCACTATGGGTAAATTTGCACTCATACTTTTGTTTGTAGGTTTCAAGTTGAGTGACTTGGTTTTTAAGGGTTGAATTTTCATTTTTAACTTTTGTTAATTCAATTTCAATTCCCTTAAATTTGTTTAGCTCTTCATGGGCAAGTTTTAATTCAAATTTAAGTTCATTAACAACATTAGATCCAAGTTCTAGAGTTTTTAAATTACTTTGAGCATTAGACAAGTTTTCATTGGAAATAGTCAACTTGGATTTTAAATGGACAATGTTTTCATCTTGTCTTTTTAAAGTATCTCTTAGATTTAAATTTTCCTTATTAAGATTGTCATAACCTATCTTTAAATCTTTTAATTCATCTTGAGCATTATATAGGTTATGCAAAGAGATCATGAACTTAGATTCTACACAATTTATTAATTCTTCTTTCTCTCTAAGTTCATCTTTTGAAGAGACTAATTCTTTGTTTAGTCTTTGAGATTCTTCTTTTAATCTTTTATTCTTCTTAGAAAGCTCTAAGGATAATGTGCACAAATCCTCATAAGCTTGTTCAATGTCATTATCATTTTCATCATTTTCTTCCTCTTTTAATTCAAATTGAGATTCATTAGTTTCAATGTTTGAATCTCCAATAGTGGGAAGAAGGAGGGGTCTAGAAGAATCTACCAAAGAATCTACAAAGTCTAAACTAGTGGAATCCATTCTAATGATTTTCATAGAAAAACAACACTAGGGTTTTGATCTAGATAGAGAGGATCAACTCCGGGTGTTTAAGCCCTAAATGGAGTAACCTTGCTCTGATACCAATTGAAAGTCCTATGGAGTCCAAGATCCTAACCCTAGAGGGGGGGGTGAATAGGGTGAGCTACTAATAGTGACTAACTATGACCAATTTTAATTTTCTATAAACTAACTAGTCACTAGTGATGATAACAAGCACAATGCGGAAGCTAAATACATACAATCATCACAAGAGCATGCACCACAACACAATATTTATAGTGGTTCGGCCAACGTGCCTACATCCACTACCGGCTTGTGCTCTCACACCCCACCGGATTTCCACTAATATGCTTTTCCAATAGGCTAAGCAATAACCTCTTACAAGATGCTTTCCAAGGCTTAGCAATAACCTCTACAATGTATGCTTTCCAAGGCTTAGCAATAACCTTACAATGATGTTTTCTAGGCTAAACAACAACCCTTACACTATGCTTTTATATGGCTAAGCAATAACCTTACAAAGAAATGATTTCTCAAAGAAAGTGTCTTCAAAGAACACTCTAAGAGATTACAATTAAAGCACAATTACAATGCCTCTTTAATAGGCTAATTTGAAAGTGAAAACTAAACTCACACAACACACTAATGAGTGCAAAGATGTATGCTAATGAGGTGTGTGTGTGACAACTTCAATCAAGTTTAAAAAGTAAAGTCCAATGAATATATGCTCAAAGCAATTCAAAGATTAAAGCACATAGAAAGAATTGATTGAAGTTTAAATGCAAATCACATGACCAAATACTAACTTGTTGATGATTTAAAAAATCAAGGCTCACAAGTTGTATGAAATTAATTTGGCTTAAACATGTGATGCATTTGTAGTGTTGTTTTCAAAAACAAGATTTAACAAAGGTTTTAAAAAGATTGAAAACAACAATGATGATTCAAACAAGTTAAATTAACATGTTATAAAGAAATCAAAGTTTCAAACATAACATGTTTAACAAAGTTTAAAACTAAACTAAGTTTGAATCAAAGAAAAGAATTCATTACAACTTAATATCAAAGATTGAATGGAAGTAATGAATTCATTTCATCATAGTTATCATGCTAAAAACATTTACCAAAGATTTAAAACCAAGCATGAAACATATGATTAAATTAAGCAAAGCTTACTTGGAGATTTAACTTCATGATCCAAGCTTTAGCTTCCTTAATGACCTTCTTAATCCCCTTGGTTCATCCCCTTTATCTTCTCTTCAAACACCTCCAAGAAGGCTTCAAGTTTGCTCAAAAGTTCCAACCTTTTTCAAAGGGAATGAAGCCTTTTTATACACAGAAAACAGAGTTTCTGCGTGTCCCCGGTCGACCCCATGACAGGCCCGGTCGACCCCATCCAAACGGTCAGAAAAATGACCGTTGGAGAGCCAAACGGCTCTCTGCCCAGTCGACCCGCAGTGTACGCGGTCGACCGAGATGTGTACCCGGTCGACCGAGTACACTGGGCCCTGGGTCACTTTTCCCATTTTGCATACTTTTGCAATTTTCAAAGATTTTTGATGTGGGACTTGTTGGGGCCATTAAATCAAGCTTGAAACATGATTTAAATCAATCTAAGTATTTTTAAAATCATGAATCATAAAAAGCCACAAATCATTTGAAACTTTAAAACTTAGGCTAAGCTTGAATTTTGAAATTCCTTTTACAAAATCAATTGCATCCAAAATTAAAACCAATTCATGCATAAAACATGAGTTTTACCATATTTAAAAACAATGCATGGATAAAATAAGATTTCAATGTTTTCTAAAATAATGCAAGTGTGAGAAATCAAATGATGATTAAAATGATATGCATCCATCAAATTGCAATACACAAAATTCCTAACATATGGTTGGTCTTATTTATTGCTCAGGAGGCTTCACACCAAATTTCAGGTCATTCCGACATCGTTTCTCCCAGTTTCAGCTTTTGACAGAAAATCGGCAGCTCTGCGCGACAAAGTCTTCGGCTTTCTTAGGAAATTGGAAACTTTGCAAAATAAAATGCAAGGATTCTCATCAGGTTTCCTACAAAGAAATCAGGCCAATAAATGGTCAAAATGTCAAGGAAAAGTACAGAAGAGAAAAGAATAAAAAAAAAAGCAAAAACGGACGCAAAACGGGACACGAAAGGGGGAAAACCCCCCCAGGGTCGCAGACCCCTGCGACCCTGGGCCAGGGTCGCCGGCGACCATGGACCCCGGGGTCGCCGGGAAAGCCCCGGAAACCCCGGTTTTCGCCGTTTTTTTCGCGATTCGAGGGGCCCAGCCTCTGGTACTTTCCAAAATTCATGCTTTTGAGACACCAAGTCCTCTGATATCCAGTCCAAAACACGGGTAAATCATCAAGAGTATCGAAGACAGTATTGATCGCCACCCGGTCAACCAAAAAAAGTGTGCTTCCCACCCGACCGATCGAGAAATCGACAGGACAGATGGCACCGACCCGCTGTTGGCAACAAACGCCTGAAATTACATGGTCACCTGATGTCGATCTACATCAAGATCCATCGATGATCATCAACAGAAGAATCTCAAAAGACGTGGCACGGCCCGCGACTCTTCAGCTGCTCGGCGACCACTTAATGCGATTAATTGACTAGCTTTATTATAGTCATTAATCCATTTCTTTGGACGGCCCAATCAGAAGCAAGCATTCGGGAGTTACAAGTCAAGAGATTCATGGCATTTAACCCATGAAACTCCTCCCATCATGGCGATTAAAGGCGATTAAATGCCCTCAATCTCCTCCGGCCAATCAGAAGCCAAGAAAAAGGAGTTACAAAATAAACAATTCAATTTTGTAACTCCTCCCATTATGTGGCTTAATGACATTAAAAGCCCATAAACTCTCCTAAATGGCTACCAAGAGCCTATAAATAGGAGAGCACTCCAAAGGAATCCAGATCGGAAAAAACAACGAACGAACATCAGACAGCAGTCAGAAATCCAGAGAAAAGAAAAAGAGAGAAAACTCTGCGGAAGTTCTACACCGGCCACCGCAACAAGGTGACAAAAGTCCCTTGGGGGTACCCCCCCCAAGGTCCTTGCCTTCTCCTCCTGCCTCCAATGGCTTAGATATGGCTTTTCAGCCCGTCTACTCGGCTTTTTATTGGATATAGGACCTTCTTTTGGTCTTTGTCTTCTAAAAACCCGAGGTTATAGCCAAGCCAAGCGAATCAATAGCATCCTCTGTTCTCATCTGCATGGATGATGGCGAAGCCCACATATGGCTTGCGACCGTCAATCTAAACGAGTCCCCCACAATCTCCTGAGAAGTTAGATCCTCATTTTCTTGCTTTTCATTGTAGTTTGTATTTTTTCAAAAGAGACAAAAATCACAATTCTTGTCTTTCATTGTTGATAAGGATTGTAAATCGGCTATAAACGCCAAAATCGGCTATAAACGCCAAAAATCGGCTATAAATGCCAAAATCGGCTATAAATGCCAAAAAATCGCCTTTCACGACAAATCAAGAAAAATGTCTCTTTTCTTAAATATATGTGCAATGGAAAACTTGAAAGAAGTTGATTTCCTTTTTACTTGCGAAGGTTGATCTCCGGATCACCACTTGCAATTCCAAGTAAAATTAAAAAATCTGGCACACCCACAAAAAAAGAAATGTTGATGCACGCCCCTGCCCCCCGGTTACGAAAGGGTCGGACCCGACGGACTCCCACGTCCGCCGACCTCGGTAGAACCAAGCAGGAGCGTGGTCCATCAGTATCAAGGAATGCTTTGGATATAGTATTAAATGAGTCGATAAGAGCTGGTGATTTTGGTTCAGATACGGATGCATGTGGGTGTGTTGTACGACGGACCCATGGTTTACCATGTGCACATGAAATTGCAAAGTGTATAAGAGAAGGGTCTCATATACCACTAAGATGTGTACATCAATTTTGGCGGACGCTCAATTTAGATCCCACTAAGATGAACGATGCCCCTGAGTTGACCACAACTTCTGAGTTCGACTTGATTGATAAGAAATTTCGGGGAAGTGATGAGGCGGAAAAAATTCAACTACTGAAAAAATTGAGAGAAATAGCTAGTCCAGAATGTACACCTCTGATTGAACCGGACATTAAATTGAATACTCGCGGTCGGTCATCATCGAAGAAGAAGAAGTTGGATCGGTCTACGACTCGTGAGCCGTCTGCATTCGAATACGCAGTAGGGGTGAAAGAGAGTGTTTCTGTTATATTAAGTAGTACATCTGTAAAGAAGAAGAATGAGAAGATTTGTGTCCGTTGCACTCGATCATGTACATTTTCGCATTCGCTCCCTCAGCCTCTGGGACCCTACATCCTTAATGTTAAGGATGTCACAGCTGATGGTAACTGTGGATTCAGATCTATAGCAGGCCTTCTTTGCATGGGCGAGGACAGTTGGAGGCAGGTTAGATTGGATTTGAGCAGTGAATTACAGAGGTATCAACATTATTATGCATTGGTCTATGGAGGAGATGACCGGGTTGGAGATCTGTACTACGCATTGTCTTACTTCGAAGACAATCCAGGATTTGATCGGTGGATGACAATGCCGGACATGGGTCACTTGATATCTTCGTGTTATAAAGTTGTATTGGTCCTGCTTTCATGGCAGCAATGCTTGACTTTCTTGCCTTTGATATCACCCCCGATTCCAACAAGTGATCACAAAATCATCGCGATTGATTTCGTCAATGGAAACCATTATGTTCAGGTATTCATGAAGCCAGAAGCACCATTACCTCCCATTGCAACAAATTGACATAGACACCATCATCCTGATGCAGACGGATGGCAGCTCCCATATACAAATCGCATCGAGCAATTCAGAGACATTTTGGGAAATAGTGTAGCAACACAAGAGTCGGTTAATCTTGACAGCGATTGATTATATAAATTGATTGTCATTTGATGTAACCATATGAATTATATAATGAAATGTTGAATGTAAGAAGTTGGATGCTCAATTTATTCTTTTGTGTTATGTAAAACATGGTCTGCACGGCCAATATGTAATGTGCAAATCAGAATCTGCACGGCCAACAAGTAATGTGCATAACACATTATGCACGGCCATTATGTGTCGTGCAGACCATGTTATGCACGGCACATAATGGCCGTGCATAATGTGTTATGCACATTACTTATATGCCGTACAGACCTATGTCCCTTTCATTCCATTTTGTCTAATCTTTCTTTTACATAAATACAGACTATAATATCTCTGAAAATATAAAAATTCATCTATTATAGGAGACCTCTCAAAAAGTATCATTGAATTCATCAATTACGCAAAAAAGTACATATTTATGTAAAAGTGATTATTTACATAATTGCCGTAAAAAAGTGGCATAAAATTCACCAAGTTCCAGAAAAAAATTACAAACTCCCATGACATAATCATAAAATCCAAAAACACCAACTCTTATCACGGACGCGTACGTCGTCGGTACGTCACCGGTAAGCCATCCAAGATCTCGAACGTGGTCTGTATTGCTCGGTAATATAAAATAGCAGACTGACTAGGCTGTGCAATCGTAGCACAAAGATTATCACTCGCTCGACGGATCTGTAAGAAATCATTACATTTGTTAATAATTAAGAGAATTATAACTTTTAAAATGAATGCATAATGTTATAATTGAAAATTCAAACGCTCACCACTCTTGGAGTCGGGTCATCTTGATCCTCATGAGGATGATAATGGGAGTGACGTTCGGGGTTCTGTACCCGAGGATGTGAAATCCTAACAAACCACTCCATGTAGTCGGGTGAGCACTCCCGTCTCCCATGCATGTTGTACTCGATGGCCATGGTGTGCTAGTGATAATACATGATCCTCCCAAGACTCCGAGTACTGATCAAGGAATTTGTAGGAGACCTTGTATTGTCCAGCAGTAGATCCTCGAGACGCACGAAGGGGCGCGAGCGGTGCTGGTGGGATGGTCTGAACATACCCAAACTGATGAAGAACCCTCTGTGGGTGGTAGGGTTCAATTACATAAATTGCTCTCAAGCAACCACAGAAGAAAGAACTCTGTTGGAATGGATGATGAGCCCTGTCACCGGTATACGGATCCCAAGCCACCTATGTCAAGAAGCAATTGAAACAACTCATTAATATTCTAACAAAAAATAGAGATCATCGAAAAACCTTAAAATAAATAGCAACATGTCTATTGGATGCTCACCTCACTAGGATGTAAGTCATCCAGTCTCTCCCGCAATAACTTGACGTTCTCCCTTCCAATCCCGGAATCCTAGCCAGGATTCCAGCGAGCCGCATGACGCATTGCAGCCGTAAACCCCCATGCTACCGGAGGACGGACAAATGTGAAGTGCTCATACACCCAAGACTGCAAGAGTTAGAGATTATTAATTATATAAATAAAATAATATATAATGAATAGTTCAGAGATAGGCAAATGGAAACTAGAGTCAAAGAGGTATGCACATGTACCGTGAGCAGTGTCAGATATCCAGCAATCTGTCTCACTCTGCCCTCGTGGCGGTCCCCAATTGGCGCTAAAAGATACGCAAGTGCGGCAGCCCCCCATGCATAATGACGGACCTGTCCCAAGTCCATCAGTAAAGATAGGTAGGCAATGGGGACTCGGGTGGACGACTTATCGGTGAAAGTTGTGCAGCCTAAAAGATACAGAAGATAGCCTCTAACTGCACAATCTACCTGTTCAACAGATGACCTGGGACCCACACTACCGCACACTCGCTTTATCCAGGCCATCCTCACTACCCCACCACGCGCCACTTGAAGTTCAGCAGACGCAGTCGCTCTATCCACACCTAGTCCATGCTCAAGTAAATCTACCCTGCTCGGTAAATCCCATACTGCTCGATGTGTGGACAGGCAGTCCCATTACTGGGATGCCGAGGAGAGTACCCACATCGTCTAAGGTGATCGTCATCTCACCAAATGGCATGTGGAAGGTGTTTGCCTCGGGCTGCCACCTCTCAACGAAACTGGATATCAGAGGGGCCGAAGTATATCGGTACGACAATGACTTAAGGCCAGCCAATCCAGACTCTTCTATAATCGCACGAAACCGATGAACTTCGGTATCGGCCCCATCCCCAGGCCGAGGTATGTACCAATCCTTCAACCCTCGCCAATGATTGATACACTTAAGCGGCTCACGTTCATGCACATTAAAATTTTTAATCTTCATTAATATATGTTATTATAGACTTCAACATATTATTTGAAAAAAAATTAATTCACAAATTTAAAAAATGCAAGATTACCTCCCCGTCCCATTTGGGTATGGCCACGTGCGTCCTGACACTAGGGAGGACCGATAAATCAACCGGACTGCCGGGGATAAGTCCCTCCCCTGCCGCCGCTGGGGGAGGACTGGATGGCTGTTCATCCTGGTCTGATACATGATCCTCCCTTGCTGCCGCTGCAGCAGAAGTGGACGGCTGTGCCTCCTCCTCCTCTGAGGAATCATGCTCTGATGAATCCTCCTCAGATGAATCATCCTCTGACTCCTCTGACGAATCTGGGAGTGGATCCTGTAATATTTTACGTCTTCGTTCAGATGTCGTTGGTCGTTGACGACCGGCAGTCGAAGTACTAGTGTGCACACCTCGGCGACGCGCCGGTCTTGTGACACCGATCTTCGTCCTAACTCTAGATGGCTCGCTAGAAGAACTAGCCCGTCCACCTATCGAAAGTGAGCTGCCACCGCGACGAGCAGGTCTTCTAGGCATATTCTAATCTGTTCAAAATAAAAAACAAAAATTGTTATTTAACATTGTAAATTTGTTCTGCACGGCATACTATTAATGTGCAATCTCATATCTGCACGGCCAATGTTAGCCATGCATATGTAATTTGCACGGCATATCGACACCGTGCAAATAATATATGCACGGCTAACATTGGCCGTGCATATAGTAAATGCACGGTGTCGATATGCCGTGCAAATTTAACCTGCACACTTCTGGTTTGCCGAGCACCACGCGAACCAGAAGAAGAAAACAAATGGGAAGGGAAAATTTGGTGTTCGAAACACTTATCCATATCATGCATTAGGGAATCCATATACAATCGAAATAGGTGAAAATACAATCTAAATACACATACATTACAACCTAAAAAGAATGTGAAAATGATTGTAAAGCTTTAACGAAAGAAGAAGATTACCTTACCTTATGTGAACAAGAAGAAGAAGATAAAGAATAAGAAGAACGTGATGAGAGCAGTGGAGAAGATGTAGCAGGAGACGTCAGATTTTTTCAACTTCTGTTAGCCGGCCAAATTTGAAAAACGAGGAGGAGGGAATGGAGAAGGAGAAGACGAGGGCTGGTGGGCAGTTTCGGTATTATGGTGGGTGGGCTCAGCAAGTAGATTTTAAATCTAAAATGGCTGTGGTGAGCTCAGAATGTGGGTGTGTTCATCAAAAATGGTGGTGCATATAGAATTTTCCAAAGTATAAAGATCTGCAAGGCACTTGCTCCTACACCTCCAAGTGCAACACTTTTATAAGATGGAGGATCACTTCGACTATTCGATCCAAGAGCTAGCAACAGGACTGCATAGGCCTGAAAGACCATAGCATTCTACAAAAGAACAGAAAACAGAGCAGCATAAGCACAATGTTATTTAAAGAGATTTGTCACCGTAAGAGCTACCAAAGACAAGGCAACATATCCACTGTTGTGCTCTGTGAGAACCAGTAACAAGTTATTATTTAAAAACTAAACAGCGCCAAACCAGAGGGAACACTAGACATTAAACCAAAAAAACATCGAAACCATTCTTGAAAGTTCAAATTAAACATGCAAAACCATAATTTTTATTACAAACTCAGAAGCCATCATTTTTATATTTTCAATTTGAGAAAACTGAATTTTGGGCGGTTCGGTCAAGTAACGGAAACTCAATAGAATTCATAACTGTTTCAATGTAATCTTTTCCTTCTTTTTGATTTTGATTGTCTGAATATTCAGGAGCTAAGACCATTCCAATGCTCCTTTTCGCCATGCATAAACTGAACCAACAATTGGGATAAGCACGAAAATCTTCCGTGTTTCAGAATACGGTTAACCATCATGTTAACTAATCGATTACGATAAATTGTTAACCATCATGGATCAAATTTTGTAGTTTTTTCTTCTGCAGCACCTCGTCATGACATGAGCGTGAAAGAGGTTCAAGAATCCGTTTTCTTTTTATACGGGCTAAAAATGAATAACTTATTTTGACATTTTGACCTTATACTGTAGGGTGGATCTCGAAAGATATGAAAGATCTCCCTCCCTTCAAGCCGTACATACGACTTTCATCGAATACGGCTTTCCACATAATTTTATGTGTATCTATGAAATCAAGTATGGAATTATGTTCACTCATATTAAATTGAGTAGCCATTTCCCTCCTCTTCCTGCTAGGATTGGAAATCCTGTCCCCAGCAAAAAAAAAAAAAAAAAAAAAAAAAAAAAAAAAAAAAAAAAAAAAAACATCGAAACCATTCTTGAAAGTTAAAACATGCAAAACCATAATGTTTATTACAAACTAAGTAAGTCAATATTTTTATATTTTCAATTTGAAATGCATATAACTCCTAAACATAACATCATGTTGTCATCCTATATATGGAGATGCTGCTGCATGATTTACGCAGCGGAGCTCTAAAGAAAGAACACAAAAACTCAACCAAGGCTAGACATTTACTAGCCAGGCATATGTTCCCACACACAAAACAACCACATGGTTTCCTTCCATATCTTTTGTGGTTTATTCACCCTCTTTTTTATGTGCTTCCCAGCTGGCCTGGCTCGTGGGCTTGAATATCCATCTTCTCTTCTGAAAGCCTTCTTTTTTAGCTAGCCCGCTGCAAATTATCATATGATTTGCATAGCTGGTTGCCTTACGAAGGTGTCCCTATGGAGGGTGGCTGAATCCCTTTCTTTTTTCTTGTCTAGGGTTCATCCCTCTTTTTTTGTGATTTGTGTACAATTAGTTACTTTCCGAAAGCAAAACAACAACACCCACTATCACGATGATAACAAAATTCACCACCATCCTTCTTAGAATAAAGATCTCGTAAAGTACAACCACCTTTTTCAATTCTATTCAACAAAGCCTGACAACTGAATTAGCAATCCTGTGCAATTTATCGCTCAAAACTCATCTCAGATAGAATTAATTATTCCGCTCCATAATTCTGTAAGTAACGGCAATCCTTGTAAAAATTCCAGGTAACCTGAATACAATAAAAACCAGTCCAACTAAAATAGTTGCTCATGTCTCGAAAGCCTAATAATATCTTGCAATTTCAGAAACATTTGTTTATTTCCTATCACAATAGAATCCACCTTTTCCAGGTTTTATGGAGTTTGCATATAATAGTAATCATTCAGATTTGTCTTAGAAGCCTAGTAGTTTTGGAAAATTTTAATCTTTTCCTATTCCCAAAAAGAAGCAAAATTTTACTTTTCAAGTTGTTTGGCATTTTGCAGATTCAAGGTATTTGTTCTTAGGCAACCACAATAATAATTTAGCATACCCCATTCTGTGACAGATTTGCGTAACTGGGATCATGAATCACCATACATATCCAACTCTGCATTTTTAGATATCAAGCATATGGTTATGACCTCAGCTTATTCCAGATTCTCATGTATTTGTATTTGTGGCTGTTTTAAGATGAAGGATCATTAGCGGACCCAAGATTTTCGCTTGGGTGGGGCTAAACTTTTGCTAAAAAAATTTCACATTAGCAATAGCAAAAGAAAACATATTACATTTAAATAGAAACCTAAATCAATCAATCTTAAATGCAAACACAATTCTTCGTTTCAAAACGTAGCAAGCCAACCAGATTAGACAGCATGAGCGATAATTTTAGTTCCACCAGAATAAATTCAAGCAAAGTCCGATTTAACACAGCGTGGGTTTCAATTCTTCAAATGATGCTGGCGAAAAGGTTCATAGAACAATACAAGTAACACGCTTGCTTACCAAAGAAGGGGGTGGGGCGGTAGTTTTGATACATCTGGGGCGGGGCATCAGTAGGGGGCCATTATGATTCTTAAGGGAATTCAGGATTTGATCTGGGGCGACCGGCCCAGATGCCATACAAGTGGGTCCGCCCCTGTGAAGGATCCAAGATTTGCACTCTTCTTCAAGTTTATCATTGTTCTTCAAATATATATATGCAATTGTAATGAAAGGCATAGACTTTCTATGCGAAATAGGATTTATTAAAAGGGGCATTCGGCGACAGGTCCCTGAACACTGCACTTTATTGCATTAGGTCCACAAAAAAAAGTCATAAAGCCAAAGGTCCTTCACACACTTTTTCATACCTGAAATGTCTAATTTACCCCTTTGTTTAAATCATATCCCATGATTGGAGGGATATCCCATTAATAATGGTCAGCTACAATTTAATTGGTCACAATTAATGGAATCTCATTAATGAGATTTTCAAATAAATTCTAAAAACACACAAATAAATTTCTAAATAACACAAATAAATTTCTAAAAATGAAATAATTTCAAAAAATACAATAAATCCAAAAACAAAAGGCAATAAATTTCAAAAGAACGCAGATAAATTTAAAAAGATGCAGATAAGTTTCAAAAAATCCAAATAAATTTCAGAAAATGTAAATAAATTTCAAAAGATTCAAATAAATCTCAAAAGATCCAAATAAAATTCAAAAAATACAAATAAATTCTAAAAGACGCAAATAAAATTTAAAAGACGTAAATAAAATTAAAAAATGCAAATAAATTAAAAAAAGCAAATACATTTGCCAAAACTAAGATAAACCAATTTTTTAAATTTTAAAAAAATTTGCCAAAAACTCAAGTATTGTTGTAAAAAATCAGTTAAATTTAGTTTAAAAAATACAAATAAATTTCAAAAGACACAAATAAAATTCAAAAACACAAATAGATCTAAGAAAATAAAAATAAATTTGCCAAAAACACAGAAATATTTGTTCAAGAACTCAGTTAAAATTTTCAAAATGAAGATAAATTTGTCAGAAACTCGGCCATTTTTTTCAAAAATTCAAATAAAGTTGCCAAAAACTCATATAAATTTGTATAAAAATCAGATAAATTATTTCAGAACTCAAATAAATTTGTTACAAAACTTAGATAAATAATCAAAAACTAATACAGATTTGTCCACAACTCAGATAAATTTGACAAAAACTCAGCTAAATTTGATAAAAACTCAGATAAATTTAACAGAAACTCATACAGATTTGTCCAGAACTCATATAAATTTGACAAAAACTTAGCCAAATTTAATAAAAACTCAGATAAATTATTTCAGAACTCAGATTAATTTTCCAAAAAATCAGTTGATTTGCCAAAAACGGAGATAAATTTATTAGAAACTTAGATAAATTTTTTAAAACCTCAGCTGATTTGCCAAAAAAGCAGATAAATTCGTCAAAAACTCAGATAAATTTTTCAAAAACACAGATATTTTTTTTAAAAAATCGGAGAAAATCAGATAAATGTTCCGAAAACTCAGTTGTTTTACCAAAAGCGCAGATAAATTTGTCAAAAACTCAGATAAATTTTCCAAAGAATCAGTTGATTTGCCAAAAAATACAGATAAATTTATTAGAAACTCAAATAAATTTTTTAAAAACTCAGTTGATTTGCCAAAAATGCAAATAAATTGGTAAAAAAAATCAGATAAATTTTTCAAAAACACAGATAAATTTTTAAAAATTCAGATAAAAATTTCAAAAGCGCAGATAAATTTGTTAGAAACTCAGATAAATTTTCCAAAAAATCAGTTGATTTGCCAAAAAAATCAAATAAATTTGTCAAGAACTCAGTTGATTTACCAAAACCGCAGATAAATTCGTCAAAAACTCAGATAGATTTTCCAAAAAAAACAGATACATTTTTCAAAAACTCATAAATTTATAAAAAAAAAGAGTAATTATCAAAAACTCATAAATTTATTAAAATTTCACAGCTTAGACATGATCTTCTTCCTCGATTGTTCTTGTTCTGTAACACAACTTGCAAAAGGCTCTGGCCTTCTTCCTCGTCATCAAGTACGGATCCGTCTTCTCCGGTGAGACGAACCTCTGGCTGGACAATCCTCTTCTTCCGGTCCTCTTATCCTGCAAGATTCGAATCCTAGCGTTTCTGCAATGATCTGCGTGGGACAAACACAGATCAATACCGATCCTTTATGCCTCTGTTTTCTGCAACTCTTCTCTGCTCTCCGGCGAAGGCGATCGGATTCTGCAGCAATGTCGATCAACATCGTCTTCTTCCTCCTTCCTTCTGTTTCTGCAACAGAGGACTGGCAGCCCTTCTGCCTTCTTCTACTTCTCCGACATCACTGAGCAGCGTTGATCGCTGCATTCTTCGAACTCCTGAGAAGGGCGACCGAATCCTCTGAGATTTTCACCGGTCAGCGACTGCAAACAAGATCCTCCATGGTTGTCTTTGTTATTGTTGCAACACCTGCGCCCTTCTCTGCTCAGATGATGGCTAGAATCTGTTGTAGGTAGCGGTGATGTTGCCTTCCTTCTTTGAGCACGGCGTTGTAAATCCGGAGTCTTCTCTGCCTGCGAAATCCAAATCCCTCTTCTCCCAGCCCTTTCTAGAGCGACTGGTGGTCTGGTTTTTGCTGGGAACAAAAGCCCCTGATCTGTGCACTGTGTGATAATCCACCCTGATCTCTGCCCTTGATCGTGTGATTCAAGCCCTAGCCCTAGGAAAACCCTAGCCTCGCTCTCCGATCGATCAGCAACTGCTCTCGATGGGAACCTGCAACTGCAACTTGCAATCGATGGGGCATCTTTCTGTCATGGCCCACTACTGTGATCAGCACCGAGCGCCCATCTCCTCTCTCCTTTCTCCTTTCTCCTCTCTCATTTCTTCATCTGTTTTTTTTATGCCCTAAGCACCGATTCAACATGTCCAGGTTGAAAAAGAAGAGGGATAATACAAAATTTAAAATTTGAATTTCATAATTTCTTGTCTAAAACGGTTGAAAGGGTAAATTAGTCATGAAAAATGAGATCATGTGGATGTAGGGACCTAAGGCTGGAAAAAGTCTAGCTGAGTGGACCAGAGGCCTTAATAAGTTTTTGCTTGGACTGGAGGCTGGAAACATTGACTTATAGGGACCTTTCGCTAATTTTCTCTTATTAAAATCACTAATTTGCACTACTATTCCCTCTTTCACTCCGCCATGCATGTGCCATTATCGCAACATGCCAATCCTAAGCGGAAATAAAAGAGGAAAGTTGCACCAGATTGGCTGTCTTCAATTTGTATCAAAACTTGCCACACTTCACCATGCGTTCTCTATTTAATAGGACATTTATATTAAATGTATGTGTTGTATAACATGATCTTAAGTCTTAACATGTGTTTATAAATCTCAATTGACTGTTCAAGCTCAAATACTGATCATGAGAAGAAAACGAATCAAATGGGACGAAGAGGCTAAGGTGTGGTTGTTGTAATTGAGAAAATAGTGCTCAGAAGAAGCTGGAATTGCCTGGAAAGTGATTTGAGGCCAAGGGAGTGCCCACGCCTTTGAAGAGCGAAGAAGGGCCTTCAGATTTAATCATGTTACAGAGGAGTCTGAAAGCAGAGGTATTGTTCGAAGGCTGTTGAAGACGGATCCTGATGGTGTCGAGCGGGGTGAACGGAAATGACACCTGCCGCACCTCCAAATCCTCCTGCTACGAATTCTCTGCCCCAGCTGCTTGCAAGAAATTCTGGCCAAAACTCCATATCTCACCACTCCCATTCCACAACACCAACGCCCTGTTTTCTGCCAAGTTTTTTATCCCACTTTCACTGTCCAAAAATCTCCTCTCCATTGAAAAGTTAAAGCAAAACTCCCAGAAATTAAAAGCATTCAAAAAGGAATTTAATTTTTTTTATCTAAAACACAATTTTGCGCCAGTAGTATTTGCCTTTCTCTTGCCAGTTTCAAAAATTTTAAAAGCGGAGTACAAGTATCTCTTTCTCTATCTATCTTTCTCTCTCAAACTTTACAAACTAAAGAAACCCAGAAAATCAACATCCTTCTCAGGGTAATGATCAAAATTCCACTTTCACTGCCTAAGTTTCTACACAAAAAAGAAAACCCAGAAAAACGCTTCACTATTTCTATTGAAATTTAACATTTTTTATATGTTCATAAGAAATTCTCTCTCCAAAACATAAAGGCAAAATTAGAGATGTCAAGTGGGCCGTGCCAGGCCGGCCCGCTAGTCAACGGGCCGTGGCACGGCACGGCCCGGTCAATGGCACGGCCCATGACGCGCGCCGTGCTGGGCCGAGCTGCGCAGGCCCGCTGGCCCGTTAGGCACGGCCCGCCAGGCCTGCTAGGCATGGCCCGCCTGGCCCGCCAAAAAAAACTATTTTTTAATATATTTTTTTAATTTATAAAAATCTAATTCCCAGCCAACTAACAACCCTATGCATTTTCTAATTAAAAAAACACTTACATAACTTGGTAAGGTAGGACTTTAGTGTAAATTAGTCACACTAATATGAGGGGCAATGTGTTTTTGGGGAGAAGTAATAAGGGGAATGTTTTGGTGTGACACACTTACCTTCACTAAATTTGCCCCCTTGCCTTCACTAATTTTGTTGTCTTCAGAGATATTTGAAAATCTCAAATGAAATTCCCTACCTGGATTCGTTTATATTCAAGAACCCCTGAGCATTTGAGAAGTTGAGATTCTTTATAGGTTGGAAAGCTCAGAATTAAACACAGGAATATGTTCATAATTCAGTCATTTATGTTCAATATAATCTCGTCACATGTACCTATAACTCCACTCTCGATCACATCACATGAAGCCATATATTTACATTGATATGAACACTAGGAAAAAAAAGTAAAAAATATGTAACCATGATAAAGATAATGAGAATTATTGACTAAGACTAAAAACCCATAACTAAAAAATAAACAAATTGATGCAAATCTAAATAAAATGAAGTCCAAGGTTGTGGTTTCATGGTGGGTTATTTGGAAGACTTGAAATGATTGTTGATAAAGGTATAAATATTTTACCGCGCTAAGTTCTCGTTTAAAGTATGATAATTAAGCCAAAAAATAGAAATTGAGTTTGCCATCTTAATTGAAATATCCTTAACCATGGCAATTCAATTTGGCTGAAAAATGAGTAGAAAAAAGGACATGATATGTTTTTTTTTATATTTCAGGTTGTTTGATTGAAAGAGTGAAAAGTTGGATAAAAAAGGTGTTAGCTTCTCATCATCATCTAAAGTGGTTAAGTTCTCATCCTAATGTAACTAATAGTTTAATATTCGTGGTTAGGTTCACATCTTCATCTAACTAGTTTTAATATTGTTTGAATAAATATTAGTATTCAAAAGTTAGGTAGTCTAGTGGTTGTGTTTATCTTTCACATCTTAATGGTTGTGAGATCGAGTTCACCCAAGCACGGGCTATCTTAGTATCTGGGGCTTCCACCAGCTTAGCCGCAACCAACCCTCTCCTTTTTGTTGTTCCTCCGCTGATCCTTTCTAATCTCTATTGTCCAAAGCCTTTCTAGACTTGGAGAAAATGCATCGCTTGTGTAACTTGTTTGGTGGAGATGTCACTACTGTGCAGGGACAAGAAGGGTGGTAGAGAGAAGGCGACACACCTACTGAAAATCCTAACCATCCAAATTAAACGAAAACCCCCTTAGCTCAGGACAATGTCCTAAATTTTACTCTATTAAGAGTTGATCTTCGATTTATTATATTGATCATATACTCAATCTTACGGTGAAATCAACTCTTATTAGAGTCAGTCTTATGGATATCATAATGAAGCGAACAAGCTCATATTCCAATAGATGGCAGTCGTGAGAACTTTCGCTCCGAAAAAGGGTGAGTGAGACTGCCAGATGATCCAAATTAGTTATATATGTTTTTGCTTTTTTTTTTTTGATATCCTTGTAGTATTTGACCCCGCAGGACTAATCCCCTAAGCACACGCATGAGCACGAGCGCGACCAAGCAATACTAATCCCCTAAATACACATGCACAAAGTAAAGTGGGGGGCGTCAAACACATAGCATGGGGAGCAAGCCCAGGCCTTATGCCTATGAACAATCATCCAAGTGGCCACCAGATTAATTATATAAATGCAATAGACTTAAGTCTATTTGTTTGAAGGTATCTCTAAAGGGTGAGGGTTTCTCCTATACGGCGTCACGAGCCGATATTAAAGAGGTAAAAACCCATCAATAAACTAGGTCTTCTTGAACTTCACATCCCCAATCCATATGCGGGAATGTCTGTTGGAGAAAATACCATTTTTCTAAGAGAATGTTTGTGTGGCTGGTTTTTCGAGGAAAAATGAGGATTTTGGAAATGTTTTTTTTACACTAAATAAAATCTATGTTTGGTGCAGACTCTTTTCCATAAGGAAAAACACAAAAATTATCTAAAGTCTTTGTGACTCCATTTTTTTTTATTTGGTGGGGGGAGGGGAGGAGAAAGTCCATGAAACAGGTTTTTTGAGGATGTACACAATTGCGTGCCCTAAGGATAGCAATTTTGGTCCCCTCGAAATTCTAAATTTTCTATTTGAATTATGAGAATTCATAATATTAGTTTCATAACATGTCACTTTTGGCTTATAGAATTCTCGTAATTCAATCTCCAAAATATTACTTTGTATCTCAGCATTTGTGAAACTGAGTGGAGGTCAGTATTTCGAGAATTCATATACCCTCCAAACAAGCAGGCCCCTTAAGAGGATTGTGGATATGTAGAAAATATATATAATTGGTATGGCATAAATAAAATAAGATAATCACGTAATTGGGTTCGCCGTTCATGCTCTTATAAGAAGCTAATTAACATTAGGTTTATCATAACTCAGACAGAGCTTGCATATATTGCCTATCATTATAGGTTTTAAATTGCATCAATTATATTTTGAAATTTAAGGATTATCCATTTAGATGTTATCTCCTTTTTTTTATGAATTAACTTACTGGTTTGGGTCTAATTTAAATTTTGAGTATAGTTAGAGCCTTAAAGGATTCTTGTTAATAAATTTAGGTTTGGATGCAAGTTAACTTGACCTACAGCAACCCAAAATGGTTGTGCGGGTTAATGTGAGTCAGGTCGATTTGATCCACAGCGGGTGCGTGTTAGGAGTTCCTGACCATCGGATGTAGCGTAGGGAGCATCTAACCTATTTAACTAAACAGGTCTAACCGACCCGTTTGCCACCCTCATATGCTCACGTGTAGATGACCTATATGCTCTTGCAGCTGCATCATTAGTCGTCTTGCTTTTTGCCATGGAGGAAATTCTTTATATATACACCACATTAAATCCCAACCTTCTTGTTTTGCTTATGGTCTTCCCCTTTTATTATGCATTCATCACACTATAACAATTCTTCTATGAGGTAAGGGGTAAAGGATACACTACACCAAAAATGAAAAATTGGAACGGATTACCGTTCCTAATCCGTGTGTTCATAATCCGTTCATCCGTTCCTAAACCGTTCCTAATCCGTTCATCCGTTCCAAAAACAGGAAACTGGAACGGATGAACCGATTAGGAACACACGGATTAGGAACGGTAATCCATTCCAATTTTTCATTTTTGGTGTGGTGATATAAGGTAGAGAACAATATCGGACCTTGACTTTCCTGCTTCGTTTTGAATTACTAGAGTGATGCCTGGATATTCATTTTCTATTTTTCTTGAATTTAATTTTTATTAAAGTAGAGGTTATTTATGGTCATTTTTGTATACTCATCATCTTTGGTATTCTTTTTTAACCACTTAAACTTGAATAAACCAGCCATCACCATAATAATTTATTTCTCATCTTCTTTTGATTCAATTCTTTTTCTCTGAAATGAAATGTTATTTGATGCTAGTCATTTTTAGAAATTCACCTTTGATCTTTATTTTTATCCACTTATAAAACGAATATCACGAGATTAACATGATCAACTTAGCAACAAGCAACGTGCAACGCAAGATACATGAACCACTTTGTATTAAGGCTCATGCGCAAATTTAAAATATAAATGAAAGAAAGGATCCAACTCCAACATACATTTTTAATTTCATGACCTAACTAGTCGTGAAAGTATTAACTTGAATAACAAAAGAAAGGGTCCATACTCTTGCGGACTAGAGGACCTGGTCACACTTTAAAATAGTGCAAGCAACTCTGGGCTCACACAGGTGGATCAGGGGTGTGGCTGCTCTTCAATGAAATTTCATTCCATTCTATCACAGTGTGTCGTTAAACGTATCCAACTTTAGCCACTTCTACCAAAAAGAACTTTACCCACTTCAAGTGTTCGAATTACCTGCCACAATGAGTTGAGTTGGGCTCTAAAACTTCACTTGCTTCACCTCATTTGCATATTTATTAATAACATTTTTTCTATCATTATCATCATCATCATCAAAGCCTTGTCCCAAATATATTGAGGTCGGTTATACGAATTCAGTTTTTTCATTCCAGTCTATCTTGAGTCAAACCCTAAGATAAGTTATACGTCTTCGTATATATTTTTACTACCTCCCAAGCCCGGGTTAAAATGGAGGTTTGCGTTAGGTAGTTGACGGCTGTCATAAAATTTTGTCACAACCCAAATATGATAAAAATATTTATATATGAAAGTAGATTTATTTGAATGGTTAGGCTTTAATTTGTTTAAAGGGTTAGGCTTTCCTAAAGAGATAACTGCAGAAGACAACTTTTTGGGACCCACCTAACGCCATGTCGATTATGGGAATGTGGGGGTAGAAAACATCTCAATGAGACCTAGTGGACTACAAAATATCAACCTTGATAGATCATCCTAATCCCTTCATCCACGGCCCTCTAGTTTAATATTTAAGAAGAAATCTTTTTCAAGAATCTCAATCTAGTGGCACAATAATAGTTGGATGTGTGTAAAATTCTGATTGGTGCCAAATCATGGGGAAAAGTGATTGTAATTAAGGGAGTTGGATCGAACATAATTCATAAGAGGGTCCCACATGTCTAAAATAAAGGAATCAGCAAAATGTCTCATTTGAGAAGTCCTTATTAGGAGAGCCTTTCCCTTGTTTAAAGTATTAAAATTCTTTTAACAGGAGTATAACATAATCCTTATCAAACCAAACTCCAACATGAACTATGTTATCATACAAGCAGGCTGTATATTGCTAAAATACAATCTATCTCGTGGGGTCAACTTAGATGTGTATATCAGGCAATTGGTGAAGGGAGGGGGAGAGCATATTGGAAAGGTCTCCTTATAGACAAGGGGTGTCTAAAAAAATTAGCCCCACCAAATTATCCCAATTTTTTATTTAACAAACTTAAAATTTAATGGTGTCTCAACAATAGACATTTCTTGAGATCCCAACCATAAGTGGAGGTTCAAACGAATGTAAAATTGGTCCTAATACCAGATCAAGGGATGATAAGAGCCTCAAAGGATCTGCACGAGTCAAAAGTGGACCAAAATAAGCCCCATGGAGCTAGACTGCACATGCAGTCTATTCATAGGAGAACATTCTCCTATCTGGTGGCACTGGTCATTGAATTGGGAGCAGGTTTGGGACGCAACCCATTGCCATCCGAGTCTGGTTTGAATAGAATCTGCAACCACCACAGGTACTGCAATTAACGCGTGCACTGTATCAGCGGCTGGGAGTTATCAGTTATCACTAATAAGTGCTCTAATGGCTGCATGGCTCCACACTCAACGACATAGAAATAGAAAGAGAAAGGAGCAAGAAAGAAACTTCTTTTCTTCTTTCAAAATCAGAAATCTCTCACATGCAAGTATTGTCACTGTCCATGCATAATTGCATATTAAAATTAAAGGAATTTTTTTTTTAAAAGTATATAGCACTAATTTTGGTTCATTTTCAAAGAAGTATACAAAGATTATAATGATATTTTAAAAAATCATAAAAGTTTTCTACAATTCTTTCAATTAAGTTCTTTCCATAAATTTTTTTTTGAGAAATGGCCAAAATACCCTTCCCTTATGACATGTTTTTATCTTTTCTTAACCTTTTTCCTCCCTAAAAATGGCCAAGTGTATTTTAGTCATTTGGAATCCCCTTTTTTAAACTATCCATACATAAAGCTAGTTGAAGTGGGCCCCACTTAATTATTTGGGTTGGACTTGATCATTTCCTGAAACGATTTATTAAAGGAAAATTCTGAAAAATAACATAAGGGTATTTTTATAATTTCTTAAAAAGTTATGGAGAGGACCTAATTTAGAAAATTGTAGAATCTTTTTTTTAACCTTTTAGAAATATTCAAATCCTCATATACTTTTCTGAAAATGAGTCAGAAGTTTTATACCTTTTTGGAGTTTTCCCCATATTAATAATAAACTCAAATTTCTCTCTCTTCCAAATCTGATCTGGATTGAACGTCAATCAAACCATTCAATACCCAGTCCACCTTAAATTCAGAGAGATCAGAGAGTCTTAGCCATCTGATTTCTCATACACCCCCATACATGATTTCTATTTTCCGTTTGATGTTTCTTTGCTCCAGAAAGAGAAACTGAGACTGAGTATTCAAATTCATATCTGTCAGTTTTTTTATATTTAAAAATATAATATATTTTCACATTGCATATGCTGTAACTGACCTTGCACCTTTCCATTGAAACTCTCAGTCGGTCTCACACAACCCAGATTTAGATAAAAAAAAAAACTTATGTTCCATCCACATGACAAATAATTATTTGCATCCCACCAGACATAGTTTTAAAATTGCTAAAATACTATCAAATGATCCCTTTTATCTGATTCAGGTGATAAGGTGGATCCGGCCCATTAAAACGGGATATGAATAAAGAATAGAACCAGTCTATTAAAATAAAGGGGTTTTTACCAGAAAATACACTTTATGTTGTCAGTACACCGAACGGTGAATATTAGATAAACATGCACCTAATAGGGAATCTGTAAAGGTTTCCTAATTTTTTTTTACTATTTTTTTTTGTAGTTGAATTCGACCTTCAGTTTCAGTGCTGGAGGTTGAATTCGACGCTGAGATAGAAAGTGACCTTAATACATTTTCCTTCGTTGAATTCGACCGTGTAAGAAACACCCGAAGGTCACATTGAAATGTACAAGGTAGAGTTGGGTGCTGTTGGGAATGATTTTCTTGAGGGTTTAGATGCAGGGAAGCAATTTTCTTTCCAGGCTCGTGGTCAGGATTCAGGAAGGTGGAGTTGTTGGAAGTAATTAGGACAGCTTTTACCCTTTGACTCATAGTAGAGGCAACCGCTTCAAGGGTGACATTCGACAACAATCTCTCTTTCAATGCGCAAGCAAGGATCTGATCCAAGACATACTGAAAAGGCCCAGTTCTAGTATCAAATACTCTGATTTGTATGCCTATCCTTTCTTTCGCATTAGCTAAATAAGCTTGATAAAACCTTGTAATCAAGCCCCATACCAAATTTGATGGATGAAAAAGATGACGACCTAAATGGTGAAAAGCTGTGTCTTTCTCTGGGGTTGACTTAGTTCTTCCTCAAACAATGGGATAAAAAATAGAGAAGGCACAAAGTAGTTATCAGATCTCAAAATCAACCAAGGAATTCTTTGAAAGAGCAGTTGATCTTGCTCACAAAAGAATAGCTTGTCATAATCATCATAATTGTGAGCCAGATGAAGATAGGCATACACGGGCAGCAATCCAGCAGAACCTTTGTTCATGTTTTGATTGATAAGCTTATTTTTCAGCATATTTCCGTAACTGTGAGGAGATTTTTCATTGAATTCATTGAGTTGATTGAGAGGAAAATCATGTGGAAGCAACCATGAGTTATCGTGAAATGGTTCACAAAAGAGGTCACCCATGTCAGCCTTTGTTCTCTTGTATATGTTCATCTGAAACTCACAACTACAGTTCCTTGCAGCCACCAGTGCAGATCGAATTTATGTACATTTTCGGTCGAATGCGACCTTCGGGTGTTTCTTACAAGGTCGAATTCGACGCAGAGAACTAAAATGTATTAAAGTCACTTTCTAATCAACGTCGAATTCAACCTTCAGCGCTGAAACTGAAGGTATAATTCGACAGCAAAAAAAATGGTAAAAAAAATTAGAGGTTTTTACCGGAAAATACACTTTATGTGGTCAGTACACTGAACAGTGAACATTAGGCAAACATGCACCTAACAGGGAATCCATACAGGATTCCTAATTATTATTTTTTACCATTTTTTTGCAGTCGAATTTGACATTCAGTTTCAGCGCTGAAGGTCAAATTCAACCCTGAGAAAGAAAGTGACCCTAATACATTTTAGTTTCCTGCGTCGAATTCAACCTTATAAGAAACACCCGTAGGTCGCATTCGACCGAAAATGTATATGAGTTTTTCTGACTTTATGATGGTCAAACAAGAGGGCGAGCCTTGGCGCAACGGTAGAGTTGCTCCTTTGGTGACCTCGAGGTCACGGGTTCGAGGCGTGGAAACAGCCTCTTTGCAAAAATGCAAGGGTAAGGCTGCGTACACATGCGCCCACCCTCCCCCTACCCCCGCTTAGCCGGGGAGCACTTTGTGCACCGGGTGAGCCCTTTATGATGGTCAAACAAGTATGGCTTGGCTTCGTCATTGGATCATCCATGCCCAACTGTAAGTGCCACAACAATCCTGAAAACATGAAAACCCCTTCTTGGATCATCCATACTCAACTTTCATATCTTCTACATAAGCCTCCACACCTTCTGTTTCAAAGCCAACGCCAAAACCATGCACAACACCCATCCATGCTTTATGGACTCACTTGGGTTTGGGTGTGGGGAGAGAGGGGGGATAACACTACAATGAGACCTCGAGACCTCGAAGCTGTCGGGTGGAGTGACATTATGAGTTTCTGTATCATCTTATGAGAAGATTATGCTCACGAGAGAGAATAAGACCCTAACCACCACCTTCTCTCCTCCACATCCACACCAACCAACGATCCTAACAACCACCTTTCTTCTCATTGTTTTTTCTTTCTCGTTTCCCTTCTCATTCTTTTTTCTACTCTTCTTCTTCTTCTACTATCTCGCTATGCATCTTCCTCGCTCTCCCTTTCCCTCCACAACGGACCACTTGTCTTCTCCTCTTTCTTGTTTCCATTTTTTCCCTCTCTCCTTTCTTTTCTTCTCTTCTATTTTCTTTTCTTTTCCTCTAGCTACTCTCTGTATTCTACAAGAAAGTTGGCTTTCAGTGGCAACTTTTTTAGCCGTGGTCTAATTTTCACCACTAAAAACCCACCTTTAGTGGCAAAAATTTGATGTCGCCACTGAAGGTATTATAATGCCCACATTTAGTGGCAACTTATATGTCACAGCTAAATTTCGCCACTAATTCCTTGGCGGGAATTTTTGGCGCCATGGGATTTTTTAGGAAAATAGATTTAGTGGCAAGTTTTAATTTATCGCCACTAATGGTGTACAATTTTAGTGACAACTTTTTATGATCGATCGCCACTAATTTCTTAGATTCTTACATTTAGCCGCGGTATATTTTTTGCCACTGTATGTTCTATTTTTGTGGCTACTTTATATTGCCACTAAAGAAATATCACATGAAAGTCGACTTTTAATGACAACATTTTTTGCCATAATTTAATTTTTGCCACTAAAAACTCACCTTTAGTGGCGAAGCTTGATGTTGACACTAAAGGTATTATGTGATCACATTTAATGACAACTTATATGTTGTAGCTAAAGGTCATTTTGGAGGGAAAGGAGATTTAGTGGCGAGTTTTTCTTTTGTGCCACTAATGGTATAGGAGTTTAGTGGTAACTTTTTATTTTCGTAGCTAGATGCTTAGTTGTCTTATTTTCGCCACCTTTTGCAGCGACTTTCTATTGCCACTAAAAATGTATTATATGAAAGCCAGCTTTTAGTGGTGACACTTTTAGCCACAATGTTATTTTTGCCACAAAAAACTCGTTTTAGTGAGGTATTATTGTGATCACATTTAGTGGCAACTTATATGTCGTGGCTAAAGGTCATTTTTGGAGGGGAAAGAGAATTAGTACTGGCGAGTTTTAATCTTTCACCCCTAATGTGGTCTAGGAGTTTAGCAACAACCTTTTTTTCATAGCTAATTTCTTATGTGTCTTACTTTTAGCTATACTTTTTTATGGGGCATCATCAAATTTTACTTTGAATGGGGTGGGTCCCACTGCACGACTGATCACATACTATCAAAGATGCCAACAAAGTCTTCTAGCATAATCAATGACTCTTAAAATCAAGTTGGGTTGAGATTTGAGCTAAGAAATATACTGATGAGCGAAATTGAGGGTGTCAGCAGACTACGCGTGTGACTGAAATATGTGTGGAGGAGCTCCATTATGAATCAACCATCTTTCTTATGCTAAGGCATGGATGAGAATCACGATATTGGTCGATCCTAATAAATGACACCATTATGGTAACGACCACATAATGTTCTCTATCCGAGGCAGTCGTTGTGGCGTAAAATGTTTTTACCCCCAAAAAAATTGAGAAAATATCCAAAGTAATCCATAACATTATAAAATGCTAGAGAATGGTGTTGATTTCCATTAGTAACAGCTATAAAGTAAGATATTGGCCCCCAAATCATACCATCCGATATCGCTGTTTAATCTTTATCAATTTAATATGCTCATATTATAATTTTTTATGGTCTTCTTTTTAATTTACAGATCAATTATGTAGCCCACAGTGACTCCAAGAACACTACTTGAGCTTTTTCTTAATAATTTATTGACATTTTTTAAAATAATAAATATGACATTGAACCCATCTCCTATAGGAATAAAATCTATTTGATGGCTTATTAGGGAGGCAATTGTTATGAGTGGTTTAGTTTTTTTTTTATAAGTGGGTTCTATTACAGGAGTGTAGGTCAAGAAAAAATTTCAATACCCATTGGGATTTTCATTAGATTGACAATTATAAAGCATTTGAATTTTGCCTTTTATATTTTTTTTCAGGTGACTTAATAAGTGAAAAATCCGATGGGCTCAGTTTTAGTTCGATTAAAATTGATTGAGGACCCACATCATGAGGAGGCATTTATTTTAATGGCTTATATTTTCATAAGTAGGCTCACTATAAAATTTCTCAATTAAAAAAATATAACTTGGGTCCATTAGATAAAAGAGGGGGATTCTCCAAGGACTTGGTCCTACCATCATATATATTTTTTATTCAGATGGCATAAAAGTGATAAATTTGATAGACCCAGTTTTAGTTTGATTAAAATTTGTTTAGGACCATGATCAAGAGGAGGCATTTATTTTTAATGGCTTATATTTTTATGAATAGGCCCACAGGGTAAAGTATTTCGATTAACAAAATAACTTCGGTTCACTAAAATCAGGGTGAATCCTAAAGGACTTCGGTCTCCTACTCCATCATAAAACTTTCATTACTCAATTAATAAATCCCCGCCCTAAACCCATTCCGTCCAGCTATCAATTTTATTCTCTACAAAACACTCTCGGTCTCCATCTCTCTCTCAATTCCGAAACGCAAAAGGGGAACACTCTCTCGATCTTCGTCTCCGTCTCTCTCTCCGATCTGAAGATGCGGTGCTCGGGTATCTTCCCCAGCAGATCTGAACCCTCTCTCTATCTCGGTAACTATGAGACCCCACCCCTTGTGGGCCCTCAATTTGGATTTGAATACTAGATTATAGCCTATTATATCTAATTATACTAATTATGGGGTTTAGTTAAGGGTAGTTATGTATTTTTCCTTGGTTTCATTGAGTTTAGTCTAGTTGTGTAATTAGCAGAGTTAATAGGGTGTCCTTTGTTATTTCTAGAGTTAGTTAGTTTGTTAGAGGCCCCAGCTTATAATTAGTATAAACTATAGGGGGTGTCCACTAGAGAATCTTCTAGAACCTCACCTAAAGACCAAACTACCCATGACCCTAACCCTAATCCCATACAAACAAAAATGGCATTTTAGTCCCTAGCCTAAACCCCCAAACCTATATAAGCAAACTCCTCCCATGCCATACGTTGGCTACTGCTCCTCTCTCTCATTTTCCCCTCTTTTCTCTCCTCTTCCCTAATTTCCCTCCAACTCTCTCTCGTTTCCCTCCAATTCCCCCATCTCCCTCTCTAAGAGATCTAAAGAGAAGACGATCTCAGCTGCAACCTACTCATATTGGGATTTCTCTCTCTCTCTATCTCGATCATCTCTTTCCCTTCCTCAAATTAGGCCGGTGCCTTCTTCTAGTTCCATTTTATTAGAAAGTTCTCTCTCTCTCTAGATCCCCTTTCTCATAGTAATTCTTTGGTGGAAATGGGTATAGGAGTAGAGATCTCTTCTAGATCTGAGTTCTGGTACTGGTTCTGAACAAAGAAGGCCATAGGAGCTGGGATTTCTCTTATTTGGCTTAGATCTCTGTTTTCTCTCTCTTTCCTTCTTGCAATTGATTAGAGGCAAGTGCAATATGCTTATTTAATATGGAATGGGTGTTTACTATTGTTTATTCTCTGTACTTCTATTTAGATGATGTTAGGACTTCTAGATTTACCTTTGAGCATGTTTTCATGGATGATCGGCCATTGATGGATGAGTTGATCTCATTTGGAAGATCAATGACCCATGGATTGGATGGTTGCGTGTATATTGGAGTGCTTATTTCTTATTTCGGGATGTTTCTGTGGAGTTTGGATGAGATTGGTTGAGTTCTGGTTGAAGAAGAAGGGAACCAAAATTCTGGAGTTGGAGAGTGTCTTTGTGCCTTACCGGCCGAGATGAGCTCTCTGCGCCCTATTGATCGAGATCGGCTCTCTCAGCCAGGTTGGCCGAGATCAGCTAGTTTTGGATGGACTTGGATTGTTGGAGAAGAGAACCTAAGAAAGATTGAGTCTCAGTCATCTCTCCTTTGGCTCATAGCCCTTTGTGATCGATCAACCGAGCTCGAGTTCAGGTTGAGCGAGCACACAGCAATTCAGGAAAAAGACCGAGACCGAGTTCTTCCCTTGGACCCAGAGTCTATATTGGCTGAGATCGGATTAATCGAACTAAGTGTTTTGCCGAGCACAATGCTCAGGCCGAGATCCGCATTTAGGCCGAGCTCAATGTCTTGGCCAAGCTCGATGTTATGGCCGAGCTTAGTGTTTTACTGAGTTCAGTGCCTGACCGGGCTCCGTGCTTGACCGAATGCGGCACTTGACCGAGTTCAGTGCTTGACCGACCTCAGTGCCTGATCGAGCTCAATACTTTGCCGAACTGAGCTGGGTGACCGAGCTGAGCTAGGTGCTTTGCCGAACTGAGCTGGGTGACGAAGTTGAGTGTTCGATTGAGTTCAAGTGCTTAGCCAAACTCCGAGCTTGATTTCGAAAAGGTGGGATTCCAACAAGGAGACTAGAACCTGGGACATCCCCTTTAGCCAGAACTTTGGTGTGTACGACCAACTGCCCAGGATAGGGGGTTAGCCGAACTCACATGAACTTCTGGACGATCAGGCCTGGCCTATAGGGTGTTTACTTCTCTGATCTCAGCGTGCCGAGCTGACCACCCATGCTAGGAGGTCGGCTGAGCACACTGTGTACAGTGACACTTCCTATATTCTAATTTCTATTGTTGTAATCATGTGTGGGGCCCATTGACCATCCAAATAGACTTCTATCAATGTGCCCAGCACGAATCAAGGGTGTGGCTCAACCTTGACTCGTGGGGCCCACTAATTAGAGTCCAGGTTATGTAATCTAAGATGATTCGACCTTTATGTGTTACCAATGATGCTCGTAATTTCTGGAGCACCAAACACAATGTCTATTAGCATATGAGGTTTCATTTAAAGATCAAATTACCTGAGATAGACCTGAACCTGAAAGTGGACCAATTACTTAGGTTGGACTATTGATATTTCCCATTGATTATTGTACTTGGAGATTTATCTCCCTCATATTATTACTATCACTCTATTATCCTTATTATTGCTTATACCTGTTAATTAATTGGAAAATGGAGGACCTGAATCTAGGATTACTTAGGGGCAGACCCGGTGGTATGATTAGGTGTACATTGACCCGTATCTATGGCTAGGCGAGCCCTTTTATGGCCTAACTTTGGATGTGGAATACCCTAGACTGGAGAGGTTGACTTATATGGACTTGTAACTCATTATGGATGTAAATGGATCATATATTATTGGAAATGGAATTGATATCTCATTTGGACTGTTGTAAACCAGGCCATGTATTTGGTGGGCTTTGGTATGGATCTAATGATTGGACTTGGACCTGGACTTGGACTGTGATCTATGGATTGCTTTGGGTACTTAGACCTCTAAGGGATATTGTTAGGACCTTGTTCACGCAAGGCAAAGCCTAGATAGACACAGACCTTTATTGCTTCCTGAGTCGGCATAGACATTCACTCAGTTAATCTAAGCTCAGCCAGTTGGACTAATCATCACTAGTAGGAGCTATTGAAAATGTTGAGTGAGCTATCTGATGAGCATTGTTGTAGATAGACGATGCGATACCGGTCCGGTCTCTGGATGATGGAAGTGGTGTGGATGTATTTGCGGGGCTAGATAATCCCCAGCACTGTGAGGTTTCCCCGCCGCGACTGTGTTCAGTATGGGAGGGCTGCAGCATAATATCTCACGGTATTCCAACTTGTGTGAATGTGCCACATTGTATAGGCCGATATTATGTTTATCCTGATTCTATTTGTTTATCTTGCTCAACTGCCTAGTATCTGTACCATTGCTATTCTCTTAACTTTATTGCTGTCTCTACTCATTTTGATACATGCATCCTATATTACTTGCATACTGTGACTTGCCAGATCTTTAGATCTGATCCACTCTTGGTGCTTAGGTCTTGACCCCGAGTTCGAGAGCGATGCGTACGTACTCGTAGAGGCGCCCGTAGTAGGAGACTACGGATGGGGACCGGCCGACCAAGAGGTCGAGCCGGAGGGTGGAGAGCCGGCACCTGGGGCTTGAGCGCCTTTCTTATTTTGGGTTTTTTAGTGATTTTTTGTGGTGAGTTGGGTAACAGTAGAAAATGTGTAATAAACCTTTACTTTCATTATTTGACATTTTTAGGCTGGACTTCAACTCGTTATACTTGATATATTGTTGGTGATACCATATGCTTCCGATATCTCTGTTATTGCTTCCGCTTTATTCTTTATGCTTCCGTAAATTTAATCATTGATGTGATGTTGATAAAAAAGTTTTAAATTGGACCTCATTGCGGACCTACGATCTTGGAAGTTCTCGGATTTTCTGGGAAGTAGCGCGCCAACTTCGGTACCTTGACGGATTTCTCGGTATTCAGAATTGCGGCGTTACATTTTATGGTATCAGAGCGGGCAAGTCTCTAGGAAATAAAATACACTAAAAATTTTAGGACGTAGTGAGGATTTCGATGTGGGGATGCGTGTAAGGACGATGGATCAGGTAGAATCAGTGTAATCCCAAGTGTTAGACTTAAACTGACACATTACCATTCTCTTGACAAATGCTTATAGGAGATACACCATCACTTATGGCACCGACAGTCGGCGGTCAGTCCGACTTTGAGTGTCGCTTCGAGAGGTTTCTGCAGGCCTTCCTTGTTTCTCAAGAGGCCTAGGCCTCGGTGCACCAGCAGCTGGCTGAGGACTTCGTGCAATTTCAGTCGCAAGTCTTGGATTTTATTGAGAAGGTAGCTCAGCCAATCCGGCGGTGACACCCGTTCGGGAGGCAGACCCGAACGTCATCTTTGAAAGGTTCCTCAAGAGGGGACCACCAGAGTTCACAGGTGCAGATGATCCGCTAGAGGCCGACGACTAGATTGTGCGGATGGAGAAGATCTTCAGAGTCTTCGAGTGCACCGGCCAATAGAGGGTGCAGCTAGCTGCCTACATGGTCAGAGGCATCGCGGAGGACTGGTGGAGGACAGTTCGGCCACATTTTTAGTTAATCGGGGATGAGATCGCCTGGACAACCTTCAGAGCAAGCTTCCTTTGGAAGTTCATTCCAGCACATGTCAGAGATCGCAAGCTCCGAAGTTCCAAGCACTGGTGCAGGGCAGCATAACTGTCTACCAGTATGAGGTCCACTTCACCCAGCTCTGTCGCTTCAAAGAGGCTCTGGTCACACCTGAGTCAGAGAGGATTCGGCGGTTCGTTGAGGGACTGAGAGACGAGATCCAGCTGAACATGACTTGTATTAAGATTCACACTTACGAGGAGGCCTTGAGGAGAGCTTACTGGGCAGAGGAGCGTCTGTAGCGGATTAAGGCCAAACAGCAGGAGAGACGGGTCTGGGTCGCACTAGTTAGACCGCAACCCGTGCCCCTGCAGTAGCAGCCCTTTCGGAGGTAGAGGCCGGCAAGCCAGGCTGGGCAGTATTAACGTCAGCATCAATAGCAGCAGCAGCATGGACCCAGAGTATGTTATGATTGCGGAGAGCCAGGGCACATTTCCAGGGTTTGTTGAATGTAGGACGAGCTTAAGAAGCTAGAGTCTCAATTGTTGGAGGAGGGCATTCCTCCCATGACCGAGGATGAGAGGTTTGAGGCGGTGCTTGGACCAGAGCAATCAGCATATATACGTGGTCGTGGGGCTGGTCCAAAGCCCATGACATGTACAGCTGGGCGGCGGTTCCGTGCGCATCAGGAAAGGGATCGAGAATGAAGAGTTCATGAGGTGAGCTGAGGAGGATAGAAGGCTCTTCGAGGAGATGGAAAAAGAGAAAAGAGAGATGGCTTTACGACTAAAGTCCTTAGAGTCCTAGGTAGCCTCGTAGCAAGCACAGATGCATGAGGTGCAAGCTTTACTAAAGTCTCAATTCACCGCCCTCCTCCAACAGTTCAAAAATAGAGGGCAAATTCCGATGTCATTCATAACTGGTCAAAAGCCCAAGATCATAGTTTTTTATATTTTATTTGAGGTTTTATTTTATTATGATGATGTAGACTTAACTTTTACTAGTTAAATGCGTTGGAACTTAATGATTGTGAATTTGAAGTTATGTTTCAATACTTGATGGTGATTGAAAATTTTACTGTTTTCATCTTGTATAAGTAGGTTCGTGAAAAGAAGATAAATGGAAAGAAGTTAAATTTAATAAATTAAAATTATATTTTTTTTATTTTCAATTCTAAACTTTTTGTCGCGGCAACAAGTCACTAGTATAAGTATGAGGTAAGTTGCCACTAAAACTTAAACTTTTAGCTACGATTGTAAGCTGTCGCCATTGAATGTACTGCCAAAACTGCTATAACTAATACTTTTAGTGTCAGTTTTGTGCTTGCGGCTAAAAGTTCATTTTTTTTGTGGTAACAATAAATCGTAGTTAAAAGTTAAATACGTAGCGGCGACTTGTAGTCGCAGCTAAAAGTTAAATATTTAGTGGCGACTTGTAGTCGCAGATAAAAAAAGTTAAACATTTAGCCGATACTACAAGTCGTCCCTAAAACTCCGCTTTCATATGCTTATGATATTTTTTTTAGCGGCGACTTTATAATTTTAGTGGAAATTGTTTTTTTAATTAGCAGCGGTAATTCTTGTCACTAAATATTAGACTTTTAGTGACAGTTTTAGTGTCGCGGCTAAAACTTTGACATTTAGCTGTGACAATTGGAAATTGCAACTAAAACAATTAGGACAGCACTATTAGCGACAACTTAGCCGTGAGAAAAATATTGCCACTGAAACTTTTAGTGGCGACTTTGAGACCTTTAGCCGTGGAAAATTTTGTGGCAAAATGCCAACTTTCTTGTAGTCCCCATCTCTTGCTCACCTCAACCACAAGGTAACCCAACCTCTAACCACTTACCATTGCCCACACCTGCAACTGGCCTCACTCCACCAATTAGAGCTGCTAGAGAAATGCAAACGATGAGGTTCATGTGGCTGTTAGGGTGTGAGAGAGATTGGAGAGTTGTAGAAGGCAAGGTTCGTGCGCGGTTGTCAGGAAAATGGAGAGATGAGAAGGGTCGTCAGATCTATGGGGTTGAAGAAGAGAGTTTGGAAATAGAAGGGGTTGTCAACAAGACTTTTTCGAAATCTCAAAGTGAGCCATGGAGTTGTACCTTTTAAAAAACATATATAAATCGTTTCAGATCTACGGTGTGAAGTCGTTGAAGAGTGTAGCGACATAAGGTAACTTCAGTCCTTAGGTAGGGGATATCTTGGGAAGAAATCTGAGTTTCTTGTAATTGTGAGATTCGTAATGCTTGATTATTGATCCAGTTCGGATTCGTGGTTTTTCACCCGGTTTGGATTTTCCACGTAAAATCTGGTGTCCTTGTGGTATGTGCTTGTGATTTTATTTCTGCTGCATTACTGTTTATTTTTGCACAATTTTGGGTTGATTTATTGAATAGACCAATCTAGAGATATTGCAAATCCTAAACTTTCAGTCTTTTTTTTCCCTATATCATCAGAGATTCAAACTCACTCGTGATCCTAACAGCTGAGCTACCAAATGGTATCTTGATATTTTGAGACATTTTCTTCCCTATATTAGTCTACTAGTCCAAAAGCGATACTTTAACCGAATCAATCAGGAGTGTGTAAAACTAAGGTACTAACACCACTCAACCATTGGTGTTTTGGAATTTTGCCTTTTGTGACACTGAGTTATCCAATGAGTAGGATCTTACACCCCATTGAGCTACCACTTATCCCAAAATCATTTGGTGATAAGAAACGGCACAATAATTCAACTGCGAACTCGCAAAACGCGTATCCCGTGACTCGATCACCCTACCTATCAGACTCTGATACCATTTGTAGGATCTTACATCCCATTGAGCTACCACTTATTCCAAAACCAATTGGTGATAGGAAACGACACAACAATAGTTTTATTGTGAGGGGCAAGGGCTTGACCATAATTATGATCACTCAGGAGCGAGGGTGGACGTTGACTTCAACATGCACCCTCTCAATTACTTTTTTGGAATGAAAAGAAATCAAGAAATAGATTTTATACAATTGACAATTGTGGATTCGATGAAATGGTATCTCCCTATTTCTACGAATCAGGAATCCAATGACTGCCATCTCTACACGGCTCTCCAATTTACTAGACTTCTAAAGCCTTTATATGGGGTGTCAACTTGGATTTCTCATAATGCTCTACAAGTGTTATTTCATTCTTAATTTTGTTTTCCTGCTTGTGGGTTTTATTTACTTGTCGCCCGGGCTGTGGGCTTTATTTATTCAGTGGGACCTTTTTGAGTCTTGTTCATTATGGTGTATGCCCCATTGATCCTTTTATACCATTTGTTTCTTATGTGTAAAAGTTAATTCAAAATTCAAACAGAGGGATGGGAGGGTGGGGTTTTTCAAACAGAGGGATGGGGGGATGGCCCTCAAGCTTTTTTACGAAAGAACCTGACCAGAAACGGACATTTTAAGGCATGTCACGCGTGATGATCTTGAACACAATCTTCAAACCAGTTTGAAGGTTTTTTAGGACCCACTAGAATGAATTACTAGTTCTAATTTAACCAATCAATGCAGCGGAAATAAACCAATCAGATAGAACTAGCAAATAAATCTACCAATCACACACCACAAGAAGGCAGACACAAATTTTACCGTGGAAACCCTTTCCGGGAGTAAAACCACGAACCAGAAATCAAGAGTTCACGAACAGTTACAAGATATACTCACTAGCTCCTGTACCTCAGTCTGTACCTCGACCTCAGGACTATAGTTATTCTTGCAAAGAATCCACTGACACGAAA
The DNA here is from genome assembly GCA_012931725.1 of Litsea cubeba. Taxonomy (NCBI): domain Eukaryota; kingdom Viridiplantae; phylum Streptophyta; class Magnoliopsida; order Laurales; family Lauraceae; genus Litsea; species Litsea cubeba. Next base: position 12,409,210 of record CM022944.1, on the reverse strand, counting down.
TCCACGTGCCCCGTTCTCCTTACTTGATCTCCTCGCACCTTGCCAGCACAAGATGAACAATCTTCTCCTTCGAAAAGCAGAAGCAACAGCAACCTTCTAGAGCAGCCTTCAGAACGATCTCTCAATGGCTCTAGAGAAACAAGAGAATCTCTCTTATGATCTTCTAATCTCAGATCAAGAAAGATAATTAACTTCTTGTGTGTCACCTTTGGGTTGAGAGAAACACCCAATTTATAGGCCTAAGTTCGTGCTTAAGACTCCTTAAAAATAATCTCATCAGGAAAGAAGTCCCTTTGCAACTCTTGAAAAGAGTTCTGAACGAACTTGTAAACCTGCGCCCAGCTCGCTATAGCGAGACCTGCTACTGTCAACATTGTTTGCACTGTTTACTGTTTCCATACGGTTTTCATGAGCTTTTTTCAACAGGTGGTCACTATTAGCCTGACAGGGACTTTGATGGACTTTTTACCTATCATCTTGTCAACATCAACTTTTAGCCTACTAAAATAATATTCTAACAATCTCCCCCTTTTGGCAATTCTTGGACAAAATCCCTAAAAAAAATACAATTCGATCTACCCAAAATTAAAACCCAAAATACATTGAAAACAAAAAAAATTCAGCACTGTAGATCTTGTATTGCCTTTGCTTGCTTGAACTTTCAGATCTTGAATTGCCTTGGCTTGTAAAGCTCCCCCTAGCTCCATTCTTCTCCCCCTATTTTTGTCCATAATTGACAAACAAATATTATCATGCAGCTTCTGTCAACCTGGATGCAGTAGCTCCCCCTCAATATTGACTCCCCCTCAGAAAGATCTTCGTATCAGCACTGGGGTGGGGGCTTGATCTTGCAGATCAGGGGTGATGAAGCTTAGGCACACACACTTGTAAATTTAAATATTTCAGCAAAGTGTGTACCAAGACAGAAGAGAGGTCTTCTTTCTTGACCCAGACAGCTTTGGTATTCTTCTTTTTCAGCTCAGCCTTCTGCGTTGTCCATTGCTTTTTATTCGGTAAATGTCGCAGCTTGTTGCAATGGGGTCGAATGTGTCCTTTAATTCCACAATGATGACAAGTGGGGGTTCGTTCAGGACGTAACACATTCTGCTTCTTTGGAGCTTTCTTTGCAACACTAACAACTGGATTAGTAATAACTGAATTTTTAACAAAACAATTTTTACCTTTGGCATTTGAAGTGGATGTTCCATCAGCGTAGCCAATACCATGCTTATCAGTGTTTGCCTTTTGACTGCACAGGATGTCATCTAATTTTCTCGATCTAGTGTTCATCCTATTCAATGAAGCTTTAGTAGTGTCTAACTCAGATAGAACCATCTTGAGTCTTCCATTCAGATCAGAATTCTCTGCTTTCAAGGTCTTCATATCAGAATCAAGTAAGTCACACTTTTGTGATTCTGCAGTCAATTTGTCAGCCAACTTGTTATTTCCATCCTCCAATTTTTTTACTTTTGCAAGTGAATCTGCAAGTTCAGCTTTCAAGGAGGAATTCTGCTCTTCAGACATTTGCCAATTAATAGCAACTTTGTCATTCACTTTAACCATCTTCATGGTTTTCTTGAAAAGTGTTTCATATTCACCTTTCCAATCTGGTTCTTCCTCTGACTCATTATCATGATCAGTCTCAGCTTCAGAAGAAACATGGGAAGCAACAGAACTACAAGTTGCCATAAAAGCAATAAACTTCCCCTTGCCAGTGTCAGACTTGTCAGACTCAGGATTTTCATCACTCTCATCAGAAGTGTCATCTTCCCAAGTAGTATTCAAGGCCTTCTTTTTAGATTTTTTGTTTCCACAATCATTAGCAATGTGTCCATAGCCTTGACACTCATAACATTGAATCCCTTTAAAAGATTTCTTCTTTCCAGGATTTTTAGGGATCTTCACATTGGTTTTCTGTCCCTTCATAAAAAGCTTAAAGTGCTTCATGAACTGTACAGCAACTTGGGGATCAATTTCCTCGGAATCTGAATCTGAATCTGAATCACTTGCAGCTTTCTTATATGATCTATTGGATGCTTTCTTGAATGATTCTTTCAACGCTTTCAAAGCAATTTCTTGAGTTTTTGTCGTTCCATTAGACCTAAGATTTGCTTCAAAAGTTTGGAGGTTGCCAACCAACTCATCAACTTTGAGTGTATTTAAATTTTTATTTTCTTCTATGGCCACAACCTTTCCATCAAACCTTTCTGGGAGAGACCTCAAAATCTTTTTAACAATTCTGTTTTCAGGAATTGGTTCTCCCAAAGTAAAGGTATCATTCACAATTGCATTCAGCTTCGAATTAAAATCATCAAAAATTTCATCATCTTCCATCTTTATGGTTTCGAAGGCTGTATACAATTTCTGAAGTTTCGACTGTTTGACAGTGTCAGTCCCTTCATGCACAGTCTGTAGAATATCCCAAGCTTCTTTTGCAGTAGTGCATGTAGAAATTCTACGAAACTCAGACATATTAACTCCATTATAAATAGCATTCAAAGCCCTAGAGTTACAAGTGGCAGCCAACTCTTCTTCCTTAGTCCACTTATCTTCAGGTTTGGGACCAGTTACCCCATCAGCAGTAATAGTGGGAGAGGAATAGCCATTCTCAACAGATTTCCAAACTTTCAAATCTATGGCTCTCAAGAAGGCAATCATCCTGGCTTTTCAGTAAGCATAATTGCTACCATCCAACAGAGGAGGCTTATTGGTTGAAGTACCTTCGCGGTAGATATTCATTCCAGCAATATTTGGATCAACACAATAAAATAGTGTAACCCGCTTTGATACCACGTGAAGGTTTTTTAGGACCCACTAGAATGAATTACTAGTTCAAATTTAACCAATCAATGCAGCGGAAATAAACCAATCAGATAGAACTAGCAAATAAATCTACCAATCACACACCACAAGAAGGCAGACACAAATTTTACCGTGGAAACCCTTTCCGGGAGTAAAACCACGAACCAGAAATCAAGAGTTCACGAACAGTTACAAGATATACTCACTAGCTCCTGTACCTCAGTCTGTACCTCGACCTCAGGACTATAGTTATTCTTGCAAAGAATCCACTGACACGAAATCTACGTGCCCCGTTCTCCTTACTTGATCTCCTCGCACCTTGCCAGCACAAGATGAACAATCTTCTCCTTCGAAAAGCAGAAGCAACAGCAACCTTCTAGAGCAGCCTTCAGAACGATCTCTCAATGGCTCTAGAGAAACAAGAGAATCTCTCTTATGATCTTCTAATCTCAGATCAAGAAAGATAATTAACTTCTTGTGTGTCACCTTTGGGTTGAGAGAAACACCCAATTTATAGGCCTAAGTTCGTGCTTAAGACTCCTTAAAAATAATCTCATCAGGAAAGAAGTCCCTTTGCAACTCTTGAAAAGAGTTCTGAACGAACTTGTAAACCTGCGCCCAGCTCGCTATAGCGAGCATTAGTCTCGCTATAGCGAGACCTGCTACTGTCAACATTGTTTGCACTGTTTACTGTTTCCATACGGTTTTCATGAGCTTTTTTCAACAGGTGGTCACTATTAGCCTGACAAGGACTTTGATGGACTTTTTACCTATCATCTTGTCAACATCAACTTTTGGCCTACTAAAATAATATTCTAACACAGTTGGTCCCAACTTCCAGTCGTGCCAAGGAGTACATGGTCCCATTGTCTCTGCTCTGTCAACCCCAACTCCCGAGTGCCCAAAAAAGCCATCCTCCAGTGCCATTGCTATTATCATACATGACATTAAGTGGGACACACGTAACTGCCCAATGTCTAGTATTTGATGAGTATCAGTGATATTCACGTGCTTCCCACGTGTGAGCGGGTCCATGTACATTTCTTTCCATTTTTAGAGTCAAAGTCCTGAGCTTATGGGGTGAAACTCCACAGTTAGATTTACCTTTTAAAAATCAAAGCACTAGAAATGATCTAGTCGAAAGTGTCAATGTACATTTCTTTCCATTTTTAGAGTCAAAGTCCTGAGCTTATGGGGTGAAACTCCACAGTTAGATTTACCTTTTAAAAATCCAAGCCGTAGAAATGATCTAGGCCATGTTTGGTAACTCTACTCTTTTTCTGACAGACCCAGTAAAAGTAGAGCCATAGCAAAAAGAGCCATACAAAAAAGAGGCTAAAGCTCTATTTTTCAGCTGCCCACTTTTTGGGCATTTGGATTTTAGAGGATTTGCCTCTAAATGTCTAAAATAGACAGAGACCAGAATGTTGTGCCAAACGCTCTTATTTTCATAACCTCTGTTCGATTTAGACATTTAGACAAGTAGAGGCTGTAAATAGAGGTGCCAAACATGGGCCTAGTCTGAGAATATTTAGACATTTTTCAAAGAAAGACAATGGGTTTAAATTTTAAACCCCACTGATGTTGACTCAAAGAAGGGGCCGAAGCCCAATCGATTCTTCCATATGAAGGTTGGTTAATTGTCTCCTCTAGCATTTGATAAAGCCAAATCCAGTGTAGATAACGACTATTCACTAGCTTTGATGTGATCATCATTGATGATAGTGGGTCATGAAACAACGACCATCAAGTGACCCTCTCCAATAACAACAAGGCGTTGGTCAATTGGTTGGCAACTATGCACGTGGACTTTCTTGGGCCGCAGCCCGTTAGACTCGGGTTCAAAAAGAAGAAAACCTCACCACTATAACTTATTAGTGAATTTGCCTCCACATCATTGAAAATCAATCAAACTCATATGAAAACAACAACTCTTCATTTATTTCTATACCAATTTTGAAAAAGAAGGAAAAAAACAAACATACAACTATCTAAAACCCCATCAAACAAAAGCACCCCATGTCGGCAAGACAGTCATTTCGCTATTGTAATAATACTCCGGTACCAACGAATCAGGCGGCAGTCCAATATCGGAATTCATATCACCAGTACCGATACCCATACCAGTACTAGTAGCAGTAGCCGTGTTGAACATTGGATTTGGGCTCTTGTTCATGTTGACCACTGAATTGATTTTGACAACATCATCTTCCTCTCTCGTATTGGAAGGATAAGAAGAGGAAGGTGGAGAAATCCTAGTCAACCTCCTCCACTTCTCTCCCAATCTCTTCCTCGCGTCCTTTTCCACCATCTTTCGAGATAGAACATCTGGGTTCTCCATCACCTTCAACAACAAAGCCATCATCTTATCCGGTTTCTTCTCTGTGGCCTGAAGCCTCTGACCCATCCCCTGTATTTCTTCTTCCATGCCTCTCTGCTCCTGTTGATAAACATCACATTCCAATACAAACATCATCAAACAGATGATAAGGAAAAAAAAAAAAAAAAACTACAATACAATCTTATCTAATGAATCCAATTTTTATCCTTAACAGAATTCAAAAGTCAAAACTTTGTTAGTATGTAATATTCTTTGTTGCCTGTTGCAATTGAGCTAGCTCAGAGAGTGTGGCTTTCTCCATCTCTCCCTCGTCTTCTAGCTTGGAGATGAGAGTGTGGTGAGTTGGGTGTGTTTGGTTCTTGCCACGGAGGATGTTGTTGAGCAGATGTTGCTGGCCTCTGAGGAAGGACTCGTTCGCGAATTCCCATTTGTCTGGGTCGACTTTTCGGAAGCCCTGGTTGGAGATGAGAGAATCGGAGTTAAATAAGTTAAAGGAGAGAGTATGTATTAAATTTCCTCCACTAACTTGAGGACTTAGTAGAGGCAGCGGAAATACTTTTCAAATACTACTCGCCCTCATGTAGAACCCGTGTTACTTTGGAAGGATACTTACATAGGTGTTGAGTTGGCGGACGAAGCTGGAGAATTTGTTGTGCTTGAAGTAGGTTGGGAGGAGCCTTTGAGAGAAATCCAAAGGGTCGAAAACTATGAAGCTGTTGTTGTTGGGACCCCAGGAAATGAGACTATCTGTGGATGGATCGTTTACCATCTGAAATGTTTTCAGCACAAATGGTGCTACTGGATTGTTGGGTTCTTCCATCCCATAAAACATCATCTTTTTCTTCTTCTTCTCTCTCTCTAAATTCAAGTATCTGAACTTGAAGCTTTCTTAGATGAACCCCGATAGTTTTCCCTACATACGAGGAAAACCTAGTTAGGATTCTCTCTCTCTCTCTCTCTCTCTCTCTCTCTCTCTCTCTCTCTCTCTCTCTCTTCAATGGGTATAAACAACTTAGTAACAAGTTTTCACGGATTCTTTGTTTTAAGAAAAAGGGGAAGGAAATGAAGAGAAGGGATACGTGGCATCCATCCAGGGGCTCATGATTTGTTTTTGGGAAAATGACCGTACGGACGACCTAAAAACTGACATATATCGGGTACAAGACGAAAAACTGAAATTTACCGGATGGAAGTTCGTACACAAAAAACGCCCAAATTGAAACGAGAATACTCTTTTCCTGCGATATCCTACATGGATTCGATATCTCAGGATCTTAGGATATCGCACAGTTCAGGGTGTAATGACGTGGAGAGAAGTCTCTTGCTTTAGTATAAAAAGAGGAAAAAGCTCATCTCCCACCCATTCCCGGTTTTAAATTCAAACTAATTCCAAAGGGCCAAAACGAGAGAAGACCATTCCCATTCGTCCATTTGAAAAAATTTTCGTCTCCATCGAACAGGGTGGGCGCGTCTCTTCTCGTCTCCATCAGTGTTGGCTGGGCTCTCTTCTCATCTCCATCTCTGTGACAAACAGGGCTGGGGAAACTACTACTAGTCTCCATTGTCGGCAACATCTCCATCTCTGTCCAGCAATCCACTAGCAGCTGCATCTCCCATCTAATTTCAGCAAGGCCGCATCTCCATCTGCTGTAGTTATTCATGTTCAATCTGCTGGATCTATTTTTCTGCAGCTTCAATCTGCTGGGAAAGGGGGGGGTGATTTTTATTCAGCTCCGTTTTGGGTACCCCATTTTTTCATAAGTTTTTTTCTGCTGGGATGGGAGGGGTGATGTTTTAAGGACTGGTTGGTTTTGTGGATGGATTTTTTTCTGTAGCTTCAATCTGCTGGGAGGGGAGGGGCCATTTTTTTTAGGTTCGTTTTGATATGTTTGAGATTCCACCCTTGTCAGACACAAAGTTATCAGCATCTGCCTTGACTACCATGCTGTCCTCCTTTTTGCAATAGTCTTTGGATGTTTCATGGAGCTTTATCGTTGAATCTCAACGAAGGACTCAATGGAGTATCAACTTATTTTACTAGTGTAATTTACCTTAGATTGAGTTGAATGTATGGTAGTAGTTCACCAACAGCAATAGTACTAGCAGTAGTTTTAGTTTTAGTAGTTCACCAACAGCAACTGTATTCTCGTTATAGTGAGAACAGGTCTCGCTATAGCGAGAATTGTCCCCTGCCTCCTACCTCTCCACTATCTCTCCATTATTCTATTTTCCTATTTTCCTCTCCATTATTCTATTTTCCTATTTTCAACTCCAGCTCCAGCCCCATTGCAGCTGCCGATTCCATCACAGCACGACCCATCTCACCTCTTTTTCTACGAATCTTATTCATCTTTCACTATCTCTAATTATTGGAAATCCCTTGCAAAAAATTTAGTAGTGATGCTGTTGTCTACTTATTTTACCATTTTTCCATGGAAGATATTGTTGTTAGTGGGAAAGGTTGAAGTGGGGAACATGGCGCATTTATATGGAAAGATAAAGGTCAGAGAGAAGAAATTCCTTAATCAGGTTCAGTGTCATGTAACAGAAATGATATAAACAGAGATTTGCAGAATCTGGCATTGGTGATCACAGACCTTAAGCTTGCAATTGAGATGCACAATAGATTATTGCATGCAACATTAGAAGAGAAAAAAAAAGAGAAGATGAAATTGGGGAGTCTATATAATTTTTGTATTTGCAAAGAATGTACCATATAATGTTGTTTATGTTATGTTTTGTAATCTTGATAGTAACTTGGACCCATTTATGATCAATGAAAGCCTTTTTATTTTGATAGTAACTTGGATCCAATTTTTAATGTTTTGCATTCCAGTAACCTCTTGAGGTGTATTAAAGTTGACAAAAACAGTGTAAGTTTGGATAGTTTGTCTTGTTAATGATAGTTTGCCATTTTGTATAAAATATAACACACACCTCTGAAAAATGGTATGTTGAAAACTTGTGATCTACTGAATTTGCCCTTTTTCCTACCAACTGGTACTTGAGTTCAATGCTCGTGTTTGAGCATGACTGCAGGAGTGACAACTAGATCGGTCCAAACCAAGCAACAACTCCATCAAGCACTAAAGTGCGGGAACGTGGAGATTTTTCCTAGAGGGAGGTCTCGCTAGTTCTCGCTATAGCCAGGGTCTCGCTATAGCGAGACCACACCTCACTATAACGAGACCATACCTCGCTAGTCTCGCTATAGCTAGACTTTTCTCGCTGGCCTCCAAGTGACGAGGGTATTTCCATTGAACTGCACGAGGCTTTTTTTCCTATATGTTTGTTAAAAACATTTAAAAAAAAATAAAAAAAAAGAATTTGCTCAACACTTCGTTCACAGACCACCCCCCCCCCCCCCCCCCCTTCTCGTTCACATACACCCCCTTTTGCAGAGAGTGGTCTCGTTATAGCGAGACATATTCTCGCTATAGTGAGTTTTTTTCCATAGTCGCTATAGCGAGACATATTTTCACTAGCTTCCAGTGAGTGGTCTCGCTATAGCGAGACATATTATTGCAATGACAAGGATGTAGCGACGAAAATAGCGGGAGGTAGGGACTATTCTCGCTATAGCGAGAACAGGTCTCGCTATAGCGAGAATTCAGTTTCGCTGCAGCGAGACCTGATCTCGCTATAACGAGAATAAATTTCCAGCACCCCTCTCTTTTTCGGTGTGGGTCCTTCCTCATGTTTTTTTTTTTTTTAATATACTTGTTGGATTGCAGTGATTTGATTATCTTTGTGCTCACTATCCCATTTCCTCAATGGGTAGTGTTCTTTTGATGGTTGCACTATTTATGCTTTATTAATGATCTGGAATTTAAAAAAAAATTGTTGAATAAAAATATAATAAACATATATATGCATTGGTTGCCAAGAATCCTATTGGGATCTCAGAAATCCTTAAACAAACACAATAGAAATCCTTTAAAAAACACAATAAAAAAACTTTAAAATAACCTTAATTAATTTTAGAACTCTATCCTGTTAAAGAGTCATTGTCTCCCTTTTTATTTCCATGATGGAAAAGTGGAAAAGAGAGAGGGATGGATGCCGTCGGCTACGATGTGGCGTGGAGCTGAGATGGGTAGTGCTATGATGGAATTGGCAGCTGCAATGGGGCTGGAGTTGAAGTTAAAATCATGGCTATATTGAATCCATGGGGTTTGTGAGGTTTAACACAAGATAAAACCAAAAGAAAAAGAGGGTTGGGGGGACAAGAGAATTTGAGAGAGATGAGACTTAATGAAAGTTACGGGGAAGAAAGACACGGAAGAGACAGGGAGGAGCAAAGTTTTTTTATCGCTGGAAAAGTTGAGCGGGAAGATGAAAAGCTTTGGGTGCGAGGATGGTAGTAAGTAACTGTGCGATATCCTACAGGCCTAGGATATCGAACTGTGCGATATAGTAAGAGCCTGAGATATCGAATCTTTCGATATCCTACAACCCTAGGATATCGCTAGAAAAAGGGTAAAACCGTCCCATTTTGGGTGTTTTTTGTGTGCGATCTTTCATCCGGTAAATTACATTCTTTCATCTTTTATTGAGTAAATATCAGGTTTTGAGCCGTCCGTACGATAATTGTCCCTTTGTTTATCCTAAAAAGACACATCACCTCCTATGCTTTTCTTCCTTTTAGTTTTTCTTTTTATCTACTTTCCCATCTCTCTCCATTGAAAAGGCGGATATTTCACTAGGACACCTGAGATGAAAAAGGTTAGCTTCGGTTGTCTCGAACCAGAGATCTCCTTTCTTTTTTTGGAGCGAGATTCTCGTTACGTCGACGAGTCAACTGGAAGGTTTTTCATGACCCAAGTTAGTGCTGTGTCAAGCTGTCGTTGGACCACGTAAATTAGCTCTTTGTTTATATGTGATGTAGTTTAGTATAAGTAGAAGGTAGAGTTTTCTCCATTGAGTGGAAAGCATTTGGAGAACAGCTCCATGGAGCTCACTTTCACTGGCGGCCCTAGAGTTTTTATTTGGGTGGGCGAATAAAATTCTGCTAGACTTAATATTTGGAAAAAAAGATTTTGTTGGACTTCGCTAAATTTTTTCACATTACCATATAGCACCTACAAGTTTTTTTTTAGAAAATATCCAACTCGTAGAACTTAACTAGATGTATGACAATTATTGAATATTAGGCTATGAAGAGGCTAGGAATTAGGATGTTCAGTGTTCACCATTGTCTGGTGAACTAATAAATTCTGTAATTTCTTTTTTTCGCTCTATTATGACTCACACGGTCACCAGGGCCGGCCCCGACGTTTAGGGGGCCCAAGGCGACCTCTAAAAAATGGGGCCCTTATACAATTATTTAAAAAAAAATTTAATTCATTACAATTTTCTAACAAAAAACTGATATTTTTTATTACAAAAAAGTGATGCATTCAGATAACTTTATGACTGCCTACATATCGAGGGAGGCTATATTTAATCCCAAGGATCAAGCACAATGTAGTTCTCTTAAACTACCCACCCTGGTCAAAAGCCTACAATTCACACATCAACATTCCCTTCAAAAAAAACAAGACTAATAAACCTAGAAAAAAAAAAAAAACAAAAAAGTATTACTGAAAACAAGATGTTCTCGCATTTTTAGCTGCAAAGTCACTAATCAAACTTGTATAATCAAGTTTTTCTGATGCTCACGAGAAATGAGGAAAGTTGAAAAGTTTGGTGGTCTTATCTTTTAGTAGTGGGCCCATATTTGATTTTTAAAGTCTTATCTTATGGTGGTATGGTGGTGGGACTTAAGTTTGGCTTTTTAAATAATGGTTATTTTAAATAAGGTGGGTTTTAAATTTGGGCCTTTTAATTTATTTATTGGGCTAAATATTTACACACATGTGTTATTAATTTGGGCCTTTCAATTTGCACATTAGACTAAATATTTACATATATATACACAAATACATAAAATAATATGGAGCCCTAAAAATTTCGTAATTATTGGGGGCCCAAGGCGGCGGCCTCTCCCGCCTGCCCCTTGGGCCGGCCATGACGGTCACACACACTCTACTGAAGTCCTCAACCATTAATGCTATCGCTGAATCGAACTCTTGTCATTTTTAAAGATCTAGCGGTGCCTCACTGCTGAACTAATTAACAAAAATCTTACCCCGAGTTTCAAACCTGCCGCCACCTTTTTTTTTTTCCTTTATAGAAGGCCTAGTTCTCACTTCAACCCTATACTTCAAAACAAAAATAGTGAAGTAGCTCATCAATAAATTTCATTTTCTTTGAAAACCATCCAAATGAGCTAAGTTCAAATGTTAATTTCCACAAGACGAACAGGTAAGCCCTAGCTAAACCATGCAATCTAACAAAATAAACGACTGTTATACTCTTTCCTAGATTTAAGCAAAAGCCCAACATATCCATTAATTTTCAATTTCAAAAAGAAACAATGTCCTCTGAAGTATTCCTTAAAGTCAAATATAAAGATCCGTCTCAAATGTAAGATAACCATCATTACTTCTTCTTTTTTAATTAAGATGACAATAATGTGAATAGATACTAGAGAGCAAGTAGAGAAAGCTCTAGAGTTCCTTCACCGCCACTCATCCTCTTTGCTCCAGCTGATGGGGGCATTAAATTGTTATTTTACTGTCCTAGTGTTGAATTTGTCTCCAGTCTTTTCGCGCATCTAATGCTGTTGACAAAATGAGTTTCAATGATCTTTTCATAAATGGCATCTTAAGCACTCACTACACTAAAAAGGAAAAATTAGAATGGATTACCGTTCATAATCAGTGTGTTCTTAATCCATTTATCCGTTTCAAAACCGTTCCTAATCCGTTAATTCGTTCCAAAAACACAAAATTAGAACGGATGAACGGATTAGGAACACACGGATTAGGAACGGTAATCCATTCCAATTTCTCGTTTTTGGTGTAGTGACTAAGTAAAGAATTATGAGCAAATTACGAAACAATATCAGATTACCCTGTTGCTTTCAAGGGAGCACTCAAAAGTAGAAGCTTACCAAACCACATCCCAGTTTGAAAGTGCTTAAATGTTCAAACATTGAGATTATGGGGTTTTATTACATTCTGCCCAGTAAAAGTGAAAGAAGGAAGACTTTTAAAAAGTTTTGTTGGCGGTCTAAACCGCCATACAATGTTATGAAAATGCCTTTTTTTTTTTTGTTAATACTAAAGAAATGCTTTCTTTATATGCACGAACGTTCCACAGTCGAGAATGCCTCTATTATCAGACAAGCCATGGATGCCTCTCTCGATTAGCAGCTCCCAGTCTCTTAGCCAATGCAACAATGCTAGTGTTATCTGTGGGAAAAAAACAACTTATAAAACTTAGGGCCTGTTTGTTTAGTGTAATTAAAAACATAAGAATAGTAATTAGTAAGAACTCTATTTCAAAAAGTGTTTAAAATTAAAATTTTGAAACAACCATCAAATTATCTTCCATTTAATGGAAAATGACAGCCTATTCTAGTAATTCGAATCCTACAAAGTTGAGGGTTAAATCTACATATCCACATTTTATCGATCACCTTTCACTTCAAATCCATTAGTCTTTGCCTCTTTAATAATCATTGGCAGAGCTCATTTGACCATAAGCTCCTATGTATTCGATGTAAATAAACATACACTAGGTCATTTGTTTTGCTTTAAAAAGTTGTTGGGGCCACATGCCAACTTTTGTGCCACTCATATTTGAGCGGATGGATAGTGGCGTACGTGTTTTTTTTTCTTCTTTTTGGCATCCCAATTAAGAGGACCAGGATCCATGAGAGTACCCATACATGTAGGGAGAGACTCAAAGAAACTAACACATGCAAGGAGAGAAAACCCCCCACACAAGGGGAGTGGGTACTCGCACATACGAGAAGAGAGAACATGCACATGCGGGGAGCGAAGATAGATGACAGATTGATCCTTGGTCATCCAAGTTAGAGGCAATGTTGCCATCCAACTAAGCTACCCCTTGTTCTCAGATGGGGCTATTTTAAACACTGCCTTTTGCAACTCCTCAATTTCCCCTCAATTTGCATGGATGCTGCCACTGCACGCATGGTAGTAGATCGAGATACAAAACACTTGAGTTCGTAGACATCAGATAAAATTGGAACACTCAGTCATGACACTTGGGTTATGAGAGCATTAGGGTTCAATGGGCTGGGCCAATCTCGTCCTGAATATTGGACGGGCCTGCTGAAGGTTGTTCAATTCCGGCCCTAAATTGAACGGGACTACGTCAAATCACATCTCATGTGGGCCCGGGCTGGGTCAGGCTTAGCACGAAGTAATATTTAACTTTATTCTCCATAATTCTTATTGGTAAAATGAGTCGAATGTCTTGGTTTTTTAAAAAAGAACTTTTAAAAAAGGGCTACAATCTCATTAATCATTAATCCACCCCAAAAGCAACCAAAACAAACAAAAGAAAAGGACTAAAATTAATCTGTCCCAAAAGCAAATGGAAATTTAATAAAATTATGTGCCATTATATTTAAGCCCCTAGGGATAAAACCGAAAGAAACAACAAAGTCTTGAATATCTTGAATCAAATGCTCAATATTCCAGTCCTTTCGGCCCTTAAAGGCTTTGATGACTTGTAAGGCATACATGAAGAGAACAATTTGGGATTCCCCATTATTCTTAACTGCATTTAGTGTAAAGAAAATCTCCCTCGCTACAACGTTTTTGGGTGAAACAACTTTGGGCCCTTTAGATGCCCTGCACAAAAAAAAGGAACAATTACTAAAAATCGCAAAATCTAAAATAGATTCTCAATTAGATGCGGAAAAGGGGAGGGGCATAGAGTACAAAGAATTGGGACCCGGCTCCATTTTATTTATCATTAAAACCACAATTTTAGGGTTCTTCCATTTACCCCTTGAGCAAAAATTCATTCCTTGCCGGCCAAATGACCCACCAAATGGAAAGGAATTGAGTTTGAACAATGGGATTGGAAAAATTAGGATGAGATGGTTGAGCGAAATCCATCCAATTGTGTATTTGTGAGGAAGTATTAGGAGAATTCATAATTGTTGCATATAAGAATTCTCATACTTTTCTATAACCAAATAGAAAATAATCTAGTTAGAGTCCGCAATTTCCAAATTATAAACTATACTATATATTATACATATATATGCTTTGTCTTTGTGGTGGGACCCACAAGTTGGTGTTTACTTTTGTATGGTAAGTTAGAGGATTGTTTAACACCCTTTACTGCTTAAGTTTTGCATAAATTCCATTTGATTGAAAAATTAGTAAAAACGAAACAGTATTAAACTATCTTACATGAACAGAAATCTAAAATAAAGAATATAAATTATCCTATCACCGCCTAATTTGCTCTTATAAGAGGTAAAATATAAGCCAACAAGATATTTCATAAAATCTAAAAAGATTATGAGACTAACACTTGGTCAAAACAAACATAAATCATGAGGCGGAAGACTCCACCTCAATAGATTACTTTAATTTGTCCTTCACCACAATTCTCCTCACCTACAAGTTTATTAAAAATAAGTGAAATGTGCTTGCGGGAGGGCCGGATTTGTTTTTTTTTTTTTTACTGCGCTTTAAAATTATTGTCCAAACTCAGCCCGAGTTCAAATTTTATTTAAAGCTCTATATATTTTAGCTTGGGACGGGCCGGGCGATACTCATTTTACCTGACTCAATTAACAGGCATAAAGCTTTGCTCAAAACATATTTGGGAGAGCTATCTATTCAGCGAGGTTGCCTAGGGAAGGGAACCTTATAAAAAAGAGCGGGGGGGGGGGATACGCGTGGATAGGGCTGTCAATCCGGCCCTTTGACGAGGGGGCCCGGCCTGCAAAAGCCCTCAAAACGAGGGCTTTTCTTTTTGTCCTAAAGCCCGAGGGTAGGGTAGGGCCCAATTTTGAAAAGCCCGCAACCTTGAGGGCCGAACTAGGGCTTGACTTAGCCAGCCCGAGTGGGCCCGGCCCGGCCCTCTGTCTATTAATATATAAAATAAATAATATGTATAATATAGAATATATATAAAAAGAGAGATATTTTTACAAAAGAATATAAAGAACTCCTCAAATTAGCAATTAATGATAGAGACTTAATATTTTATCAAACAATAATAACCAAGGCTTCGAAAGAATTTTAATGGATATCCCCATAGATTCCAATATTGCCACCTATATTTAATTCTATGTTATCATTTGAATGATATATTTGATTCTATGTTTACCCAACACGGACATATTCTTCAATGAAAAGGGAATTCAAGTTGTCATTCATCATATTGATTTTTCACCAATGTAAACTATTGAAGGTTGGGAGTTTAGATAGATGATCATTAACATTATCATTAAGTGAGGTTGAGTTTCAACCACCAGCTTTCTATACCCTTACTTTTATGACTGTTGTTTCATCCATGTGGACCCCACATCCAGAGTTAAAAGTTTGTAAGTCATGAATCAAATCATCTTTGTCATTCATCTTCGGCATTCAAAGTTTAATTATTTTGTTATAAAATCCAATGGTGATTTTCCAAAGAATTACAGGTTAGGGTTAATGCTAACTCAAGAGTGGTCTAATGTTTATTTGAACCACATATACAAATAATTTATTTGGAATAAGTCTAATGCCTATTTGAAACAAATCTAATTGAATCAGACACAACTTACCAAACATGTACTCATGGTTCACGTTATTGCTTTATAAAAAGATATAGAACATGAACTAGTAAAAAAGGCAATAACTAGCAAGATTTCAGTTGCGACAATCTTAATAATAGCCTAAAAACAAACAAAACCGAGCATATTATTTAAACTATGTAACTACTGCTAGTGTGTTAAGGTATTTAAAAGTGTATTTCCCAGTTTCATGTCACAATACTATCACATTACCTTATTTCATTTAATCCTAACTAATATCTTTATAAAATGAAGAAGTAACTTGTTTTGTGCATTCTTTTAGAAGTGTTACAAAAGATTGACTTTTACATTGCCCATCGAATAAAGGTGGGTTAGCATAATGATATAGAAGTATTATTATATATAATAATATTAAAAAAATAACTATTTCTTTCGGCCCTGGCCCGACCCTAGCCCGGCCCTGACCCTTGAGGGTAGGATAAGGGCTTCGATATTGTAGGCCCGCCGTGGGCTCCGAGGGCTTTGATTTGACCTAAGCCCGGCCCGCATATATGAGGGTAGGGTAAGGGCTTACCCCGGCCCGGCCCGGGCTCGGCCCTTGGATGTCTTAATGTGTTCTTGTTTCTTGATGATGGTAGCCCTGTTAGAGAAGAAAGAGGGCGTGACAACTGACAAGGCAGTGACCAGACCGACAAAGCTAGGATTGGTAAGAAACATTAATCTTCGAATAAATTCTCAGTGCAACCATGGCCTAACCCACCGATAGTTCAGCTAAGAATTTATGAAGAGCCTGTTTGGATTGTGCAGGCAATCCAGTTTACAGGTAAATTAGAGTTCATCATGTACTGTTTGGATCACCTCGGCAAATTTCTACAATATTGTGAGAGACTGAATCTATCATAAGCTGATGATATAATGCGATATTAGGGCGACAACTTCTCAATACTTTTCTGTAACTCTATAAAACCATAATCTTTCAGAATTAAAAAAAAAATAGTACTTTTGTAATTTTAAATTACATTATTTTCTGCTGTTTTTTTTTTTACAAGAAGCGCAAAATTTTGATTTCTCATTTTCAACTGCATGTTAATAACCCTTCAACAGTATTTATGATAATGGTTTGGATAATGCAAAATTCTTGTATTTTTGCATAATGCAAACAAAAAAAAGAAGAAAAAAGTAAACAAAGTTATAGCTAATTAGATTTATGGTAAGTTGGTAACTGACTGCAAGGCAATTAAGTTCCAAAGATCCAAATCATACTGAAGGTCCACCTTTTCCCTGATAACATGTTTTTGGCATGGAAACGGATCATCCGTTCCCTCCAAATAAGAGGTCCAAACAGAAGAACCTTGTTTGCATGAATAAGGAGTCGCCATGTGTGGGGGCGGAGGAAAGACAAGTTTTCTTTCTCCTCCCCCTCCGCCCCCGCACGTCCTGTTCTGACGAAACAGGGGATCGGATCCTTCTGGAATGGGTTGAGTTCAGTGAATTTGCGGAAAGCCTGTTTGGCTCACACATCAGGTCTGAACTGGTGAAGTTTTTTACTCTTTCATTCGTCCCATCAAAAGAGTTAATCAGTCGCTAAAACTGCAAACAACCACCAACTCATTTATGTCTTTGAGCAGAGAGCAATGAAGTTCATCCGACAAGTCACATCTCCATTCAATTCATTAGGCTTCTGAGCAAAATAAGAAACAGTGAAGCCGACCTTGCTATAAAATTCTGTTTGACCTTGGGTGGCCTTTGATTAATCAATAGAAGATGGGCCTTCGGATTAGAATTTAGACCGATCTACTCACGAACAGAATTCGTACAGCTCACCCTTCTCAAGTAGCTAACCAATATGTGTCACAAAACAGATGGGGCTTTTTTTTACGCTCAAAAGACCTGGGCGTTAAAAGATGGGACTAACTAACTATTTCATAGCCCCAGCATACCCCACGCACCCACCCATTTGTGTCCCATCTCGTGGGTCCCAACCCAAAGGACCATGTTCCAAAAGAAAATCTGACTTTCGTATCAATGGCTTCTATTTTTTCCAATCTACAGATGACCTACCCATAATGGTAGGAAACCCAAGATGTTTTTTCCAATCTACAGATGACCTACCCATAATGGTAGGAAACCCAAGATCATCTCGTAGGTCATGATCTACCGTCTACCTTCTTTTGGCTACTAAATAAAAATCAGACATCTGCTTTGATAGACACATTCATCCTACGATGTAGGGTACTTCAAAATTAATGGAAATATCATGTTATGTGGTATCTGATATTTTACATATTGTATTGTATATGATACTCCTTATGTGTAATATCCGTATCCTACCTTTTTTATGGTGTGTTCCTAGCGTATTCATGGAGTGTCTGGCATCATAGCATTCATTCAAGTCCAATGTTATCAAGTCGAAGGTCGAATGATTCTATTTTGAATGTAATGTAGTTCCTGAAGTTTCTATGGTGTGGCCCATCGGAAGATTGGTCAGATAATCAAACCATGTGGAGCCCACCAATCAGAGACATCCACGACGTCCACCTGCCCCACCGTCCTATCCAACTACATTAAATGATGATGATGCACCAAAGTGGACAGTTGAGGGTGTCCATTAATTTGAGTCGTATTTTGTAGGTGGAAGTGAACAGTGGACTGCCATGACCTTATAAATTAGACTTGACCCACTACCCTTTTCTTAAGTGCAGTTGTGTTCTACTTGATATTGTACCTCTCCATGGCTCGCAATCTAACTTTCTTCTCCATCGCTGTGGTGAGAACCATCCCTTTGGTTTTAACTACATGTTCTCTATTTTACTACAATCATTTCTTTCAGTTATCAATTCCTCCTTTAGTTTTGGTTTTAACGTATTTCTTCTCGATTTTATCATTGCAGCTTGCAGCTGTTGTGTCAATATGCCATGCTGCAATAGCTCCAGAAGACTACTGGAATTTTATGCTGCCAAATACGCCCATGCCAAACTCCATTAAAGAGCGCTTACAACCTGGTAAGTCCCCCAAGTGTTCTTCTCTTGAGTGTGAAGAGATGGGTCAACTTTAATCCTTGAAAAGCTCCAAGTGAAAGCTCCATCTGTGAGTGAGAGAAGCCCTCAGCCCTTCTTCTTATTTCTGCTGGGTGTAGACTAGAGTCTCATTTGCCAGTGTTGTATTTTTGCCTTTGTCGTACTGGTCAGACCTTGGTTTTCTGTTAGGCAGGGCGCAACTTGGGTCGAGCTAAACTCAAACCCGCATAACCCAACATGACAGTAAAACTTGGGTTGGGCTCGAATCTGAATCTTGAGACCTGATGGAATCTGGGTCAGGTTTGGATCTGGGTGGTGGCCTATGAGTGCTCCAATATTCTACTTTGGTAGGCTATTTCTGTGGCTCCAGCAAAGGGGGCTGGACCCAAAAGGGTGTCAGCACATGCTGGAAGGCGGGAAGAAAGCCTACACACAGAAAGAAGGGGCATATTATGCAGTGATCAAACCCTGAATAGTCAATTGTGAACAGCCGCTCCTTACCAGTTGGGGTAAGAAGTCAGGTGTTCTTACTGGTTATTGCTACTTTTGAGAGTGGAGTATGATCCACCTTTTCAAATCCCATATATTGGGCTCTTAATTTATGAATCTATACTGCTCATATCACACAATTGATGAATTAGGTTTCTAAAAGTTGGCTTCGGAACTCATGTGATTATTGGTGAAACCATTACGCTTTGACCATATGATATCATTCTTGACTGATATTTTATGTATCAACCTATATATATATAGGTCTCTAGCCGAAATTTTTAAAGGGACCCTTACCAGAAAAGTCCTCAAATATTATGAAATCTTGACTTTAGCCCAAAAATACATGCAGTATCTCATGAAGTGCTTGCACACGTAGTCTTTTTTTTTTTTTATACACCTAATTGGCCTCCACACATGTGCGCATCATTAACGTGCCTCATATGCATATGCGTGAGTCACCTACTACAATTAACAGTCTTAAGTACAGTTTCCTGCTCCTTTTTATAACACTTGTCGGTAGCTCATCATTTTACAGCTACTCTCAACTTATTTTTATAGGGTTTTCATTTTCAAAAGCTTTGGTTTCTAAGTTGAATTTGTTGTGTAAGAAACATTGTAGTTCAATGGATGCTAAGCGATGAATATCGTGGTCTTCCCACCGAAACCAAAACAGAACACACAAGTCACTTAAGCCTTTTGCATGGCTCATATTAACTCAATTTCCATTTGTGCAAAAGTTGTGGCCACTGTTAACCTAGAACTAGTTGCCACAACTTCACCTCAAAGTACATATGATTTTGTCTGCCCATTAATCAAAACCACCAATCTCTCACTTGATAAGTAATATAGGCTTTCGTAGGGGACTTGAAGTGATTTTGGTTAAGGTGTGGAAAACTTTATCAATCAAAGTGGTAGAGGGTTTTAGTAGTTCTCATACCTCTTTCCTTCCCTTTGCCACAATTGAATCCAATTAAAGTATTTCAGTTCTTCAATAGATCACATTTCAGGAATTATAGAAGCCATGTGGGTTGATTATTTTGCTATTATTAGCACCCAGAGTTTTAGAAAATGAAATCTAAAAATAGCTGAGAATGCCAGCAAAATGATGAGTTGCTAAAGAAGGAAGCAGGAGTTGTTAAAAGGGTCTTTGTTGTACTTGCCATTTTAGTGGACAATTTGCACGGGCACGTCTAACTTGAGTGCATGCGAGTTGAGGGCAGTTCAGTCCAAAATATAAAAGGATTGTTGCGGCTATAACATATATTTTAGTACTAATCTTGAGAATCAAGGATATTTGATATTTTTTTTCTTGTATTTGTCCCTTTCCTTGAAGAGAAAAAATTGTGAATCTCCATGTTTTCAGAGTTTTTTTTTTTTTTATAGTGTTTAGATGTAAATAATATTAAAAAAAATAAAAAATAAAGGTGTGCAAGTTCAGTTCTAATACAAGCTCCACGTGTCTTTGGTTTCAGAATGAACTCATTAAAATTCAGTATAGGTGACAGAGAAATCTCTACATATTTGGCAGTAAGACTTATCTTTGGCCACCTTCGTCTTGCAGGTTCTTATAAGTATGATGGATATTTACATGTAACCACCTGAATTTTAACATTTACTAAATACCACTTTTGGTTTCTAAATACAACCACTTATGTCATTTTTTTACTGTCTTAAGGATGATCTTAACAGAGGGTAAGTTATGGGGGTTGACTATAAATTAAGGGTGGTTTTATCCTTTTCATTGATTTTTAATGGAAAACCATCACAATTGATGGTAGGCCTTCACTATTGGTGAATAGTGCAGCTAACCACCTGATTTAATTCATTATTAGTGGAAACAACCGCTAACCACCTGATTTTGGTGCAATAATTTATTGTGTGGACCCTGTGATTCAATGATTGTGACCGATTGTGATAGTCCGCTTTAAGGCAAAATCTTCATCCAACCATCCACTCCATGATTCATCCAACACATATTAGGATGCAATTGGGTGGACTGCAACTGCTACCAAGTATTAACAGTTAGTTGTTTGAACTGCAGATATAATTGATGAGAAAACAGGTACTACTGTTAATGTTGGTAAAGGAGGCGTCAATGTCAACACAGGGAACAATAAGCCCAAGGGTGGCACCACTGTCAACGTGGGTAAGGGAGGCGTCCACGTTGCCACCGGAAAGGGTAAGCCACAGGGCGGCACCACTGTGGGGGTGGGGGGCAAAGGTGTAGGTGTGAATACTGGACATGGCAACACTCATGTCAATGTTGGCAAAGGTGGTGTCAATGTGAACACAGGCCACAAGGGAAAGCCAGTGGTAGTGAATGTGAAGCCGGGCAAGAACCCGTTCTTATACAAGTATGCTGCCTCAGACGATCAGCTCCATGATGACCCAAACGTCGCCCTTTTCTTCCTTGAGAAGGATTTGCAACCGGATACCAAGTTGAACATGTTCTTTCCGAAGGCCACTAAGAGTCCCAAGTTCCTCCCTCGCAGTGAGGCCAATAAAATACCATTCTCTTCAAGCAAATTTCCAGAAATCCTAAAACAATTTTCAGTAGAGCGTGACTCCCAGGAGGCCCAATCAATGATGGAAACAATTAAACAATGTGAGGAACCAGCAATCAAAGGTGAGGCCAAGCAATGTGTGACTTCTTTGGAGTCCATGGTCGACTTTGCAAGGACTAGGCTTGGCACTCCTGTTAAGGCACTTGCAACAGAGGTCAAGAAAGAGACAGTGAAGCAACAGTACACCATTGCACCAGGGGTGCACAAGTTGGCTAGTACCAAGTCAGTGGCGTGCCACAGTGAGAACTATGTATATGCAGTGTACTATTGCCATGAGACGTCTGATACTAGCGCCTATGTGGTTCCATTGGTGGGGGAAGACAAAACAAGAGTGGACGCAGTCGCTGTGTGTCATAAAGACACGTCGCAGTGGAATCCGAAACATGTGGCATTCAAGGTGCTCAAGGTCAAAGCAGGGTCTGTTCCCATCTGCCATTTCATTCCTGAGGATCACATAGTATGGGTTCAGAACTAGTCAAGTTCTCAATCAATCAGACAAGCAAGTAGCAACACCTCGTTTAGCTTTAGCTTGCATTTATATATAGTATGAAGCTATTCTAGTTTTCATGTTTCTTCCTGTGTCTGTATTGCATATGATATGGGAGACTTATCTGTATTGTTGACAGGGCTGTGTTAAATGAATAAACAGAGTAATCTCCCTTCGAGATGTTTATATAGACTCGTTTCTTAGCACTCATCTTCCATATTCATCAATGCTGTATTTAAGAATGGCAATGGATCGGGTGAACCCATATTCTATTGGTGTGTGGGCCAGTGTGGGCCCACCATGAGTGACCTGTAAAAGAACATGTTGAGGTCAATGTCCACCCTCGTTCCTGAGCGGTCATAACTGTGGTCAAGCCCTCGCCCTCACCATAAAACTATTGTTGCGCCATTTCCTATCACCAATTGATTTTGGGATAAGTGGTAGCACAATGGGGGTATATGATCCAGAAGTGGTATCAGAGCCTGGTAGGTCAGGTGTTCAAATCATGGGACACGCGTTTTGCGAGTTCGCAGCAGGAGTCGCGGCGGGTGTGCCGTTTCCTATCACCAATTGGTTTTGGGATAAATTGTAGCTCAATGGGGTGTAAGATCCTATAGACCCATTAAGGCTAATGGACCAGGACCATTTGATCAAGGAATCCCTTGTAACCTCCGGTTAAAAATTTCTTTTATATGAACCAACCTCATTCATGAGGAGAAATACTCAGAAAAACCTGACACAGCAATCACATACCTGGGGGCCTTGTGCAAATCAATTGAAGCTGAACACATGGCACATTTGAACCGCTTCACCACCAGCAATAATAAACATTTTTAACTGGATTAGACATAGCGTCATTATTCTCTCTAGCTCATTTATGGAACACATGATGGGTTGGTGAAGCCTGATCTAGACTTTAGTTAATTACAGGGGTTTATCTGTAATATGTCGGTTTAATCTGGACCATCTGTTATAAGGCCAGATACGACGGTTGTGAGTGTTTAGAGGTTTAGGGCTTTATAAATTTATACTGGGTGGTGAGAGCATTGTACTTATGATGGTATTGAGAGAGAACAAAATAGACAGTGAGTATTTGTACTTTTGTGGGAATCTCCGATAATAGTGAACGGCGTGAACCTCCCATGGACGTAGGCAATCTTGCCGAACCATGTAAATCCGTGTCTCGTGTATTGACTGTGTGATTGATTGATGTCTCGTAGATCGTGCGTGTGTTTCCGATCCTAACAACTAGTATCAGAGCATAGGATTTTGCGCACGTTCTGGATCGAGATTGGGTTTCAATCCCGGAGAAGAGATCATCCGAGATCTCTTACCTTTGCTGCACAGTAAACAGGGTTCGGGCACTGTTGCAGATCAATCAGGTGGGCCACAAGAATCAGTTTGTTCTCGCGTCTCTGTTGCAGGAAGAGGCAGGGACTGATCTGGTTTCTTCAAATCGAATTTCAGGAAGACGCCCATTGCCACCCGTCGCTTGCGTCGGAGAAGGCTACTGCTCTCGTTTCTGATTGTAGCGTCCCCCATCCCTGTAGCAGTTCAAACCGCCGCAGCTGTCACCCCCCGTCGTCACCGTAGCAGTCGCCGGAGACTGCCGTCTTTGCCGTCGCCGTCGCCTTGCCTATCTGGCCGCCCCCTCATTATCGCCGGGGAAGACAATCGCAGAAGGAGACTGGCGCTGCGTTCTCTGTTCTGCAGCAAAGAACAGAGACCAAAGAGGAAGAAGACCCAGTTGGGCCGTCCCAGGTCCTGGGTCAGTTCGGGTCAGGTCCGACCCACTCGCTCCAGAAGCCCAGTCCACAGTAGTTACAAGTCAAGTCCAGGTCAGGTCTGACCCGGCCCAGCAGTTCAACAGCCAGAGGCTGACGTCATCCTGACGCCGGCAGTACGGTCAATAGCATAGTTTGACGGATTCAAGGGCCAGAATTGTTTCTTGATTTCTGAAGCCATCCGGACTCAGAATTGTGCTCCGTTTTTTTTTTTTGTTGGATTCGAATCGACGAGATCCACAAGGTAGACGGAACGGATTGATAGTTTGACAGGCAGAGAAATTCATCAAGTAAATTGAGCTTGGTTTGAGTGGGAGCAATGACGGAGGACACAAAGTTCACAATTGAGAAGTTTAATGGCACAAACTTCACGTATTGGAAGATGCAGATTGAGGGTCTCCTCTACCAGAAGAATTTCTACTTGCCACTTTGAGGGCATGCCAAGAACCTACAACAATGTCAGATGCAGAATGGGAGGTACTCGACAGGAAAGCCTTAGATACGGTTCGTCTCTCTCTATCAAAGTCTGTTACATTCAATATATCAAAGGAGAAAACCACTAAAGAAGTTATGGATGCCCTATCACGAATGTATGAAAAACCTTCCGCCTCAAATAAAGTTTTCTTGATGAGAAAATTGTTTAACATGAAGATGGTTGAAGGTGGGGTTGTTGCTGAACACCTGAATGAGTTTAACACGGTCATGAGCCAGTTATCCTCGGTTACCATAGAATTCGATGATGAAATTTGGGCTTTGTTGGTTTTATCTTCTTTACCAGACAGCTGGAATGGTATGGTTACGTCACTGAGTAATTCTTCAGGATCAACCAAATTGAAATTTGATGATGTTATGAGTGCTATCCTCGATGAGGAAATTCACATAAAACCTTCAGGTGAATCATCAGGAAGTGCATTGAATGTGGAAAACAGAGGTAGATCATTTGAGAGAGAGCAAAATCATGGAAGATCAACATCAAGGAGCAAGTCAAAATCTTCAAAAGGCAAGATCGAGTGCTGGAATTGTGGTAAGAAAGGGCATTTGAAAAAGGACTGCAGAGCTCCACCGAAGATAAACAAGCAGAAGAACGGTAATAAGGACAATGAAGCTTCCGCAAATGTCGCAGGTGATGCTGTTCAAGATACTTTAATTCTTGCTTTTGATTATAAATCTGAATCTTGGGTTATAGATTCTGGTGCATCCTTTCATGCTACTGCACATAGATAATATCTCAAAAATTATGTACAAGGTGACTTTGGAAAAGTTTATCTTGGTGATGATGAACCTTGTGATATAATTGAAAAAGGAGATGTTCAGGTTAAATTGCCAAACGACAGTATATGGCAATTGAATGATGTCATGTTCCCAACCTGAAGAGAAACTGTCACGTCCCCCTAACCCGATTAAAGAATAAACCGGATCAGGAGAGTGAATTTTAGGACTAATTAAAATTTTATCCTTTGGGCCTACGGATCGTAAGTCCGCGATGAGGATATAATATTTCAAGCCTCATGTAGTACAATATATGTAGAGTTCATACAACTCTAGGCAAATAGAACATCAACACTGAATGATAATTCTTGTTAAATTTAAAGTTGCAAGAATAGTAAAATAGAACCAAGAGTTAAGTTATTACATTGGCTAATCCAATAAACAAAGCCAATAAAAGAGAATGAAGTCAATAAAGTTAAAGGTTCAACGAGAGAAATAATAAAAGAATAAATCTAAATGAAGTCCCATATGAATCTCTCTCGTGCCGGAAGTGATGAGGCTACTCTACGTCATCGGCACGCCACTTTCGTGCCTCCTCTGCTGGTTGGAGATCCTCTGGGATGTCCTCACCAGCCTGCTCCTCATAGTAGTAATAGTCACCTGATATGTCTGCACACCAAGGAACATAATCAATGACATGTTGAACAATAGATAAGCAAAGCATAATAAACATGACATGCATCAAGAATAGAGTAATGGCAAGTGTGCAAAAATCATGTGAATACAAGAATAACGAAGCTAGGCATAAAGCAAGAATAATAATAATGAGAAACAATAAATGGAATCCTAGCAATCATCTAGCAATAACCACTATCCATGCAATGCAATACAAGAACAAGAGGGAGACTCCGAGGATGTCCAAAGCCACCTCCCGGGGTACCTACCAGTAACAATCCAATCCGGACTGCTGATACAAAAGTCCGACTCCAGTAGGATCCTAGCTCCCGGTCCTGGGAATAGCAACACGGTCCTAGCCCGCTCCTAGCTATTCAACGCCATGGACGCCGTCCTACGCCGACTCAACCTACCCCGACAACCGAGTAACCGGTTCGTCAATAAAACTGCAGATGACTATGATATGCAAACAATAATAGAGTGATTTTGACACAAGGAGAAACAAGACAAGCAAATCTGGCTAGCTCAATGTACAAGACACGATCATAGAGATTATCTCATTCAAGACAATACAAGACAAGTACAACATGTGATAATCCTTTTCATTGCTAGCCAGTCATATTTATCAATACATGACACAGGTTCTTAAGGTACATTCTAAGTCAGGTCCAAGTCCTAAATTCTATAAGAATTTATGTTTCATAATTAATTAGATATTTTATGTCAAGAGAGTGTACAAGGAATAATATCAACGAATACAAGTCATAAGTCAAGGAAGAATTACAATCCTATCCTAGGCAAATGATGTCATTCCTGTACCCCACATGTCCTAACAGAGTACGTATGGAAGTTGCATCAACGATGCTTTTAAGGAAATCCCTTGGTGTACAATCATGTTAAGCATCTATTGGTTTGGTTTCATATGCATTCGGTTATACCATTTGTAATACACGAATACCTAGACAACCCATCGAATTCACACCAAGCCACGTGTTTCGATCTCAATCCCCATTAATGGTCAAGTGAGAGTAGGTTCATAGTTTCCAACATCTAAGGCCAAATCCTAGGTTAACAGTCTTTTTTCCAATAAAAATTGAATAGGATCATTAATCCAAGCATTTACATCACTTCCCGATGATCGGTCCCCAAGTGTAGGGTACGATTGTAGTAATAATCTGGTAAATCCAGGTCGATCCACAGGGAGCAATGCTTTTCAAGAAACCTTCCAAGTTTGACCTGTCCTAAATAAACACTAATCTGGCCTAAATAGAAACTAATTAAATTAGATAACTAAATATAAAAAGTTTAATTACAATGCTTTCCAAAAATAAAAGCACTATTGTATTAAAGGAAACCTAATCTAAGCAATCCTAAAATATCTAAAAACCTGCAAAAGAACACACAATTCAAACGACCAATTTAATATAAAAAAATCAAAATAAAATTTTCTAAATTAGATCCTACTTACCAAAATCAATTTTTATGCAAATATGAATGATCTATAATGCCCTAATTGCTAACAATGCAATTTTATGCAAGTTTCTAACTATATGATGCATGCTGTAAAAATTCTAATTATGGAAACTTTTGTAACCCAGTTGGGTCAGTTCTGCTGAACTGTGCAGGATTTTTTACTATTCACTTATCTGATCCGAATTTAGTGTTTCTAATCAGTTGATAATCTTGTGATTTCAGCAACAAAAACTTGTTCTAATGCAATTTCTAAATATGAAGTATGCACAAAGACACTTTCTAACCATATATTATGCAAATAACAAGAATGAAAAGTTTCTACTAAACATAGAAAGATGCAAGTTGAGTTTTAAATCTAGAATTTATAAATAAAAAAAATAAGAATATTAACGTGAAAATAACAACAAAAGGGGTGGAAAGAAAATAAAAAGCGGAAAAGTAGTACCAAAGATCTAGAAACTAGACAATCCTACAGGTATTGACAATGCGATGATAATGTCCTCTCTTCTCATAGTAGAAAAAAAATTATGCAAGTGATTATTTGATGTCTCTCGACTTTTAATATTTTTATTTTATTTTTCAAACCCTTGATCTAATCATGTGAAATATTGTCTCCAATCAAAACACATAAAAGAACTAAAATATGAAAATTAAATCACTTACATAGAAAGTTGCAAAATCAATCCAAGTAGTGTCTTTATTCCTTGATCTTTGAATACAAGAAATTAAAATTCTTCTCTCCTTTTCATTCTCTCAACATGGCCTCTCAACCTATGCCTAAAAGAATTAAAAGAAAGAAGAAGAAGAAAGGGACTTAGAGAGAAAGGGTGGATGGGAGTGGAATAGAGAAAGGGAGAGAGCCTGCAAGGTGATCCCTAAGAGTGATGGACGTCCAGCCCCCTTGGATGGTTCCTTTTTATGCTTTTTGCAAATCATTTCTTTAGTAAAGAATCTCTCATCTTTAGGGCCCTTGTTTCCTTATGTAGAGATTCTAGCTTAGGCTCCAAGCTAGCTTCTTTCTTTGGAAAGACTTTTAAATTTGAGAGATCTCCTTGCCTTATTAGGTTTCTTGATGCACACACATTCCTTTATAATTCTAAGAATATCTCTAAAAATTGCATGATGATATAGAGGGAAGAAACTTTCCAAATATTAAGATTTCTTGCAATTCCCGCCTAAAACTGTAGCAGACAACTTCCCGATGTCATATCTCCCTCAACATAGCTCTGATTTATGGATCTTGGGCTGCACGGATATCTACTCGAAAAGAGCTTTCCAACGGTGTCTAGATTGCGCCGATCCGACACTCGGTTTGAGAATTATGTCCATTTTAAGTTGCTGCCCCATAAAAATTCGGGAATAATTGTGCACAAATGGAAGCTTCTATGTTGGCATGCAATGGTATGTGTGGGACCCATGTTGGACGTCCAAGGCATGCTTGGACTCTTTTCTTGCTTGCTTATTTGACTTTCATTTGACATCTCTTCTCAAATTTCATCAATGTGGGTCCCATGTTGATTTCTCCTACAAATTGAAAGAAAGAAATTTATCATTAATTACATATAAGAAAATAAACATGAATAACGCATGGGACCCAACATGCCTAATGATGCACCCAAATGACAAACTTTCTAAAAATAGCACATGGTGCCAAAAATAGCAAGTATACATTGATGAAGCCAAAAACTAATATTGGGGTGATGAATGAGATGAAAAATTCTAATTTCACAAAAGTCATGCAATTCAATGAATTTTGACCAATTCTTACCATTTTCCCAAAAATATCCCCAAATACATGTAATCATGAAATTAAGTGCAATTCTATGCAATTAAACCTGATTAAGTACACAAATGCTCATGAAATGATGACCTAATGACCTAATTTTGTGGACTTATCACCCGACCTCCGATTGTGATGAAATCAGAACCATTGGATTCTACATTTCAAGGGCTTTCCAACAGTATATTATACGTAGAAATCCAACGGGCGGATTGAAAGTTACGGGCATTCCAAAATGGCTCGTTTTAGTCCTTGCGGGTTCCCGGCGTCCGGACGCCCGAAAGTTGTATGGGAGCCCTGCGCTTCTGCCTTCTGGCGTCCAGACGCCGGAAGCAGAAACTCTCCCTAGACGTTCGAAATCACCCTATTTCTTCTATTGGCCTTCACAAACACTTTAACCTGCACAAAATTTAGCCTCCTGCTCTCCCAACAATCCATTCCCATCATTTTTAAATCATAATTCATCATTTCTAACAATTTGAAACAACCAGCTATTACCAATTTACAAAATACCAACCCAAATCCCTAAAAACCTAACCTAGCATATGAATCTCCAAATCAATATCAAAACATGCTTGGAATTAGGGGAAATCTAACAAGAAACATAACCAATCAATTGGAAACAAACATACATCCTTAAAAGTACAATGCAAATCTACTTGCCTCAATGTCAGAAAAGATTGGAAATGGTAAAACTCGAGGAGAAGCTTTCTACCGCGAAACCCACGAATCTAATCCGATAAAATGAAATCTAGGAAGCCAAGAAGAAGAAATGAAGGAAAAGAATTAAGATCAGACTTAATCTAAACAAAAGGAAGATGATAGAAAAGATGAAATTGTGAGAAGTCTTACCAAATTGGTACCGGAAGAAAGAAGAGATCGAGAGAATGAATACTAGCGGTTCGGATCGCGTAGCTGATCTCTCCGGGCTAGAGTTCTAGCTTGAGAAAGGAAGAAAAAGAAATGGGGCTGCTGCTCTCGTTCAGTTGCAGAGATAGAACAAAAAGGATTAGGGCTAATCCTCGTTTAAGAAGAAGATAAAGGGGAAAAGACTAAGTTGCTCACTTAGTGGGTCTAGTGAAGAATGGACCACTTGAAGGATTTCTAATTGTCGGATCGCGACGATTCAAGAGACAAAAATGATCAACGCGACGAAATCCTAAAATAATTTTCCGTAGAGCGTGACTCCCTGGAGGCCCAATCAATGATGGAAACAATTAAACAATGTGAGGAACCAGCAATCAAACGTGAGGCCAAGCAATGTGTGACTTCTTTGGAGTCCATGGTCGACTTTGCAAGGACTAGGCTTGGCACTCCTGTTAAGGCACTTGCAACAGAGGTCAAGAAAGAGACAGTGAAGCAACAGTACACCATTGCACCAGGGGTGCACAAGTTGGCTAGTACCAAGTCAGTGGCGTGCCACAGTGAGAACTATGTATATGCAGTGTACTACTGCCATGAGACGTCTGATACTAGCGCCTATGTGGTTCCATTGGTGGGGGAAGACAAAACAAGAGTGGACGCAGTCGCTGTGTGTCATAAAGACACGTCGCAGTGGAATCCGAAACATGTGGCATTCAAGGTGCTCAAGGTCAAAGCAGGGTCTGTTCCCATCTGCCATTTCATTCCTGAGGATCACATAGTATGGGTTCAGAACTAGTCAAGTTCTCAATCAATCAGACAAGCAAGTAGCAACACCTCGTTTAGCTTTAGCTTGCATTTATATATAGTATGAAGCTATTCTAGTTTTCATGTTTCTTCCTGTGTCTGTATTGCATATGATATGGGAGACTTATCTGTATTGTTGACAGGGCTGTGTTAAATGAATAAACAGAGTAATCTCCCTTCGAGATGTTTATATAGACTCGTTTCTTAGCACTCATCTTCCATATTCATCAATGCTGTATTTAAGAATGGCAATGGATCGGGTGAACCCATATTCTATTGGTGTGTGGGCCAGTGTGGGCCCACCATGAGTGACCTGTAAAAGAACATGTTGAGGTCAATGTCCACCCTCGTTCCTGAGCGGTCATAACTGTGGTCAAGCCCTCGCCCTCACCATAAAACTATTGTTGCGCCATTTCCTATCACCAATTGATTTTGGGATAAGTGGTAGCACAATGGGGGTATATGATCCAGAAGTGGTATCAGAGCCTGGTAGGTCAGGTGTTCAAATCATGGGACACGCGTTTTGCGAGTTCGCAGCAGGAGTCGCGGCGGGTGTGCCGTTTCCTATCACCAATTGGTTTTGGGATGAATTGTAGCTCAATGGGGTGTAAGATCCTACAGACCCATTAAGGCTAAAGCTCGAGGAGAAGCTTTCTACCGCGAAACCTAGGAATCTAATCCGATAAAACGAAATCTAGGAAGCCAAGAAGAAGAAAGGAAGGAAAAGAATTAAAATCGGACTTAATCTAAACAAAAGGAAGATGATAGAAAAGATGAAATTGTGAGAAGTCTTACCAAATTGGTACCGGAAGAAAGAAGAGATCGAGAGAATGAATTTTAGCGGTTCGGATCGCGGAGCTGATCTCTCCGGGCTAGAGTTCTAGCTTGAGAAAGGAAGAAAAAGAAATGGGGCTGCTGCTCTCGTTCAGTTGCAGAGATAGAACAAAAAGGATTAGGGTTAATCCTCATTTAAGAAGAAGATAAATGGGAAAAGACTAAGTTGCCCATTTAGTGGATCTGGTGAAGAATGGACCACTTGAAGGGTTTCTGATCGTCGGATCGCGACGATCCAAGAGACAAAAATGATCAACGCGACGAAACCTTTCCAACGAACCCAAAAGTCACTGTGTTTGCAATATTTCGAGAAAACACTCAATTTTTTCTAAATTGCAAACTACCCCCTTGCTATGATCAAACAAACTCGGAATCGAACGAAACTTCGCAGACACTATTCTATTGCTAAAAGAAACTCGCTCATGATCTAAACCCACTTAAATATCTAAAATATAATTAATTATAATAATAATAATTAAATGGGTCAGGGCCTGATATTGGGCCCAACTGACCCAATAGGGTCACGAACCTTATAGAAACCTCATATCAGTTGGTCAGCTTGTAAGCTCTGGCCACGTAATGTATTTGCAGATGATTTCTGGAAAGTTACAAAAGGAAGTATGGTTGTTGCTCGCGGGAAGAAAGAAGGAACTCTTTACTTGACTAACAACTCTACAAGTTCCATTGCAGTTGCAAATAAAGGCATTGACTCAAACACATGGCACTATAGACTCGGACACATGAGTGAAAAGGGAATGAAGATTTTTTATTCTAAAGGTAAGCTGGAAGGAATCAAGTCCTTAGGCTTAGAGTTCTGTGAAGACTGTGTTTTCGGAAAGCAGAAAAAAGTTACTTTCTCTAAAGTAGGCAGGCCATCGAAGTCAGAAAGGTTTGAACTAGTACACACGGATGTGTGGGGATAAACTCAGGTACCTTCTCTTGGTGGATCTTCTTACTTTGTTACATTCATTGATGATGCTACCAGAAAATTATAGGTATATCCCATGAAACACAAGTCTGACGTGTTTTATATTTTCAAGAAGTGAAAAGCTTTGGTTGAAAATGAAACAGGTTTAAAACTGAAATGCCTAATGTCTGATAATGGGGGAGCTAGAGTACTACAGCAAAGAATTTGAAGAGTATTGCGCCAAAAATGGCATTAAGCAAGAGAAGACCATTCCCAATACACCACTGCAAAATGGTGTGGCAGAGCGCATGAACAGGACAATTGTTGAGCGTGCCAAAAGTATGAGACTACATGCTGGATTGCCCAAATAGTTTTGGGCGGTAGCAGTGAATACTGCTGCATACTTGGTCAATCAGGGGCCTTCAGTACCTTTGGATGGTGGATTACCGGAGGAAGCTTGGACCGGAAAAGAGGTAAACCTTTCACACTTAAAAGTATTTGGTTGTATCTCTTATGTTCATGTTGATGCTGAAAAAAGAGACAAACTAGATTCTAAATCTAGGAAATGCACTTTCATTGGATATGGTTCTGATGAGTTTGGTTACCGCTTCTGGGATGCTGAAAATAGAAAAATCATTAAAAGCATGAATGTTATATTCAATGAGAAAGTGATGCATGAAAACAAGGACAAGGTGCAAGAGGACAACAATGAATACTTAGAACTAGATGACACTTCCAAAAATGATATACCTGAAGTACATGAAAATGAAAATCCGCGGGTGGACCCTCAAACACCTGCCCCGGTAAGAAGGTCATCTAGGACTCCTAAGCCTACACAGCGCTATTCACCTTCTTTGTTTTACTTGTTGTTAACTGATGGTGGTGAACCAGAATGTTATGAAGAAGCATTGCAGGTTGAAACTCGGGCTAGGTGGGAACAAGCCATGGAAGATGAGATGCGATCTTTATCATCAAACCAGACATGAGACTTAGTTCAGTTGCCTGTGGGAAATAAAGCATTGCACAACAAGTGGGTGTACAAATTGAAGGAAGAACATGACGGTAGCAAGCGATACAAAGCCAGATTAGTTGCTAAAGGCTTCCAGCAGAAGGCAGGTATTGATTATTCCGAGTTATTTTCTCCGGTGGTTAAATTGAACACAATCAGAAGTGTTTTGAGCATTGTGTCGGTAGAAGATTTACATCTTGAGCAGTTAGATGTGAAAACTGCGTTTCTCCATGGTGACTTGGAAGAAGGCATCTATATGCATCAGCCATAGGGATATGTAGTACCGGTAAAGGAGGAAATGGTGTGCAAGCTCAAAAAGAGTTTATACGGTTTGAAGCAAGCCCCAGGACAATGGTATCTTAAATTTGACAGATTTATGTGCAACACAGGTTATAAATGGTGTCATGCATACAATTGTTGTTATTTCAAAAGTTTTGATGATTGTTACGTTATTCTACTCTTGTACGTAGATGATATGCTTGTGGCAAGTTCAAATATGCATGAAATAAACAATTTGAAGAACAGTTGTCACAGGAATTTGAAATGAAGGATTTGGGTGCTGCAAATCAAATTCTCGGCATTGAAGGTGTCTCGGGCAGAATATGTTGAAAAGGTTCCAAACAGGTTTAACATGCAGAGTGCTAAGCCAGTTAGTACTCCACTGGCCAGCCACTTCAAATTCTCAAAAGAGTTGTCTCCTAAGACAGAACAGGAGAAGGAGAACATGTCCAAGGTCCCATATGCTTCAGTTGTAAGCAGATCTATGAGTAATCCCGGAAAAGCACATTGGGAGGCAATTAAGTGGATTCTAAGATATCTGAGAGGCACCACTAATGCATCATTGTGTTTTGGATAATCAGCGATTAAATTGCATGGCTATGTTGATTCAGACTTGGCAGGAGATCTTGATAGAAGCAGAAGCACTACAGGATATGTCTTCACATTGGGTAGTGCAGCAATCAGTTGGAAGTCACAACTACAGGATGTTGTTGCACCTTCAACCATAGAAGCAGAATATGTTGCCGCTACAGAAGCTAGTAAAAAAATGCATTGCAAGAATCTTGTAAATTTATGGTAACAAGCTCTCCAAAATTCATTCCCTTAATTAACACCCAATTACAAAACAATTTAAGAACAATTACAAATGATACAGTGGAGTAGGGAGTATTTACTTGACTTGCCACACAAAAAAATCTACTTAATATGTCACACACAGGGATTGCTTGCCAAGAGATGTTCCAATTTCGAGTTCTCTCATCAAGGCTGTACAGTGGAAGGTTCCCGTCGTAATCCAAGGTAAGAGATGTTCCAATTTCTTGTGTTCTTGCTCATCGTTGTTTGTCCTTTTGCATGTATTCTCTCAAGTTTCAGTTACTGATAAAAAAAAAATGTCACACACAGAGTTTTGCATTTAAATATCACAGAACACTATACTATTTTCCCCTTGGTCATTATCATCTTCAACTTTCTAAGGTTAAATGAAAACATTAAAGCATCAATTTCCTATCCGTTCCTTCTCCTCTGCTGTTTCCTTTCTCCCGTTTGTAAACAAGCATCGCAAAGCTACTTCATAAGCGGCAAAGATGGCTCCATTCACCACAAAAGCTCGGGCGACCATATTTCCCAATCCTCAGCAAAGGACACCATAGCCCTCTTCTCGTACACTCTTGCTGAAGCAATCAACGATGCCTTGGTATTTAGGTGGTGGGAAGTGGTGTCACAATTGTGTTTCAGCCTGTAGTCTGGACTTCACCACATCCAAGGGGTAGCAGCAGACCCAACTGGACACCCCTGCGAACCCTCCTGCCATGAGCATTGTCCTAAGGTTCTCTTGGCCACTCCTTCGACAGCCCAGATGGAGCTGCTCTCATGCATAACGGTATGTCCAGAAATAGACACCATGGGCAGGCGCATCTCTGAGAATGGTAACAGTTAGGCCCCGATAGATTCCTTTGATCCCCTCTTACCTCATAATTCTCTTGGCAAGGCCAAGTGGACCTTCTTGTTTAGCTTCATGTTGTAACTAGAGACGTATCTTAAGGTGTTGGACTGGACAAAGTATAAAGCTCTGCAAGGCACCTGCTCCTAAAAGCTCTGCAAGGCACCTGCTCCTACACCTCCAAGTGCAACACTTTTATAAGATGGAGGATCACTTCAGACTGGTCGAATCAAGAGCTAGCGGCAGGACGGCATAGGCCTGAAAGACCATAGCATTCTGCAAAAGAACAGAAAACAGAGCAGCATAAGCACAATGTTATTTAAAGAGATTGATCACCGTAAGAGCTACCAAAGACGAGGCAACATATTCATTGTCGCGACTTGTGAGAACCAGTAACAAGTTATTATTTAAAAACTAAACAGCACAAAACCATAATTTTTATTACAAACTCAGAAGCCATCATTTTTATATTTTCAATTTGAAATGCATGTAACTCCTAAACATAACATCATGTTGTCATCTTATGGAGATGCTGCTGCATGATTTATGCAGTAGAGCTCTAAAGAAAGAACACAAAAACTCAACCAAGGCTAGACATTACATTTACTAGCCAGGCATCTGTTCACACACACAAAACAACAACATGGTTTCCTTCTATCTCTTTTGTGGTTTCTTCGCCCTATTTCTTATGTGCTTCCCAGCTGGCCTGGCTTGTGGGCTTGTATATCCATCTTCTCTTCTGAAAGACTTCTTTTTTTTTTTGCTAGCCCGCTGCAAATTGCCATATGATTTTGTAGGTGCAGAAAATAATGACCCACAATAACTGGGGTGCCTAAGAGGACTTATCCAAGGTAGTGAAGATGACGTGCCGCCGGAAAGCCTGAAAGGGAAGAGCAAACGGTCAGAGGACCCTGGCTGTGGGCAGCGCAAGGCTCTCCGATGCCTAAGTCAGTTCAGGGACTGAGTATAGGAGATAGAGAGTGAATCACAGAGTAAGAGTGTGCGTTCTGTATTGCGTACCTTAGAGTGGAGATGAAGATGATATTTATAGGAGATAGGGGTGCCTTGCGTGGACGAGCCTCATGATGGGCCATGCCACTTGGGTGGCCTTGTCCACTTAGCCCACATTTCATTAAATGCTAGCCTCACCTACCCATTCCTCATTAAATGCCAATCCTATCGGGCCAGGCATTGGTCTGACTTTTGGACCAGGTCCCATCGGGCTTGGCCTGGTGTTATGCTTTGGGGGCGCACGTGTACCGTATAACGCCGTTCTGTCAGGAATGATGAATCGCAGGGCATGCCTTAGCATGCGCCGTTGTCTTGTCATCAGTCCCATCGGCATCTGTCAAATCCGCATCGCCGAGGTGGGATGCCGAGGTCGGATAGGTCTGACTTCGGGGACCCTCACCTCAGCGTATGCCGCGATCCTTCAGCCGCGGTTAGCTTGGCCTAGGGGAGGCATAATCAATCTGCCTTAAGACCAGGGCTAGCACTGATCTCGGCTTAGTGGAAACACCCCCACACAATTGCCCCCCAGTCTTTTGAGCTCTTAGAGTATCCCAACTCTTTGAGGTCAGAAGCTGAATAGGTCTGGCCGAGATGCAGTGTGCCGCAATGCTTCACTAATCCTGCGTCCGGGTTCTGAGGGAGCTCAAACGACTCCTGGTTTTTGCAATCCCATCACCGTTTCGGTTGCTGGCGCCTTTACTTCTATCCGCTGTCGCTTCGGTACCCGAGGCATTAAATGGCGCACGGGAATTAGGCTGGCGCTTCCACGCGTCTCCCTCTGTTTGGCTGGCCCGTCTTTTCACAACGGCGCGCAGTGAAAAGACGCACTCTTTTCGAAATTCGAAGAGGCGCCATGATTAGGCGCTTCCTTTTTTGGCTATAAGTAGGGGGTTCGCCCCTTTTTCTCTTTCTTTCTTCCTTAGCCTCATTCTGTCCTTCCTCCTTTGCTTTGCAAAGCTTTCTTCTTCCCTTCCTTTTTCGCTCTCAGAGTTCTCTCTCTCCTCCCCTACCTTCGCCTCTGTTGAACGGAAGAGACCGCTGCAGAGATTCTCCGAAATTTTGCCGGAAAGAGGTGCTGTCAGGGATTTATTAAGCTTTTTGATCTTCTCGTAAGTCTCCTCTCTCTCATTTCTGTTTCATTCTGTTTTCTAGAGCTCTGTTCTGTCTAGGGTCTTCTTCTGCCCCTCAGCGCATTCCCCCCTTCTTCTAGTATTTTATTTGAGAGATGGGCATCTACAGCCACTGGATAGAGTCCGAGAGAGGGTTAGCCGACCTTAGGGTTAGGTATAGTATACCAGATGGGGTCCAGGTCATGGCGGCTCCCGTCATGGCCTATGTTCTTGGTGATTTCTACGATGGCTGGATGCCGTTTCCTTTGGTAGCCGTAATCGAGGGCGGGGTTAGGTTCCCCCTCCATCCTCTGCTTAGGCAGTGCCTCCGGGCATGGCACCTCTGTCCTTGCCAACTGATGCCCAATAGTTTCAAGATCATAATGGGCACGGACGCGCTCACTACAGTCTTGGGCATTGGTCTCAGCGTCCACGATATCGAGGAGGCTTACGATATTTGCAAATCCGGGAAGGATATGTACTATCTTCGCGTCAAGTCGGGTCGGAGGCCATTTGTGCAGGCCCTGGAGGACTCTAATAAATACGCCGGGGACGACCGTCTGATGGTCACGGGCAACTGGAAGTTCGGTGATGACGAGCCCATCTCGGAGAGATCTTTCAGGGTCCCTCGTCACTTCGGCACCCCTCCAAGTAATTAAAACCTTAGTACGCCCTTTTATTTCTTCTGCTTTTTTGTACTGCCGATCTAATGTCCTCTGTTTGTTCTGCAGGCGTTCGTCAGAGGAAAGCGGCTGCTTTCCGAGAAGGCTGGGAGCTGAACAGATCCTGGATCCGTGCCTTAGAAAATTACCACGGCCACAACGACAGGTCTGCGTGGAAGCTGCTGGGGTACGAGCCCAGGTACCGCGGCTACAAGGACAAGAAGCAGACTGCCCACCGCAAGCAAGCCGCGGCGGAGGTAGAAGAGGAAACCAGAGCGGACGAAGACCAGACCGCGGCAGGTCCAGGGGATCGCTCTGCATCCAACTCTGAGGCGTCCACTTCGGGATCCGAAGACAACGCCGAGACGATCGGAAGGATCGTCCTGTCAGAGACAGAGTCGGAGGAAGAGATGGATAGGACCCGCCCGAAGCCAGTCCTGCGAAACCTCAAGGCCGTGCCAGTGATCGGCAAAGGTCGGGGCGCGCCATCTTCCTCCCGCGCACCCTCATCGTCGAGTGCGCCTTCGTCATCTGCCGCGCCCCCACCCACTCGGACTCCAACGCCACTTGTCGCAACCGGGACCGGGACTCCCGGGGCCTCCACCACCTTGGCCACGCAGGGGGAGGACCAGGCCAGGAAGAGGGCCTGGGTCGAGGGCTCGGCGGGGGAATCGTCCGGGTCCGGTATGGCAACGCGGGCTCACCCTGCCCCTTGGAAGCCGAGCTTCATGCTCCAGCCTGGGAGGCCATTGACGGTGGAGGATCGTCTCTCGGGGGGGCCGCTCGTGGTCGCCTACTTGGGGAGTGCCTGCACCCTGCCGCGGGACATGGAGAACTACAACAAGATGGACGACATCTCCCTGCTGGCAGCGCAGATAAAGGCGAACCTGAGTGTAAGTCCAATTTTTCTTCAACACTCCTTGTTTGGTTATGGCTTTCGCTCACTGGTGGATTTTCTTCCTTGCAGAGCGTCCAGATGGCCCAGGTCTCGGTGTCTCGTATCCAAAAGTGCCATGCCGAGCTGAAGAGAATCCAGGCTGTCTGTGAACAGCATAAGAAGTCCTTGGAGGAAGCGAAGGCTAAGGTGACGGAGTACGAGGACACGCACCGATCCCTTTTTGCCGAGCTTGACAAGGTGAAGTCGGCATTTGACCTGGCCAAAAGGAGGGAGGCCGAGCTGGATAGGAGCGTCTCGGGGCTGGAGAGGAAGGTCATGGAGCTGGAGAACCAGAAAGCCGAACTCGAGCTCAACTTCCAAGCCGAGGTCAAGGCTGCCTTCCAGGATGGCGCTGACGTGGCGGGCGAAGAGTACGCCGCGCAGGTCAGCAACATCCGGATCTCGTCTTGGGAGATGGGGTGGAGGGCGGCCCTGGACAAGATGGGCGTCCCCCACGATCATCCTGCCTACACGAGCCCGGACGAGTATCCGTGCTCAGGCACCGTGGAGGATGCAGAGGGAGGCCCCGCTGTCCAGTCGGAACCGGAA
Organism: Litsea cubeba; assembly: GCA_012931725.1. Taxonomy (NCBI): domain Eukaryota; kingdom Viridiplantae; phylum Streptophyta; class Magnoliopsida; order Laurales; family Lauraceae; genus Litsea; species Litsea cubeba. The sequence goes on along the minus strand of CM022944.1, from coordinate 12,369,343 downwards.
CTCCCACCAACAGTATCCGAGGCGCCCGATGAAGCTGCGAACCCGGCCGCGGCCCCCACACCCGAAGCCCCTCCTGCAACTTCGACTACGGGTGCGGATAGCATTACTCCTGCCGCGTGAGGTCCGTCCACCGCTGCTCCCTTCTTTCGATGTAATTTTTGTTTAGGCGCATTGCGCCCTTTATGTCAAAAAACCCTTGTCGCTTTAAATGAAAGTCTTTCTTTGCATCTATCCGGTGTCTCCCTTTACTTTGTGCTCATGTTCAATCTGAATGTGTTTCGCTCCGCCTATATGGCCGAGCACCATACCTTGGGAATCCATTATTAAGTAGCCGTGCTCAGTAGTCGCAGCTCTTTTAAGGCGATGTAGGGTTGATCCGAGGCATTGAGTATTTTCCGTAATGAAATGGCGAGTGAGTGATATCAGCCAAGTATACGAGCTCGGTAGGTGCCGTGCTGCTCTTTTCTTTCGGTAGCTGACCCTTGGTCGAAATGGACTAGCGTTTGCCGAGACGAACTGCCCTACGCCGAGGTGAACCCAGCGCATGAGTTCGGCATGGTCTTGAGGGTGTTTGAACTTAGAATTTAGGAAACGACTGAGCGTCCGAGCTCGAAGCCTTTTCCGGGGTCAAGGACCCGGAGCTTTAGGAAACGACTGAGTGTTTGAACTCGAAGCCTTTTCCAGGGCGGTAGACCCGGAGCTTTAGGAAACGACTGAGTGTTTGAACTCGAAGCCTTTTCCAGGGCGATAGACCCGGAGCTTTAGGAAACGACTGAGTGTTTGAACTCGAAGCCTTTTCCAGGGCGGTAGACCCAGGGCTTTAGGAAACGACTGAGTGTTTGAACTCGAAGCCTTTTCCAGGGCGGTAGACCCAGAGCTTTAGGAAACGATTGAGTGTTTGAACTCGAAGCCTTTTCCAGGGCGGTAGACCCAGAGCTGCCGGAGTCAGTCAAAGAGAGATGACAGATTGATGACAGGGCAAAAGCTGCTTTCATTGATTCTGAGACTCATTACATCTTTAGAAATAGAACCTCTTTAGGTGGGATGCATTCCATGGCCTCGGCAGTGGCTTGCCCTCTAAGTCCTCGAGCTTGTAGGATGATCTTCCCACTAGTGAGACTACCCTGAACGGGCCGTGCCAGTTCGGGGCCAGCTTCCCTTCGTTTGGTTCTTTGTCAGCTGGCAGGGTCTTTTTTAGAACCAGCTCTCCCACGGAGAAGCTTCTTTCTCTGACTTTTTGGTTGTATGCCCTGGCCAGCCGCTGCTGATAGTCGGTCAGTCGCAGGGCTGCTGCTTCTCGGCGCTCGTCTGCCAGGTCCAGCTCCATTGCCAGGTTCGTCTCATTTTGGCCTTGGTCGACCAGCTCTGTCCTCAGGGTGGGTAGGCCGATTTCTAAAGGAATGACCGCCTCCATCCCGTAGGCCAGAGAGAAAGGTGTCGCCGAGGTGGACCGTCTTGGAGTCGTTCTGTAGGCCCATAGTACGCTCGGAAGCTCCTCTACCCATCTTCCCTTTGCCTTGTCCAGTCGCTTCTTCAGGCCGTCCAGGATCACTTTGTTAGAGATTTCGGCCTGGCCATTGCTCTGTGGATATGCCGGAGTGGAGTAATGGTTCCTGATGCCGTGCTCTTGGCAGAAGTCTTTGAAGGATTTGGAGTCGAACTGAGTCCCGTTGTCCGAAATCAAGGTCCTCGGGATGCCGAACCTCGTTAGGATGTTTTTCCAAACGAAGTTCCTGGAATCCCTGTCCGTGATGGAGGACAACGGCTCAGCTTCTATCCATTTTGTGAAGTAATCCGTGGCGACTATCAGCCATCTCTTATTCCCTGGAGCTCGGTGAAGAGGCCCTACAATGTCCAGGCCCCATTGAGCGAAGGGCCATGGACTAGAGAGGGGACTCAGATCTTGCGCTGGCTGATGGAGAGAGTGGGAGAACTTCTGGCACTTCTCGCATTTCCTGGCGTACACCTGCGCGTCCTTCTGCATGTAGGGCCACCAGTAACCTTGGCTTATAGCCCTGTCAGGCCAGTGATCGACCTTCTATGTGACTGCCACAGATTCCTTCGTGGATCTCATACAGGAAGTTGTCCACCTTGCTCGGGTGGACGCATTGGAGGTATGGACCTGTGAAGGATTTCCTGTAGAGTTTGCCTTCGGGAGAGAGCCAGAATCGAGCTGCCTTGAGTCTGATTCGGTGGGCTTCAGTTTTGTCCTCGGGGAGCTGATCGTCCTTTAAGTAAGCGATGATTGGGTCCATCCAGCTCGGGCCGAGATCAGCACAGAGGATTAGCCGAGATGAGTGGAGCTCTAGGCTTGATCTTGATATCGACCCAACCCCGACGGTCCTTTTCTTTCCAGCTTCGACAGCGGAGGCCAGGTTGGCAAGTGCGTCAGCGTGCGTGTTGGTATCTCGGGATATCCGTCTGACCTCGGCTTTCTGGAAATGAGACAGCAGTTTTTTCGCAGCTAAGTAGGCCGCCATCCTGTCGTCCCTGGCCTGGTAGTCTCCAACGAGCTGGCTAGTTACCAGTTGTGAATCACTGAAGATCACCAGGTGCTGGGCTCCGAGGATTTGGGCGCTGTTCAATCCTGCTATCAGTGCTTCATACTCTGTCTCATTGTTTGTTGCTTTGAAGTCCAAGATGAAAGCCTGCTCTATGACTAGACCCTCTGGCAATTGGAGGACTATGCCGGCGCCAGCTCTCTTGGAGGTGGACGATCCGTCGACAAAGATCTTCCATGCCGAGGCGGGAGACTGTTCGACCTCGGTCACTTCTGGCTCATGCCCTATGCCCCCCAGTTCAGTGCCGAGCTGGGTCGCAGCCGAGTTGGGCGAGACGAATTCGACGATGAAGTCTGCCAGGATCTGGGCTTTGATCGCAGTTCGGGGACGGTACTGTATATCATACTGCCCCAGTTCAACCGCCCACTTCGATATTCGCCCTGAAAAGTCAGCCTTCTGGAATATAGAGCGGAGTGGATGCTCCGTGATCACCACAATGGAGTGGGACTGAAAATAATGGGAGAGCTTGCGGGAGGCACTAACGAGAGCCAATGCTAGTTTCTCCAATAGAAGGTACCTGGTCTTGGCATCGAGCAGGGTCTTGCTCGTGTAATAAATTGGTTTTTGAATTCCCTCGTCCTCCCTGATGAGGACGGAGCTCACTGCGTGATCCGAGACCGCAAGATATAAATACAAGACCTCCCCCCGAGTTGGGGTGGAGAGTAAGGGTGGTGACGACAAATAGGTTTTGAGCGCGGCCAACGCCTGGTCGCACTCAGGAGTCCACTGGAACTTTAAATTTTTCCTTAGAAGCTGAAAGAAAGGCCTGCACTTATCTGATGATCGGCTAATGAAGCGATTGAGTGCTGCAGTCATTCCTGTGAGCTTCTGGACTTCTTTCGTGGTAGAGGGGCTCAGGATGTCCTGGATCGCAGTGATCTGGTCTGGATTGGCCTCTATCCCCCTCCGCGTTACCAAGCTGCCGAGGAACTTACCAGAGGCTACGCCGAAGGCGCACTTGGAAGCGTTGAGCTTGAGCTTGAACGCGCGAAGGATGCCGAAGACTTGGCCGAGATCCGCCAGGTGATCGCTGGAGTGCACTGATTTGACGACCATGTCGTCGATGTATACTTCCACCATCCGGCCGAGCTGAGCCTGGAACATCTTTGTCACGAGGCGCTAATACGTCGCCCCCGCGTTCTTTAGCCCGAAGGGCATCACCTTGTAGCAATAAGTGCCGCGGGGGGTTATGAATGACGTTTTCTCCTCGTCAGGCTCGTGCAGTGGAATCTGGTGGTAGCCTCTGTAGGTGTCGAGGAAGCTCATTCGATCGTGGCCAGCGGTGGCGTCGATCATTTGATCGATCTTCGGAAGGGGGAAACTATCTTTGGGGCAGGCCTTATTGAGGTCTGTGAAGTCCACGCACACCCTCCATTTACCAGTTTTCTTTCTAACCACCACCGTATTAGCCAGCCAGACCGTGTACTGGATTTCCCGGATGGCTCCTGTCTTCAGCAGTTTGTCGACCTCTTCAACGACCGCGTCCGTCTGCTGCAGCCCTATCCTTCGGGCCCTTTGCACTACTGGCTTGTGGCTGGGGTCCAAATTTAGCTTGTGGCATATGACCTCGGGGTCGACCCCAGGCATTTCGCTTGGGCTCCAAGCGAAGACATCGACGTTCTGCATCAGGAACCTTGAGAGTTCGGCTCTCTCCTCGTCTGGCAACTGAGTGCCGATCAGGAAGAACCTGTCTGGGTCCGCAGAGTCTAGCCTGACCTCGGCCAGATCCACAATACTTTTTTTCTCGGGATCTCAGCCGATTTCATCTAGCCCTTTTTCGAATTCTGCGAGATTGACGCGCTCTGGCTCTTTTTCTGCCGGGACTGCGGCCAGCATGCACTGCCTAGCTTGCTGCTGATCTCCCTCCACTGTGACCACTTCCATCTTGCCCTCCTTGTTCTCGAGTACGAACTTCAGCTTCTGGTGGAGGGAAGAAGGGACCGCTTCCAATTTGTGGAGCCACGTTCTGCCCAAGATGACGTTGTAGGGAGAAGGGGCATCCACGACCAGGAAGTCGGCCGACACGGATGGTCCGCCCACTCGGGTTTCGAGGGTGATTTTACCCTTGGGATAGACTGGCTTGGCGGATAACCCTAGCAGGGGTGCGCGGACTTCCGTGAGATCTGCTTCCGAGAGGTTCATTTTCTTGAAGCATTCGTAGTAGAGGACCTCGGAAGAGCTGCCGGAGTCGACGAGGATCCTCTTCACGGTAAAGTCTCTCAGCTTCATCGTGAGGAGCAGGGGGTCGTTGTGGGGAAGCTGAATCCCCTCCAGATCTTTGTCCGAGAATGAGATCGCAGGTCGGTCGCGGCGAGCTCTTTTGGATGCCGGTCCGAGCTCGGCTTTCATCACCTCCTTCCCGTGCGATGCCCGCTTGGCCTCGGCACGGGCCTGCGAGCCTCCGCGAGACGAGGGAGAGGGAGCTGAGGATGCCAGGTGGATCACGTTAATGATTTTTTCAGAATCATCGCTGTCTGGATCCCGAGCCGCGCTCTGGTGAACTCGGCCCTCACTGCCGCCGGCATCTTCTGCCTTGACGAACTCTGGAATGCGGCCTTCGCCGGCTAGCCTCTCCAGGTACCACTGCAGAGACTTGCACTCCTCGGTCTTGTGCCCGTTACCTTTGTGGTAGGAGCAGTAGAGCTTGCTTCGGCTGCCGGAGGTGGGCTCATTCCTCAAGGGCGGAGGCCACTTGAAGAACGGCTTGGTCTTTATTTTGTTCATGATCTGGTATATCGGCTCCTTGAAGACGACATTGACGCCCTGACCGGTGTTGGTGGGAGGTCTGGGCCTCCAGGTGCCCCCAGATCTGGACGGCGTAGGCTTCGCCGAATCAGCGTCCCAGGCCTGCTTGGGCTCCTGCTTCTGGAAGGGCCTCCCGCCTCTCTGCCGAGGCTGGCTACTCTTCTGCCCGGGCTCCGGGCCTTCGTCCTCTTCCCGGGCCCGGATCTCATCTTCCTCCCGGGCGACAAAGCCCTTTATCCGGGACATTAAGGCCGGCATGGATTCTGGGGGATCTCCAACCAAGTCCTTCCGGAGGTCGTGGCCGGGGATCAGGGCATGTTGGAAGGCAAAGATTGCTATTTCCTCCCTAGTGCCTTCGACCTGGCTGTAAACCGCCCAGAATCGTTGGGCGAACTTGGCGAGGCTCTCGCCCTGCTTCATTCTCAAGGCGAGAAGGTCCCCCTCTGTCTTGGGGACGACGCTGTAGGCTTGGAACTTTTTCAGGAAGGAGAGCTGGAGCTCCTTCCAGCTCGAAACTGACTTTTCGGGGAGAGTGCAGAACCACTTCAGGGGGAGGTCACCCAAACTGGAGGAGAAGATTTTGCAGTTGAGGTGGCCCTCGTTTCCCCAGATGGACATCTTCTGGGAGAAGTGTCGGAGGTGAGCGGATGGGTCGGACAGTCCGTCGTAAGGGACGAACCGCGGGACAGAGAACTTCTTGGGCAAGGGAGTCCGTTCGATGTCTCTCGTGAAGGGTGAGGCCCCCATATCGGTATGGCCACATATTTGTTTCTGGTCCCGCACGTCCAGGTTGTGCTGAAGAGCCAACCTGATGCGTTTGTCGAATCGCTCCTGCTCGTCGTCCTTTTCTGGCGTCGGCACTCTTGGTCTTCGCCTGGAGTGGTTCGGGCTGTGATGGCTATGGGCTCGGCCATCGCGGCTATGATGACTTCGGCTGTTGCTTGAGCCTTCATCATGGATCTGGCTTCGCTTGTGGTCCAGATGATTTCACAGATCCTCCCGAGGAGGCTGGGCTACCCTGCTCGGGGCGTCCCTCTTCTTTCCCTGAGGATCAGAGACCTGCCTAAACGAGGCAGTTTGCGCTGCTCTCAGTTGCTGCTGGAGCTCACGAATTAACCGCTCCTGCTTCTGGAGGAGAGCATTTTGAGCTGCGACATCTCCTCCAGCGGCAGGAGGTTGAACGCGGCGCGTCTCTTCTACGGCCACGGCTTTATCTTTGCGAGGACGCTCATGCCGACGCTCGTCGCGTCGGGGTGGCGTGATCTCGTCTGCTGAGAGCGAGGCCTCGAGTCCCTCTTGGAGGGGGACCTCGACGTAGAGCTGCGAGCCTAGGTGGCCTTCGCCCACAGATGTGCCACGCACCGTTCGGGACCGCCCTTGAGGAGGGACGTCCGTCGACGGTGCTGGCTGCTCGAGCATTGCTCTCGAGGATTCTCCGCCCTTCTTAGCTTTTGGAGGCATGGTTTCTGGGATGATTGAGAAGGTTGGGATATTACTTTCCCACAGACGGCGCCAATTGTAGGTACAGAAAATAATGACCCACAATAACTGGGGTGCCTTAGAGGACTTATCCAAGGTAGTGAAGATGACGTGCCGCCGGAAAGCCTGAAAGGGAAGAGCAAACGGTCAGAGGACCCTGGCTGTGGGCAGCGCAAGGCTCTCCGATGCCTAAGTCAGTTCAGGGACTGAGTAGAGGAGATAGAGAGTGAATCACAGAGTAAGAGTGTGCGTTCTGTATTGCGTACCTTAGAGTGGCGATGAAGATGATATTTATAGGAGATAGGGGTGCCTTGCGTGGACGAGCCTCATGATGGGCCATGCCACTTGGGTGGCCTTGTCCACTCAGCCCACATTTCATTAAATGCTAGCCTCACCTACCCATTCCTCATTAAATGCCAATCCTATCGGGCCAGGCATTGGTCTGACTTTTGGACCAGGTCCCATCGGGCTTGGCCTGGTGTTATGCTTTGGGGGCGCACGTGTACCGTATAACGTCGTTCTGTCAGGAATGATGAATCGCAGGGCATGCCTTAGCATGCGTCGTTGTATTGTCATCAGTCCCATCGGCATCTGTCAAATCCGCATCGCCGAGGTGGGATGCCGAGGTCGGATAGGTCTGACTTCGGGGACCCTCACCTCGGCGTATGCCGCGATCCTTCAGCCGCGGTTAGCCTTGGCCTAGGGGAGGCATAATCAATCTGCCTTAAGACCGGGGCTAGCACTGATCTCGGCTTAGTGGAAACACCCCCACACAGGTTCGATTCTGGGGAGGCCCCTGGGATGCATAATTGCGTGGCAATTCTCCCGGGACAAACGCACGGAAGGATGAAATCACCTCCTGAAGTGTACACAATAGGCGCGGGGCTCTGGGCCCCGCCTATCCCCTGTGAGGAGCCAGCTGTGTGGGCACCTCCGAGTGGTCCGTCCACCGAGGTGGGCTCCCCTGCACAGTTCGGATCCCCTTACGGATTTGCATAGCTGGTTGCCTTAGGATTATGTGCTTCCCAGCTGGCCTGGCTTGTGGGCTTGTATATCCATCTTCTCTTCTGAAAGACTTCTTTTTTTTTTGCTAGCCCGCTGCAAATTGCCATATGATTTGCATAGCTGGTTGCCTTAGGAAGGTGGCGCTCTAGCGGGTGGCCGATTCCCTATCTTTTTTGTTGTATAGGGTTCATCCCTTTCTTTTTGTGATTTGTGTACAATTAGTTTCTTTTTTGAAAGAAAAACAACCACCACCACTATCATGATGATAACAAAATTCACCACCACTCTTCTTAGAACAAAGATCTCGTAAAGCCCAACGCCCCAACCACCTATTTCAATTCTATTCAACAAAGCCTGGCAACTGAATTAGCAATCCTGTGCAATTTATCGCTCAAAACTCATCTCAGATAGAATTAATTATTCCGCTCCATAATTCTGTAAGTAAAAGCAATCCTTGTAAAAACTCCATGTAACCTGAATACAATAAAAACCAGTCCAACTAAACTAGTTGGTCATGTCTCAAAAGCCTAATAATATATTGCGATTTCAGAAACTTTTGGTTATTTCTTATCCCAATAGAATCCATCTTTTCCAGGTTTTGTGGAGTTTGCAGATACAAAGTAATCATTCAGATTTTTCTTAAAAGCCCAGCAGTTTTGGAAATTTTTAATCTTTTCCTATTCCCAAAAGGAAACTAAATTTTACTTTTCAAGTTGTTTGGCATTTTGCAGATTCAAAGTATGTGTTATTAGGTAACCACCATGATAATTTAGTATACCCCATTCTGCGACAGATTCGCGTAACTGGGATCATGAATCATCATACATATCCAACTCTGCATTTTCAGATATCAAGCATATGGTTATGAGTTATGACTTCAACTTATTCAAGATTCTTATGTATTTGTGGCTGTTTAAGATAAAGGATCCAAGATTTGCACTCTTCTTCATGTTTATCGTTGTTGTTCTTCAAATATATATGCAATTGTAATGAAAGGCGTAGACTTTCTAAGCGAAATAGGATTTATTAAAATCACTAATTTGCACTACTATTCCCTCTTACACTCCGCCATGTGCCATTATCGCAACATGCCAATCCTAAGCGCAAATAAAAGAGGAAGGTTGCACCACATTGGCTGTCTTCATTAATTTGTATAAAAAACTTGCCACACTTCACCATGCATTCTCTATTTAATAGAACATTTCTATTAAATGTATGTGTTGTATATCATGATCTTAACATGTGTTTATAAATTTCAATTGAACGTTCAAGCTCAATAAATGATCATGAGAAGAAAACAAATCAAATGGGACGAAGAGGCTAAGGTGCGGTTGTAGTAATTGATAAAATAGTGATCAGAAGAAGCTGGAATTGCCTGGAAAGTGATTGAGGCTTGCCTTCCGTCACGAGCTTAGAACAACCAACTGTATGGCTGCTGCTTTAGCCAAGCAAGGGGTGAAGAGAAGCTATCCTTGGGAGGGTTTTATTATATAATTGGGGTCAGGTGGGGTACAATGCTCTTGTACCCTTTAGTTTCATTTTTTTTTTATCTTTCTTTTCGTGTGTTCTTGCCTCATTATTGTTTTTCTTTTTGTATTCTCTCCTTCTCTTAATGAAAGTTTCAGTTACCGATAAAAAAAAAAAAAAAAACCAGACGAGTCTGAAAGCAGAGGTATTGTTGGAAGGCTGTTGAAGACGGATCTTGATGGTGTCGAGTGGGTGACCAGAAATGACACCCGCCACACCCCCAAATCCTCCTGCTACGATTTCTCTGCCCCAGCTGCTTGCAAGAATTTCTGGCCAAAACTCCATATCTCACCACTCCCATTCCACAACACGAACACCCTGTTTTTTGCCAAATTTTTATCTCACCTTCTATCTCCAAAATTTTCCTCTCTATTCAATAGTTGAAGCAAAACTCCCAGAAATTGCAAAGCATCCAAAAAGGGCTTTCACCTTTTTTTTATTTTATCTAAATCACAATTTTGCGCCAGTAATCTCTGCCTTTCTCTTGCCAGTTTCAAAAATTTTTAAAGCAAAATACACGTATCTCTTTCTATCTATCTCTCTCTCAAACTTTACAAACTAAAGAAACCCAGAAAACCATTTTACTATTTCTACCGAAAATCAACATCCTTCTCAAGGTAATGATCAAAATTCTACTTTCACTGCCCAAGTTTCTACACAAAAAAAAAGAAAACCCAGAAAAATGTTTCACTATATCTATTGAAATTTAACATTTTTGTCTACGTTTAAAAGAAATTCTCTCTCCAAAACACCAAAGAAAAGGAAGTCAAGGAAGAACAACCCCTCTCACTTCAACTCTCTCTCTCTCACTTTTACCATATAAAAGTAAGAACAAAGATGAGCAAAATGTAAGAAACCATATACTAGCCCAAAAGCTCAAGCTGATAGGTGGCAGGCCCATACAGGTATATTAAGACATGTTAATCATACTACTTAGGCAATGTGGGACTTTTCAATAGGGGTGTACACGTATCGGATTGGTGCGGATTAGGCCAAATCCGTCACCAATCCGTTACCAACAGATTGACGGATTTGGAATCCGTCACTAATCCGTTGCTGTTAAAATCCGATCCGATCCGTGGAGGACCGGATCGGATCGGATTAATCCGTTCACTCTAATTTTAAAAGAAAAATATCAAATATGTTATAAAAAATTACATTTTGACCCCTTAATTTTTTTTTCTTATTTTAAATCTAGACATCTTAATTTATATTTAGACCCCTTATATTTTTTTTATATTTAATGCCAACGGATCGGATCGGATTGAATCCGTGGATTGAGAGTGAAATCCGCCATCGATCCGTTGCTAACGGATTACAAAATTTTCAATCCGTCACCAATCCGTTTACCTTCGGATCGGATAAAAATCCACGGATTGGATCGGATCGGATTTCCGGATCGACGGATTTTTTGTACACCCCTACTTTTCAACACTCCCCCTTACGTGCAGGCCAACAGATTTCATGGACGGGCCTGTTACGCTCTGATATCATATAAGAAACCATATACCAGGCTAAAAGCTCAAGTTGATAGGTGGCAGGTTCATACAGGTATATTAAGACATGTTAAGCCTATTACTTAGGCGATGTGGGATGTGGGACTTTCCGACACAAAACACCTCTATCTCTTTCTTTCTTGTCAGTTTGAACTGTTGGAGAGTGAATTCATGCCCTCAAAACTCTCCTCTCGTCATTCTCAGAAAGAAAGCAAGTATAAAAAAAAAAAAACAGACGGCACCCACTGCTATTTTGTTGGGAGCGGCATTTCAGGTTAGCAGGTAAGAAAGGAAGCGGCCAAAAATCGGTTATAAAATGACCGTTTAACATATCAAAACAGAGCGCGCCACGGGCTACTCTTAGTATCTAGGGCTTCCACCAGCTTAGCTGCAACCAAACCCTCTCCTTTTTGTTGGACCTCCTCTCATCCTTTTTAATTTCTATTGTCCAAAGCCTTTCTAGACTTGGAGAAAATGCATCGCTTGTGTAACTCGTTTGGTGGAGATGTCACTACTGCACAGGGACAAGAAGGGTGGTAGAGCGAAGAGCGAAGGCGATTGATGTCGTCTTCTCTTCCTCAGCCCCACCTGCTGAAAATCCTAACCGTCCAAAACGGAACCCACCTCTCCCAAATTTTACTCTATTAAGAGTTGATCTTCAATTTATTATATTGATCATATACTCAATCTTACGGCTCCTATTGGAGTAAGTTTTAGGGATATCATAATGAAGCGAATAGCTCATATTCCAATAGATGGCAGTCGTGAGAACTTTCACTCCAAAAAAGGGTGAGTGAGACTCCCAGATGATCCAAATTAGTTATATATGTTTTTGCGTGTTTTTTTTTTTTCATTTAGATATTCTTGTAGTTTTTGACCCCACATGACTAATCCCACACGAGCACGACCAAGCAATACTAATCCCCTAAATACACATGCACAAAGTAAAGTGGGGGGCGTCAAACACATAGCATGGGGAGCAAGCCCATGCCTTATGCCTATGAACCAACACCTAAGTGACCACCAAATTAATTATGTAAATGCAATAGACTTAAGGCCATGTTTGATATCTGATGTGAAATTAAATTCAATCTTTTAATACTGCAAGTGCACGGCTATCTTTTTGAGACAGTGGCAAGTACAGGTCGAATCCCACAGGGAGCGCTACTGAAATATCTTTTTTTTATTAAAATCTGATTTTTTCTATAATGAAAATAAAAATAGATCAAGATTTGAATGAGAGATAAAGTTTCTTTGCAAGATGAACGAATAACAATAATGATAAAGATAGATCAGAGCAACAAAGAATCCATTAATTAATTTCATTTCTCAAACCACATACTTTAATTTAATCTTTTGCCTTGCAAATAACTCAGATCAGAAACAACTCAATGTTTCTGATCCGGAAATTTTTTTTTTTTAAATTCAATTCTTAAGCAGAAGAACCAAGATCTCCATCACCTCATAAAATATAAATTACTCCGAGCGTCAATTAACAAATTAAGCATAAAATATCAAAGGCCTAAAAACCTAAGTATATTCTATCAAAAGAAGATTAACTGATCAAAAAGAGATTTATTTAAAATATAAAGCGGAGGTTTGCCTGTGGCGCGAAGGCAGATCTATTATTCTACTAAACATGCATCATAAGGACATAAAGATTAAATTAAAGACATAAAACGAAAATAAAATTACTTAACTTCACTTTGTGCTCCGATCCAAAAGAATCTACTCCTCCATTGCAAAAGATATGATTTTCATTGAAAACTTCAACTTTACAACTTCTCCTTCACAAAGATCCTCCTTCAAAATAAATCCTTTGGACATGGCCCAAGGCTAGCAAAATAAATTAATGAAAAAAAGAAGTAAGTAAGAGAAGGTGTGGCTAGGAGAGAATAAATTAATAAAGAAAGACGGGATGAGTTGTTTGGACGTGTGGGAGTGTCACATCATGGCCTTTCGTGGTCTTCTTTATACTATTGAGCCTCCGAGCCTCCCTAAGAATTCTCCTCTATTAATTTTGTTTCCTTGTATACTTTGGGATCTTTGCTTACAAGCACTACTCCAAGTTAAGCAATAATTTGAATTGGGCTAGATTCCTTGCCAAAGTGAGTGCCTTGATGGACAATTCTTGCCAACTAGATCTCCAAAAATAATCTTCAACGATGGCTCATGAGAAGCTTCCATATTCAAATTTTGTGCCAAATCTAAAGCTTCCAAGTATAGATGTGTGGACCCCACTTGTGTACATGCAACACCATGTGGATGACCCATATGGCACGTCCAAGCTTGGGTTGAGATTTCTCCAAATCTGAATTTCAGATTTTATTTCAAACTTTGCAATGAGTGTGGTCCCCACTTGTGTGTGTTTCATTTCCTTGGACTTCTTCCTTGATTTTCCTTTTCTTTTCTTTTTTCCTCTTTCCTTCTTTAATTTCTCTTTAAATGGGTCCCATCACAAAAGTCTTCTACAATTTCTACTCAATGCGGTCCCCAAACAAAAACTGAAAATTTCCTATAAGAATAAAAAGAATAATTCAGCCATCATATGTATAAAATTCATAAATGTCATGCATGGGACCCGAATGAGATCATGCACACCCCTGGATGATTTTCCATGAACTAATTGATGATGCAAGAATCAAAAAGCTAATTGGTATGACACTAAGATGATGTAAACCAATGATTTCATAAAATTCATGCAAGATTGATGATTTTGAATGATTTTGACTAAAATTCCAACTTTGATGCTCAAATGCATGGAATTATGAAATTCTATGAAATTGAGTACAAATTACCCTAATTAAGTCCACAAAGTAACATAAAATGATGAATGAAAACTATAATTTTGTGGACTTATCAGTACCTTTACTCTTTTTCTGACAAACCCAGTAAAAGTAGATCCATAAAAAAAAGAGTCACACAAAGAAGAAGCCAAAACTTTATTTTTCAGCTGTCCACTTTTTGAGCATTTGGATTTTAGAAGATTTACCTCTAAATGTCTAAAACGGATAGAGGCCAGAATATTGTGCCAAACACTCTTATTTTCATAATCTCTGTCCGCTTTAGACATTTACACAAGTAGAGGCTGGAAATAGAGGTGCCAAACATGGGCTAAGTCTATTTGTTTAAAGGTATCTCTGAAGGGTGAGAGTTTCTCCTACAAGGTGTCACGAACCGATATTGAAGAGGCAAATACCCATCAATAAACTAGGTCTTCTTGAACTTCACATCCCCAATCCATATGCGGGAATGTCTGTTGGAGAAAAATACCATTTTTCTAAGAGCATGTTTGTGTGGCTGGTTTTTCATGGAAAAGTGAGGATTTTGGAAATGTTTTCTCACACTAAATAAAATCTATGTTTGGTGCAGACTCTTTTCCTTGATTAAAAACACAAAAATTATCTAAAGTCTTTGTGATTCCACTTCTTCTTTCTTTCTTTCTTTCTTTTTTTGGTGGGGGGAGGGGAGGAGAAAGTCCACGAAATGGGTTTTCTGAGGATGTACACAATTGCGTGCCCTAGGGATAGCAATTGTGGTCCCCTCGGAATTCTAAATTTTCTATTTGAATTATGAGAATTCATAATATTAGTTTCGTAACATGTCACTTTTGGCTTATAGAATTCTCGTAATTTCAATCTCCAAAATATTACATTGTATCTCAGCATATGTGAAACTGAGTGGAGGTCAGCATTTGGAGAATTCATATGTACCCTCCAAACAAGCAGGCCCCTTAAGAGGATTGTGGATATGAAGAAAATATATATAATTGGTATGACATAAATAAAATAAAATGACCATGTAATTGGGTTCGCCGTTCATGCTAGGTTTGGTTTAAGATCTTATAAGAAGCAAATTAACATTAGGCTTATCATAACTCAGACAGAGCTTGCCCATATTGCCTATCATGATAGGTTTTAAATTGCATCAATAGGATTTTGAAAGTTAAGGATTGTCCATTTAGATGTTATCTCCTTTTTTATGAATTAATTTTCTGGTTTGGGTCTAATTTAAATTTTGAGTATAGTTAGAGCCTTAAAGGATTCTTGTTAATAAATTTAGGTTTGGATGCGAGTTAACTTGACCTATAGTAACCCAAAATGGTTGTGCGTGTTAATGTGAGTCAGGTCGAAATGATCCACAGCGGGTGCGTGTTAGGAGTTCCTGACCATCGGATGTAGGGTAGGAGCATCTGACCTATTTAATAAATAGGTCCAACCGACTCGTTTGCCACCCTCATATGGTTCACGTGTGGATGACCTATATGCTCTTGCTGCTGCATCATTAGTCGTCTTGCTTTTTGCCATGGAGGAAATTCTTGATATATACACCACATTAAATCCCAACTTTTTTGTTTTGCTGATGGTCTTCCCCTTTTATTATGCATTCATCACACTATAACAATTCTTCTATGAGGTGAGGGGTAAAGGATATAAGGTAGAGAACAATATAGGACCTTGACTTCCCTACTAGGTTTTGATTTACTAGAGTGATGGCTGGATATTCATTTCCTATTTTTCTTGAATTTAACTTTTATTAAAGTAGAGGTTATTTATGGTCATTTTTGTATATACTCATCATCTTTGGTATTCATTTTTAACCACTTATAACAGGAATAAACCAGCCATCACTATAATAACTCATTTCTCATTCTTTTTATTCATTTTCTCTAAAATAAAATGTTGTTTGATGCTGTTTATTTTTAGAAATTCACCTTCGATCATTTTTATCACGAGATTAAGTAACATGGTCAACTTAGCATCAAGCAGCGTGCAACACAAGATACATGAACCACGCTGTATTAAATGAAAGAAAGGGTCCAACTCCAACATACATGTTTTTCATGACCTAACTAGAAGTCGTGAAAGTATCAACTTGAATAACAAAAGAAAGGGTCCATACTCTTGCGGACTAGAGACCTGGTCACACTTTAAAAAAGTGCTACCAACTCTGGGCTCACACAGGTGGATCAGGGGTGTGGCTGCTCTTCAATGAAATTTCATTCCATTCTATCACAGTGTGTCGTTAAACGTATCCAACTTTAGCCACTTCTACCAAAAAGAACTTTACCCACTTCAAGTGTTCGAATTAGCTGCCACAATGAGTTGAGTTGGGCTCTAAAACTTCACTTGCTTCACCTCATTTGCATATTTATTAATAAAAGTATTTCTATCAATATCATCAAAGCCTTGTCCTAAATATATTGGGGTCGGCTACACGAGTTCAATTTTTTCAATCCGATTTATCTTGAGTGAAATCCTCAGATAAGTTACACGTCTTCGTATCTATTTTTACTACCTCCCAAGCTCGAGTTAAAAAGGAGGTTTGCGTTAGGCGGTAGTTGACAGCCAGCATAAAATTTTGTCAGAAAGTAGATTTATTTGAATGGTTAGGCTTTAATTTGTTTAAAGGGTTAGGCTTTCCTAAAGAGATAACTGCAGAAGACAACTTTTTGGGGACCACATAGCGCCATGTCAATCATGGAAATGTGGGGGTAGAAACATCTCAATGGGACCTAGTGGACTACAAAATATCAACATTGATAGATCATCTTAATCCCTTCATTCATGGCCCTCCAGTTTAATAGTTTTAGAAGAAAACTTTTTCAAGAATCTCAATCCAGTGGCACAATAATAGTTGGATGTGCGTAAAATTCTGATTGGTGCCAAATAATGGGGAAAAGTGATTGTAATTAAGGGAGCTGGATTGAACATAATTCATAAGAGGGTCCCACATGTCTAAAATAAAGGAATCAGCAAAATGTCTCATTTGAGAAGTCCTTAGGAGAGCCTTTCCCTTATTTAAAGTATTAAAATTCTTGTAAGAGGAAAATAACATAATCCTTATCAAACCAAACTCCAACCTGAACTATGCTATCATACAAGCAAGTTGTATATTACTAAAAATACAGTCTAGCTCGTAGGTTCCACTTAGATGTGCATATCAATCAATGGGGGGGTTTATAGATAAGGGGTGTCCAAAAAAATTAGCCCCACCAAATTATTCCAATTTTTTATTTAACTGACTTACAATTTAATGGTGTGTCAACCATAGACATTTCTTGAGATCCCAACCATAAGTGGAGGTTCAACGAATGTAAATTTGGTTTACATTCGGTCCTAATGCCGGATCAAGGGATGATAAGAGCCTCAAAGGGTCTACCCGAGTCAAAAGTGGACCAAAATAAGCTTCATGGATCTAGAGTACTGCACATTCGTAGGAGAACATTCTCCTATCTGATCGTGCCACACACTGGTCTTTGAATTGGGAGCAGGTTTGGGACGCAAGCCATTGCCATTCGAGTCTGGTTTGAATAGAATCTGCAACCACCACAAGTACTGCAATTAAAGTGTGCACTGTATCAGCGGCTGGGAGTTATCACTAATAAGTGCTCTAATGGCTGCATGGCTCCACACGCAACGACATTAAAATAGAAAGAGAAAGGAGCATCCTTTTCCTCTTATTCCAAATCAGAAATCTCTCACATGCAAGTATGTTGTCATGACCGTCCATGCATAATTGCATATTAAAAGGAAGATTTTTTTTTTAAAGTATATGGCACTAATTTTGGTTCATTTGAAAAGAAGTATACGAAGATTTAAATAAGGAAAATAATCAGGTGAGAACTGTTCTCATGGTTCAAACCGTGAGAACTATGGGGTGGGGCCGCCTATCACCTAATTCAAACATTGCAATGGACATAGACCCCTTTGATACTCACACACCCCAAGGTTTGGCACCAATGCAAATGAGCTAGACCGTTGGATCGAGTATATACACATACGAATGGATTGGACTTGTCGGCCATGGATGAAGGGGTTAGAAGCATGAAATTGGGGCCAAACTTGATATTCGAGGCGGTCCCATATAGATCTTTCAATCTCCACCGGTCCCATTCTAAAATGGGGGTCCCTAGTGGGCCCCACAAAAAAGTTCTCACGGGACTCCGTGAGAACAGTTCTCACTGGATCACATCCCCTTAAATAATATTTTAAAAAAGTATAAAAGTTTCTACAATTCTTTCAATTAAGTTCTTTCCATAATTTTTTTTGAGAAATGACCAAAATACCCTCCCCTTATGACATGTTTTTATCTTTTCTTAACCTTTTTCCTCCCTAAAAATGGCCAATGTTTTTTTATCATTTGGAATCCCTTTTTTTAAACCATCCATACATAAAGGTAGTTGAAGTGGGCCCCACTTGATTATTTGGGTTGGACTTGATCATTTCTCTAAAATGATTTATTAAAGGGAAATTCTGAAAAATGACATAAGGGTATTTTTATCGTTTCTTAAAAAATTATGGAGAGGAAGCTTGATTAAGAAAAATGTAGAATTTTTATTTTTTTTTACTTTTTTGAAATATTCAAATCCTCATATACTTTTTTTAAAATGAGCCAGAAGTTTTATATCTTTTTTAAATCTTCCCATATTAATAATAAACTCAATTTCTTCTCTCTTCCAAATCTGAACCGGATTGAACGTCAATCAAACCATTCAATACCCTGTCCACCTTAGATCCTGACATGAGAGATCAAAGAGTCTTAGCCATCTGATTTCTCATACACACCCATACATGATTTCCATTTTCCGTTTGATGTTTCTTTGCTCCAGAATTTGAGAAACTGAAACTGAGAATTCAAATTCATATCTTTCAATTTTTTTATATTTAAAAATATAATATATTTTCACATTGCATATGCTGTAACTGACCTTGCACCTTTCCATGGAAACTCTCAGTCGGTCTCACACAACCCAGATTTAGATAAAAAAAAAAACTTATGTTCCATCCACATGACAAATAATTATTTGCATCCCACCAGACATAGTTTTAAAATTGCTAAAATACTATCAAATGATCCCTTTTATCTGATTCAGGTGATAAGGTGGATCCAGCCCATTAAAACAGGATATGAATAAAGAATAGAACCAGTCTATTAAAATAAATATGGTGCACTGTTGATTGATCAAAAAAAAAAAAAACTCCTATCTTACCTTATGGGAAATGTTCTTCTACGAGCACTTGCAAGTGCAGTCCAGCATTGTGGATCCCACCTGGGCCCTACCTCTCATCATTGCGATTTGCGACTCTTTTGATAGTGTTATCATCGGATGATTTGACATCAAGCCCAATTTTACACTTAATAAACCTTTACTCACTTATTGTTGGATTGACTCTGAAGAAAATATACAGTTAGGATGCCATCAAACTTTGTTAATCAAGGGCTAGGATAATTTAGTGGGGCTGATCTTCCCGATCCCTCTTTTATATTAGGAGACCTTTCAATCTTCCCTCCTCCCTGGTAGTAGCATTTAAGTGGGCCCCATGATCTAGACTGCATATAAAATATATACAGTATGCACGAACTTCCCCCTTACGTTATACCATAAATTCTCACCTGGGTATGTCTAGCTCTGTGGGTGACACTTACACCCACCTCCGATCAATCTATCCCCTTCAAACACACTAGTCCTATAAGAATTGGCATTATGCCTAATTTGACCTTCATCCAGTCTTTTACTCATCTTTGGATTGGATATCTCTAGAAAAAAATCACAAGATGACTATTAAATCAAATGCCACAGTAAATGATTTACGAATACCCTTATCCAAGATGAGACATTTCCATTTCAATTTTGCACGTGCACCCAACCACACACAAACACACAGAACTCATAGGATGTGTGTAGTGGGGCCCATGAGCTGGATTGCACTTGGGAGAAAAAAAAACAGTATATTATCCTTAAAAGCTCGTTTTAGTTGCTATTAAGTTTGAACAACTGTTGATAAAATTGCAGGGCTGTCACAGCAAATCAGGAACTAATGGCTACGAATTTGAGGGAAACTTTCGAAGAATCCGGATGCGTCTGTGCTGGCACTAAATCCTTCTTAAAATCTGAACCACTAAAAAAAAAAAAAAAAACATCAACCCTAAACAAGTCTCACATATGAGGCATGCAGGTGCGAGATAAAAGGGAATCCAATCATAGTATGCATGGCCCACCATCAATGTTCCCTTTTTTCAGTAGGATCCATTGATAACAGGGTAATCACTAATCAAGGTCCATGGAAATCCCTATCCATTTATGCCATCTAGAGTCCAATCCAGACCATCCAATTCAGAACCCAACTTAGATTTCAGATGTTATAAGCAGCATAAATCCACTAGTGAGTAGTGAGTAGTGACCCAAGTCTTAGTGGGCAATGATCACATGACACTCGCCTTTCACCATATTTTAATCGCATGTATTAGATGCTTCCATGTTTTACGTGCACTACACGCACCTCCTATATTTTATAAATAAGATAAAATTTCTACCTCAAATCCAAAGCTTTTCAATTTGAACTCCTCCCTTGTTATCTTTCCAAAGAAAGCAGATCCCAAGCACCCCTCAAACAACACCATCCCATTCCACGAGTTTTGATTTCTCCGCCCTCTTCCCTTTTATACATCGCCCGACATCCAAATATCCCACCCCACAAAGAAACAAAGAAAAGAAAGAAAGAAAAGACCATGGAGGGAAACAATAACCATCAAAATCCCTCCAAGACCCAAGAAGATAGCAAGGCTACAAAAGAAGCAGATGACTCTAGCAAACGATTGATCAACGGCCAGGATAAAGACATGGGGGAGGAGAAGATGAAGAAGAGAGAGTCTTTGTCCATCCCCTTCTTGTCCAATGCTTCTTTCATGAAGTGGACCATGGAGGACGTGGGCAATGTCGTGATTGACCATCCCATTCCATTTGTTTTCGCTCTCTCCCTCTTCTACTTCATGGGGGTGGAATACACTCTCTCCATGGTCTCTCCAACGTCGCCTCCATTCGATATCGGGTTCGAGCTTACGCAGGGTCTGCAAGGCCTTCTCGCGCGAAGGCCCGACCTCAACACCATTTTTGCTGCTCTAAATACTGTAAGACTCTTGAATTGGTGTTGTTGGATTGATTATTGACAGATATATGGAGGTGATGGTGGGTACTTGTGTTTGCAGGTGTTTGTAGGTATGCAGACGACTTATATAGTGTGGACGTGGCTTGTAGAAGGCAGACCACGAGCTACTATTGCTGCACTGTTCATGTTTACATGTAGAGGGATATTGGGTTATGCCACCCAACTCCCACTGCCTCAGGTATCAATCACTCAGCCTACTTGTGAATGCAATTCGCCCAATTCAACTTGTTTTCAGAATCTAAAGGGACACTCTTTTTATTTAACATTTTTATATTATTTATTAACATTTAGGCCATAAAAATCCACTCAAAATATAATCACATTAGCAAGGATCCCTGTGGGGCGTCCCACAAGGAGATGGTGTGGGATTTTCAATCCCCACCATTCACAACAAAAGACCCACTAAATTAAAGGCGCTAATCACAATCTATGGGAGAAAACCATTTCAGGTACTAAAGATGCAGAAAGGAGTCTACAACTTTTTTGGGGGTTTTCTAATAATTAACTTTGGGGGCACCCCATCTGCCTCTTAATATCATTTTCAAAGATTGGGTTAAGAAATTAGAATAACATAATCCCAAATGCATAATGAATTCACCCAAGATTCTGACACATCCAATAAACACTTTGATTGATAATGCGAAACTATTGAGAGAGAAGTACTTAGTGAAATATGAATATGTCCATGCAGGAGTTCTTGGGATCCGGGGTCGATTTTCCGGTGGGCAATGTGTCATTCTTCCTCTTCTTCTCCGGGCACGTCGGCGGGTCGGTGATTGCGTCGATCGACATGCGGCGCAAGCACCGGCAGGGGCTGGCATTCATCTTTGACACCCTCAATGTGCTTCAAATGGTGAGGCTGCTGGCCACCAGAGGCCATTACACCATTGATCTGGCAGTTGGTGTGGGTGCAGGCATCTTGTGCGATTCTCTCGCCGGAAAGTATGAAGAGAGCAAGAAAATATCTCACCTAAGCTACATCAAAGCAGCCAATTCACATGACACAACTACTGCCGCAGATGATACAATTACAGCCGTCCAACACAAAAGCAGCTAAGGAAGCTGTTAGCTGTCCTATTCTTTTGCCTTTTGATTTGAACCATTTGTTTTGATTTTGATACGTACCAAACTTTCGAACTTTATAAAAATGAGCTGTTCAAAGAAGGAAAAAACAGAAGACAAATGAGAAAATGGTGAAAGGTCAAAGAAACAAAATAATGGCCAATGGTGCGTTTTTCTTTGTCGGTGAGTTGGATTGGTTGTTGTTGATTGAGATCATTTAAATTGTGGGTCCCATGATGGATTGTGCATCGCTTGATAAAATTTTATTGATAAGGAATCTTTCTAACTTTTGAATAAGTAGAAGGATTTTTGTCTTTGAGAATGTTTTTCTTTCTACTATTTTTGAAAAATGAATGAGAGAATTTTGAGATTTTGGACTTTTGATATGACATTTAGTCTTTTTATTATCTAATAAAATGAGGCTTTACTTTACTCTACCTTACTAGTGAAGTGGCCAAACAAACCCTGCCGTGCATGTTTGTGTACACATGTGGAAAGCCATTTCTGAAAAGTTTTTCATCTTCTAAAAAAAAAAAATCTGTGCTCCCAAGAAAATGCTTTTTCTTGGAATTGCTGAAGATTTTATTCATTATTTTTTTTTACATTACGGAAGAGGAGCCACATTAAATATAAGCTTTACCGTAGCACATTAAACTTTTTCAGCTTTTTATGCTTTTTTTCACATAAAATCGTGTACACAATTGTCCCTTTGATGGGAATTTGTAAATAATCAAAAGGTGAGATTTTTTTAATAGATGAGACCATCCAATTGGTGTGATTTAAAAATGGTAGGGCAAGTGATTTGGAAATTGTGCGGGAGAAAATGCCACGTGTACTTTACTGAGTGGTAGTTATATTCCACCTCTGACACGATTTATGAAGGTAGGCCACCCAACAATGAGAGATTCTTGGCAAAAACGCTTGGAGAGATTCCTTGGATTCTTATCTTTCCAGGTGTGACTAAAACACAAGTATTTGTGTTTTCCGACCTTAAAGAAAGAAGAACCCTAATTTGGATTAGCAACGTCGGTTCGAACTTTGGAAGTCTCGATCCACTAAAGAAGGGTCAGGTCTAAATCGGTTTGACTTCAACTTCAACTTGTTGACATTCCTGATTTTTAGGGGTGTTTATGGACGAGGTCAGGCCGGGGTGGTCTGGAACGGGCCCATATCCGGCACAATCCCGACATGGGCAAAAGCCCTGCATATCTCAAATAAATTAGGCCCCACCTTTTCAAAATCCAAGTTGATCATGAGCTCTGACAATCATTATATTTGTTGTATCTAAATCTTCAAAGAAAATTTCAATAGACCAACCATTAGATTGATCACACATGAGTAGGGTTGTAAATGGGTATCCGATTCTCCGATTACCCTCATTTCAATATGAGCCCGACGCATAATAGAGTCAGACCTGAATCTGTCCTTATAGATTCAGTACCAGATTCGGATCCGAATCTGACCCGGAACCTTTACAATGTATTTGAATCCAAAATCAACTTTAAAAAAATAGATACACCGGATTCAAATCTAAAATAACATGTAGAGTGCATATTATTATGATTGGATAAAAGAGCTTCGATTGTTCTTTTTTTAATTAAAAAAAAGTACAAGTGGGATAATTAAATGCTATAAAACTAAAGCTGGGTAAATTATCATATATAAATGTAACTCAAGCTTTTGAGACCTTAAAACCTAAACATACTTTTAACATGTAAATGCAACCATCCTGTCTCTGGATTCTCTGTTCGAAACATGGAAAGAAGTTCCAAATTTCAAATTTCAGGATCCTATATGCATGAATCCGGATCTGAATTTCTCTCGGGTAAAAAAAAACAATGGTTATGTACTTACTTTATTAGAAATCGGAGATTTAAAATACACAAAATATCCATTTGCAACCCTATCCATGTGTTCATCAAGTGATAGAGTAAAGCAGTGATAAAGTAAAGCAAATTTTTGCATTCATTAGATTTAATCCAACTATGTGGATTTGGAAGGTCGAAGCCTCAAAACTGTACCACCCTTGCTTTGGATGGCAAGATGAGGAACAAGAAATATCTACTAACGGATATATAAAATATTCATCATATATATAATAGTTGTATAAGAATATATATAATATTAACAAGTAAATGATGGAGGCCTGCCTACATGTACCAAATACTAATTGTGTGTATCATTTGTACTATATACCAAGTCGGCCTTGAGTTTTGGGTTTTTCCAGTACGGTCACTATTAGCCATGGAAATTCACGCATGGTGATAAAAGTTGAGAAAGTTTTCTATACATTTTGTGTATCACTAATTTTTTTCGATATCATAAAATTCTAATTAAAATGAATTATACGAGATATTACATAAAACTTTCTTGTTATAAGTCTAAAAAACACTTTACTGATCAATAAAAAAAAAAAAAAAGTCAAAAGGACACATTGGTCTCTGTACAATATACCAAGTCTGCCAGTTTATTTATTGAGCTTTTAATATGAGCCATGTATTGCTGAAAGTACAAGGCCTAGTACATTGCACCATGTCCACCAGCTGGAAATCACAATTATATCATAATTGTAGGGTCAGCCCTAACTATGAGTCTATGACATCATAATTATATGGTTAGCCCTAACTTTTAAAGGATCAAAAGTTTAATGGCTGTATATGCGGTAGGTTTTTTTTTTTTTTTTTGGTGATTAATCCAAATTGGATGATGTAGAGATCAATATCAAATTGGGAAGGATGCAAGTTCATGAAAGGAAGTGTGTATCAATGGACCTCATATTGTATTATTATCTGTTTGGTACATTTCTTTTTCAGAATATGATCATCTGTCATGACTAAATGTTTGGATGGTCTGGATACATCATACGTGCACCAATCAGTTACTTAAAGATGGTAACACAAGTCCACAGCTCCGAAACCACCACCAAATGGAAATTAATTTTTAGGGTGTAAGAAGATGAGACAAATACTCAAATCATGTAACCCAGAATAAAAATCTAACCAAACTTCATGTGCTGGCAAATGTCTTACTTCCTAAAAGGGTAAGATTGGTTTCCAGAAGAGGAGATCCAACACTTCACTTCTTCAGTACCAGATGGACAACTGATTCCCCTATTTTATTTTTCATGGCATTCTAGGTCTCCATGATTGATTCAAATAAGAAGCAACTTACATCACTTGCCCAGCCTGTAAGGTCTAACCTGAGGAATTAGGGTTGACAAACCTCTGTATTAATCACTACTGAAAGATCTTAATATGGATTTAAGATGAGCTAACTATCAATACAAGCATTATATTGTAACCATCCATTTAAGGGGTTCAAAGTATCATTTATAAAGATCTTATAAGTACAATTTTCTTTCCCCATACAATCGCCAACCCCTTGCATTTTGAGGAAAAAACATGCCCCCTAAGGAAAATCCATGACTAGGGATTCCAGAATTCCGGTCAGAAAATCTATTTTCTAAGAAAAAACATTTTGCAGCCAAACATATGATCTATAGCAGAGATCATTACTATAAGCCCAAAAAAAATGCATTTTTTTTCATTATTATCATTGACTTCTGCTGTTTGTTTATTAACACAAACAAAAAATTCTTACAACTTGAATTTTAAAGAATAATTGAATTCCGAGTAAAAGTTTTGGAACAGCTCATCCTATTTACATCATTGATTTCCTCAATTAAAATTTTCTACAACAAAAGAGAAAAGAATGATAGGTTGCCCTATGATACAATTGCATCTGAATCATCATTTGTTGGAATCATAACAAGTACTTGATGCACAGTGCTGCATAATTATCAGATGGCAACTCAGCAGCATCAATCAACTGGCAACCCAAATAATAGGAAAAAAGAATGCTGGGCTCGCTTGTAAAATGTGTCATCCTTCCAAATAAATCCATAGTTAAGACCATCACCAAGCTGTTTCGAAAGAAGGGAGCCAGTGTAGATACGAAATTCTGTGCAAAAAAAGTGTTCCTTAAGTGGTCGCACTCCTCCTAAATTGTTCACAGGATACAGTAGCCCCTGAAGTTGGATTAGTGACTTGTAGCCTCTTCAATGTTGACTAGATGCTACCGACCACATCCCTGGTCTGCTCTGATCTAAAGGCATATGTTTCCAGCTTATCTTTGCAAACCCCATCACTCCAATATAGGGGTCGCATCCATGCATATATGTACCAATTTGCGCTGGTATTCCCCGAAATATTCATTAACCGCAATGACATCTTCATGTTCTGAATTTATGCCAGGCAAGACGAAGTGTTTCTCTCCTTTTGAAGGCATTGATGATGCCTCTGAACTCCCAGTCTTAGAGATGATATCTGCATAGATCTCATGGCATGCAAGTACAAACATTGCCGCAGTGTCTGGCTGCTGTGCATCACGAAGTGCTCCAAGCGCCTCATGCAATGCACCAGCTGCAACATACAAGATTAGAGCCCTGCATAGTTTGGTTGTTGTCAATCAGAAAAAGGCAGAGCAACATTGAAATCTTACAGGAAGTTAGGAAATTACCATTTAAAAGAGAGGAAAAAAAATCTTAGCAGTTGTTAGAAGGGTCATGTTACCTCCAAATGTTATGTTCAGTGCATAGAACGTGCTTGGCCCATCTCTGCAACACCCTGCAGGATCAGATTATTCACGTCAAAGTCATAGAGGTACACAACTTAAAAGATATTACCCCCTGGAGAAGCTGAAAGCTGGCTCATACATCATTACAACTGAAGTATGGCATTCCATCCATATGTCTAGTCTGCAGAGAGATCCAATTCAGTTCATAGGGACAGAACATAGGGCAACAATCCACAGCAACCCCCAAATGGATGGTGGATCAGAGGATGCCCCAAAAAATTGGAAGATCCTAGCGATACATTGATGCACTTTTCTGGAATGTGGTATTCTTTTCGCAACAACCATGTTAGGCTATTGAAATTCAATGTGGACGGTGCAGCGAGGGGTAAACTTGGAACCACAGGTATTGGAGGGGTTTTGCTTAATGACAAGTGGGAAGGTTGTTAAGGCCTAAGGGATTCTAATGAAGCTGAGGCGTTGGTGATATTGGAGGCTTTGAGAATCTTCTCATTCGTTTCAAGGAAGATTGATTGTGGAGAGAGATTCCTTCAACGCTATTTCTTGGGTAAGCCTCGATGTAAGAAAGCTGTGGAAGCTCCAATTTCCTTAAACGAGATCAAGTTTTTGGCTTCTAATCTATGTCACTTTTCGTGATGTTGTTAGGTCGGGTAATGGGTTTGTGGATGCATTAGCTAAGCATGGGGTTACTAGAGTTATTTCTAGGAAGATTGATTGTGGAGAGAGATTCCTTCAATGCTATTTCTTGGGTAAGCCTCGATGTAAGAAAGCTGTGGAAGCTCCAATTTGCCTTAAACGAGAACAAGTTTTTGGCTTCTAATCTATGTCACTTTTCGTGATGTTGTTAGGTTGGGTAATGGGTTTGTGGATGCATTAGCTAAGCATGGGGTTACTAGAGTTATTTCTAGGGAAGTGGTTTTGTAGTTCTTTTGTTTTGCGGGTATAAGTCTTTTATACCCCTTCTCCCTTGTGGGAGTGCTTGTAATCTAGTTCTCTTTCTAATAAAAGTTTCTCGTTACCTGATTAAAAAAAAGGAATATGTTAGGCTATTGACCAAGGGTTAGGATCTATTCTGAGATTCCTGGGGCATTTCCATCCACAGAGGGTCTTCTCATATATCATAATAATGGTATGTGATCTCCAATCATGACCCCCCATGTCCACATTACAGAATTTTAGAAGCAGGCTATGCTACATGGTGAGGTATGATCCCCACTAGTTACTCTTACAATAGAGAATAATCGCGGATGCAAGTGTGCATGCCACTGTGGAAAAACAGCAGAAGCAGCAGAAATCATCATCATCAAAATAATCTTAAGCATTTTGGTAGCAAAATTTGTCTATTGCATTTTGACCGTCAGCCTTGGTTAGCACTACCGCGGAACCTTGCTCACTGTAAAAATTTAATGTAATCAACTGATCAGGCTCATTTCATGGACAGCTAAGGAACCAATCAAGTTGGTTTGGCTGGCGAATTGCATGCTATTTCTGCAACAGAAGTAAACCTAATGCTTCCATTCAAGCTACAGAACATGACCATGCCGGTTTGAATCAGAAGATATCAAGATCGATACACAATGCTTTCTTGGTTGACAAAGGGAAATATACAATTAGGGAGAGATGATAGTTGAGTGCAAATATCCATGAGCCACGTTGGTGAATATCACAATAATGAGTCAGAACACTCCAGAAGGCAAGGAGACAAACACGCATGTCCTACTCCTGATTTATCAATCAGACTCCATTTTTTTTTATGGAAATGAAAACAGCTCAAGATTATTTGCCCCCAAAGCATAACATTTCTACTCTTCATAAAATTATCTAAAATGCCTTTATTTTATGGAAGTCAAGTCCATATATTTCCAAAGAAAGAATAAGTACACACTACAAAGAATAAGCTGAAAGATCCATCTCAGTTGCCACTCTAAGCGCAGGTGGTAACAAACAAGGAACACAGAAAGAAAACTCCCATTGCCAGCCAACATGTTGGCTAGCAGATACCAAAACAAGAGCCCTTATGGCAGGTCAAAACTCAAAACCGAAATAGTGTCAAAGTTAGGAAATACTCTTCTTGTTTCCCAAATTGGAAAGAACTAAATGTAGTGACATGAACTGTGGTCTAAACATAGACTTTCAAATAAAAGAAATCACTAATAAAGAATGCATGTTAGACTGGCTCTACTGAAACAGGAAAAAATGGTCACACCTTGCATAATCTGATCCCTGCAAATGAGTTGCAGCTAATGTTGCCGCATCCGTCCAGCATCCAGCATCTTGGAGCTGCAGCAGTGGCAAACTTCATAAAGAGCACTTTCCGTCATAGAAAAAAAAATAAATAGACAAACTGATCAAACAGTAACACATAAACTCTAGTTCTTATATAATCACATAGAAGCAAAGTGTGAATGCATATGTGCCCAAGGATAATTCACCTAATGAAGCTAGATATATGCAGATCTAGCTATGCAAGTGACCACAAAGATGTACAATTTGTCCATAGCAGGTAAGTAAATATCTTTCCAAACCAACTTCATAAAAAACACTGGTGAGAGCAAAGCTAAAATTAGGGCATATTAACCCAAAAAACCTCAATCTTATAAAAAAAATAACCAACTAATTATGTTATTTTTCATAATAATTAAAATTGGAATTTGTGAACCCTGCAAAAGAGCTTGGTGATGGCAAAGTTAAAATTGAGGTTTATTATCACAAAACCCTGTTATTTTAAAAACGAACCAGCTAATTATGTCATTTCTTGTAGCAACTATAAGAGTGACAAGTAATTTTCTCACAATAAGAGCGCATATCACCTCCATTCTGGTTAATTTGTTCACAGTAACTAAGATATTTAAGGAACCATAGAGTTTCTCCCTACCATCGTGTCAAATTCAAACACTGGAATCCTAAATTTTTCCAAGCTGGTAGTAGGCACCTCCAGAAGGACAGTTCAGATTCCACTTTATGGGGAATTAGCTGTATATCAGGACCATTCTGGGAAGAAAGTTCCTAAATTTAGGTTTCTCAACCATGTACAACTAAAAGGTTGGAGAACTCGGCAAGTCAAACTTTGACCGCTGAGTTGAGCCATTTCTTGAGGCGCCCAAGTAAAGAAACAAATAAATAAAAGGATAATTTCAAAATAGTATAAAACTTATAGCTCATTTTCAAAAAAAAAAAAAATACATGAAGATTTGAGTATTTCAAAAAAGTATAAAATTTTTCCATATTTATTTCAATAAAGTCCTCACCATAAAAAAAAATTGAAAAATGAGAAAAATACCCTTATTTCATTGTTAAATTTTATTTTTAATAAACCATTTAATAGAAATGACCTAAAGGGGCCCACTATTAATAACCAGTAACACCAAAAGCTCGAGCTGTTAGTGAGCTTAATTACATGGTTATGATCATCTAATTTATGTTAACACTGGGTCATATGAGAATCCAGAGAAAAGTGCCCTAAGACCAAGAGAAAACAAACCGAAGACCAATGGCATTCTCCTAAGAGACTGAACGATTAAAAGCAGGTACCCCATCAACATTTGATCAATCAGGTCCATAAATTGAAATTTGGGTTGGTTTTGGAGACGAAAGAAGGTGTATATATATATATAAAAACTTGTCATAAGGGTATTCTTGTCATTTTTCAAAAAATTATGGAGAGGGACTTGATTGAAAGAAATGTGGAAAACCTTTATACTTTTTTGAAATACTCATCTCCATGTCCTTTTTTTTAAAAAAAATGAGCCAAAAGTTTTATACTTTTATGAAATTTTCCCATGAATAAATGAACGCAAGGATAAAATGATCTCAACTTGGTGAGACTCGGTAGAGTTTTCTGGTGACTCAGTGGCAGCTGAGTCAAATTCAGTTAATGGAGTGTTTCTTCCTTTATCATACACTGTACCTGTAAGGGGTGATCTCGTAGTTCTTGGTCTGTGAAGATGCGTTGTTAGGTGCTCCATTTCCTTTTTAAAAATGATCTCGTAAATAATTTATCTTCGATAAAATTTTTGCCTTATCTTTGATATTTAAAGATACATTTTGATGGCGGTTTCTGTCAAGGAAAGTATGAAAATTTGAGATTACCAGCTTACTGAACCACAACAGGGTTATTTTGCAGAAATTTATGTGGCCGGCCAATGCTTTAGATACAAATGAGGTGAGGCTACAGCTTTATTTGTAGGCTGCTGTAAACTTCATCGAACGCATGTGATGAGTGCTGATAGTGAGGCTGATTCCATTTTTATGACCAAATGGGTTTTTCTTGAGGACAAGTATCCTTGGCATTTGGTGGATACAAGTATGGAGAACCAATTTGTGTAAGACAGTTCATTTTAGAACCTGATTTATGCAAGGCCAATGGGTTGACTGGGTAAAGATGGTGCATCTCACACTAATCTTATGTGAAGTTTAGCTTCCTTTTGCAACCTTTTGGCCATGAT
Source organism: Litsea cubeba (assembly GCA_012931725.1). Lineage (NCBI taxonomy): Eukaryota > Viridiplantae > Streptophyta > Magnoliopsida > Laurales > Lauraceae > Litsea > Litsea cubeba. The sequence continues at coordinate 12,338,480 of CM022944.1, read as the reverse complement.
CAATAAATTTATTTACCAATTTCAGAAAAACAGGATTTGTCATTACATGTCAAGGGGGAAAGAACTGTCTCCTTCTGAGAAGGATGGTATATAGAAAATGCGGGTCATTACTCACTGTCTCATTCAAAGAAAGAAAAGGAATGTAAAAATGGCTCCAATTGAAGCTGCCTCCAAGAACTTAAAACAGTTAGCTCGTTAAATTTTGATTAAATGCTTCTCTCATGGATTTGTATAATGCATCAATAGAAAGTGTGTTTCATTTTATTTTTTATTTTTTTACAGTAAGCTGGGAATGAAACCATGTTATCCACATCATAATACTTGGAACCATGAATCCATGACCACCAAGCAACAAGCCAATCACCAAACATTGGAGAAAGTTAGAGATCAAGTTCCTAACAATATTATTGTTATAACTATGTAATACTTGCAAATGAAAACCCAATATGAACATCCATATCTATTAGGGGTCATTTGCCTTCTACACATGGGATCTGTAAATGGGATTGTGAATTTTACATATGTAAAATTTACACCAATGAAACATAAGTACACAACACCATGTTTGTTTGGAAGACCGTTTTCACATGAATAAATGTTGACAAGTTTCGGATTGTTTATGTAAAAATCTTCATATATCGTCAAAATCTATGAATGTTGAAGACATGAAACTAAATGTTTAGGGTTTAATGGGTCGATAAAATATTTGAAAAGTTCAGATTAAAACTTTGGGTCCCACAGGAGTCACAAAAAATAAAAGGCGGCGAAGGGATTTGATATCATGACCTCTCCTAGGCGTCCTCTGTACTTGCTCTCTCTTAAGTCTTAAACAGAGAGGAGTGTAATGTTCACACTTTTTCAGGTGTGAAAACTTTCATATGAAAATGGCCTCATTTGTACATCATTTTCACACTTCACTTATGTATGTGATGTGTAAATGAGCCCAGCCAAATGTAAGTGTGCGTAATGTAACATTTACATATGTAAATGGGTGCAAACAAACAACCCATCAATGCAACCAGCAGCAGAAACTGAAAGAATCACAGAACAGTATGGAATATGCATAGATGGCAGAGTTGCTTCTTCAGTGAGAAACTTACCTGAGAACAAGCTTCCTGATACCTTCCAACGGCACACAGAAGATGAGTCCCAGATAATGATTTGTCTGTTCTAACCATATTGGCCGCAACAACCTAAAAGATAATACATATCAAAAAGTAAGCATTCCAACTTAAGGTAACATTGATAAATCAAATTACAATGTAGTTCTGCAAACTTGAAAACCAACTTGCTGCATAGGAACTTCAAAACAATATTCACCTTAACTGCAAGTTCATGCAAGGATCTTGAAACAGCAGAGGAAAGTGCAATTGCACGGAGAGCATTCGGATAAAAATGAGAGCCCTCTGGAGGGGTAGAAAGCAGTAGAGTAACTGCTGCTTCCAAGTTTCCAACAGACACAAGCCTGATAATCACACATTATAAGAGGTAAACATCCAAATAATACTAACAAAGCCCATAACCAGCCTGCTAAAGCAACAATGACTAATTCAGTCCCATATATTTCGAAATAAACATATGAATGAGATCCCAGTATTGTAATGAACTGTTTCACTCTCACACTATTGATAGTAGGCTATCAGCACATCGATCCCCAGACATCAGATAGCTCAATGAACTATTGTGGTTTTTGCAAGAAATAAGTTCTTTTCAAGCCATTTCATTTTTTAAATTGAACAGAACAGATAATATCCATGAAAAACTTAATAATCAAGTAAGTCTTCTGCTCCAGCAGGTGGTTTCATCTTAACGTGGATGGTATATAATGGAAGAAGTGGAGTACGTCATTGTTTCTTTTTCAGGCCATGGAAGAGAAGGTGACTACTAAAGCTGAAACTGCTTGTCATATTGCAATCCCAGAGGCAAGAGCGTATAGACCATAAAAAAATCTGAGACTTCCTGTAGAGAATCTCTGAGTAAAATTAAAATTTGACAAATGTAAACAACTTCAAATGGGCAAAACTTATGTACCATTTTGATTCTCTCAAAAAGAGCTTTCCACCACTAATTTTACGAAATCCAGTGTACGGGGCAAAAAAAAAGATATGATCTCTGGAAGCTAACATGATCAAAAGAGAAGAAAACAAGTGGGACCACTACTTCAACGCCCCTAATTCTCATGTTGGTGACTTCAAATAAGCGGAAGCTCTTCACCATGACGACTTACTCGTCGAGAGCTTTCCAATGGCATGTGATATATGAAAATCCGACGAACAGATCAAAAGATATGGCCATCAAAAGAAAGCATTGTGTGAGGCACTCTGCACACGGTGCACCAGGCTCATGCAACACATATGGCATATTATGCACAGGCCCAGTTAGTGCCCATTTTAAGGAAGAAACACCACGGGCAGGAAGCCTTTCCAAACCCGTTTCTTGCATGAAAAGTTGCTCCAAACCTATAAAATATGTCGGCAGCACATTTGAAAGCACTCATTCTCTCTATTCACAACCCCAAACACCCAAGAGCATTCCAAGGCATCCAAAGCTTCAAGAAGATCATGGAATAGAAGTGTTCAACAGTTCAACTTCTAGATTCAAGTTTGTGCCATCAAGAGAAATATTGTACATGGGACGTCAGGGACCTTGGACTTCTCAATTCTCATTTAATGTCTACTGAAAGTTCGTCTCCAAAGAAGTTGAAGATCTAGAACTAGACAGGTTCCCTTCATGTTTGTTTTATTGTGCCAAGCATTCAGTTCACTAAAAGTCTAGTGCCATCTAAACCTATAACTAAGCATCAATAAAATAGAGAATTTTTCTTTTTTTGTGGACCTCTGTTATCTGTTTTGATTGTTTTTCTTTAAAGGAATGGGACCTGTAGTAGTTAATGAGATTCGAGGATTTTATCAACTGGTAATCCGGACAGGTCTTGGTACCATGGAGGTTTTTCTACCAATGTAAAGAATCTGGGAGTAAACCAAGTGCACAAGAGCCTCCTTCAAACATATTCCAAAAGGGAACGGGTTCACAGATTCTTTAGCAAAAGCAAGGGTGGCTAGAATCAATAAGATTGTCCAGTTTGGTTTAAACTCTTAAGATTCTATTTGATCCAGTGTTTCTTCTTCTATCCAATGCTTCTTTAGGAGTGCTCTTCTGGGTTTTCATCATCTTGTTGCATGCCTAGTGTTTTTCCAGCTTTTCCATATAAATAGAAGTTGTGTTATCTCCAAAAAAGGAAAAGAGAAAGGAAAACAATTTTCCTTTCTCCAAATTTCTGTTCATGAGCTTTCAGATACTGCTGAATAACTGCAGTAAAAGTATTATAATCAAGAAAACATAACAGTGTGTTACAGGAGTTAAACTGAAATGCGGTTGTAGAACAAATATCATGTGAATAAAAGAACAAGGTAAGGAAGCTCACTCATGGACACGTTTTTGAATTGCCTCTTCTCCATCCAAGTTTTCATGCCAAGGAATTCTCTCGTTAGCACTTCCCCACAATTCTTCTTGCTTGAAAGCCATCAACTTGAGCACTCCATAACTCTGAAAACCAGATACCATATTTTTTAATATGAAGGATATTGATTTTTTTTTATGGGAAAAAATGATATAGAAGAGAAAAGGCACTTATTCAACTCTGGAACATGAATGAGTATGTGGTTCTTTAACGGTGCATTTATTCTTAATGTTGGTAACTCCACATAAAGTCCAAAAGTATGAAAAATATCAAAAAGAAACAATGGAGGTTTTATGTCAAGAACCAACACAAAATAGCTTACTTTAGTATCGCTTTTCACTTTTCCTGACAGAGATGTCATTTTTTTCGGTGTAGAAATGTCTCCGAGCTCTTGTTCTGATGCTGATACTGTAGATCTGTGAGAACCTCTCTTAGCTGATTTATTCGACAAATGGTAAAGAGCTTGAGGCAACTGCAACCAGAAAAGAGCTTCTGAGGATTCTCCAAAGATTGCAGCAGCGAAGGCCAATCTAGCCGCACAACCACTATTTACGACAGCAGCATATAGTCTTGCCCTCTCACTGTCAAGTATGCAGCCTTAACAAGAAACTGAGTTCTTTGAACATCAAAATAGTCTGATTGTCTGAAAGTTCAAGTAAAATGAAAGATGTAGTGAAAAAAGAAAAAAAAACACACCTTCTCTTTGATATGGCTGTAACACCTTAAGAAGCAGTTCTGACACCACTGGATCACCCACAGGTGGAAGGGCTGACTCAATCATGTAACTACGTAGATCTCCTGCAAATGTTGGAGGGCTATCAGGGATTTGGTGAGGGAACATATCTGCAGCACTACCACTGGTATTGAACCAAGATGGTTTTACACCCAACTGCAAAATCATCCGTAGTGCCTGCAGTATAAAAAGTAAATAAGCATACCACTAGTAGTCCAACAAGCTAAACATTGTAGTTTACCAAGTGTTGCATCCAATCTTTTGGAACAGGATTGCAGTAATAAAGGTCAATAATAGGGTGGCATGCACAGTGTGACCTATGGAGCAAAATGTTGGCCAATCAAGAAGTAACACATGAATAGAATGAGCATAACAAAGATGAGAGTGTTGAGATGAATGTGCGATCAAACTAGGAAAGATAGAATAGAAAATGAGCATTTTGGGGAGCACTTAGGAGTAGCATTAGCATCAATAGGCGATGAATTAAGAGAAACTCGTTTGAGATGTTTTGGGCATGTTCAACATAGGCTAGTGACAACACCATTAAGGAGAAGTTTTTCTATGCAGGTTGGTGGCCCACCAAGGATAAGGGGTGGGTTGAAAAGGTGGATGGAAGTAGTAAGGATAGATCTAATGAAGTGCAAGCTATCCAAGGAGATTAGAATGGAAAAACAGAATTCATGTAGCCGACCCCAACATAGTTGGAATTGGGCTTTGATGATGATGAAGAACAATGTGGCATGCATTCCTTCCATAGTTGAGAATTTTGTTTTGGACCCTGTTTAGGTTTGGCCTCCAAATAGAAATGTTTTGGTCGATTCAGAATTTCGGTAAAACATTTTGAAGTTACATTTTGGGAAAAATAAGAAAATATATGAAGTATTAAAATTTGAAAATAATATTAACATATAAATTATATACATTTAATTTATTAGATCAAATCAATACTGCAATATGTTATTTCTACATGCAAAATGAATATTTGTTAGCGATTTAGCCCATGTTTAGCATCTCTATTTCCAACCTCTATTTGTCTAAATGTCTAAAGTGGGTAGACGTTTAGAAAATAAGAGCGTTTAGCATACAACGCTACCCTCTACCCACTTTAGAGAAGTAGAGGCAAATCCCCTTAAAATGAAAGGCCCCATTACTGGGCATGTGAAAATAAGAGCTCTAGCCTTCTTTCTTTTTTTTTTTTAATGGCTTTATTGGTATAAGAGTTGAGATACCAAACAAGGCGATAGATCTTCCTTAAGTGGTACAAGTAAATCTCTCTCTCTCTCTCTCTCTCTCTCTCTCTCTCTCTCTCTCTCTCTCTCTCTCTCTCTCTCTCTCTAAGTTTTTTCCTGCCTTGTGACCTACTACAGTATCCCCCCCCCCCTCCCTTTTTCTCTAATTGTAAAAAGGTTTTGCTTGAAATCTTAAACTTCAACTGAAATGGTCCAAAATCCAAACAAACCAAGTTTTTTCAGGAGGGTTGTTTGCTTCGAACCATTAAAATGTACCATAATTATTCAGCAAAAACAAAATGAAATTCACAACAATGATCCCGATCAACCCCCGCCCCATCCCCATCCCCTCTTCCCAACCAAAGAAAAAATCAGTCAAAAAGAAATTTAAAAAAAAAAAAAAGAAAAAAAAAAGTCACATTTTGGTATTATTAGCCATCCAAGGTGGCCCCCTCAACCCTAATTTTTCCCTTGCTTGTGTTGTTGGGTTTATGTCTTCTATTCCGGGCTTATCGAAATGGTCCATTGGGTTAGCCATGGACCGGGTTCAGGGTCGGGGGTATTTTGGTCAATGTATCAGGGCTTTCTTAGGGGCTAAGAAAGCGGAGATTATATATATGATGTAATCTGTAACCCTAAACTCTAAAGAAAGTCAAGACGTGAGTCATTGCTCTCTTACCGTAGACATAGAGAGTTTTGCGAAACCACGTAAAATCCTCATCTCCCTCTTGTGTGGCATGATTGTTCGATTGCAGGTTTTGTGCTTCCGCACGTGCACAACATGTGTCAACAAGATTCTCATGTTGCAGAAGTCTTGGACATAAGAAAAGCTTTACATATCATTATAGGCTCTTTCGCCACGAGACTAATACATGGATATGGATCTATGCACATCTACAAGAGATACCACTACGCCGGGCCAAGTTAGGCCCAACCAGCACTGCCACGCCCACTCAAGTTTGACTGCTTGTGGCAAGGCCTAGGCAACTAAAAGAAATTAAATTTCCTATTTCTTATATACTTTTTGTTATTTTAGAAATTATTTAGGGCTATCAACTTTAGAGGTGTTTCTTTTTTCTTATATTCTCTCCGGGTTTTTTTTTTTTTTTTTTTCTTTTGGCCGGGGGGGGGGGGGGGCGCTTTTTTTTTTTTTTTTTGGCGGTTGAGGGGGGTGCAGTAAATTGGAATAGTGGTACAAAACTTTAGAAACTACCTACCCACTCAAGGATCGATCCTTGGGTCCTGTGTAAGAAAAGATGCCCCTTTCTTTCTACTTAGGCATCTTGTGTTTCTCCTTTTTCTTATGCTCTCTTGTTTACGTAGGAATTGAGGGCCCTATGAGTGATGTAAAAAGGGGTTAACAAAGCATTGGGTTTGATTAGTTTTGAATATTTAAAACTTGAGGTTTTCTTCTTCCTTATCCTTGCGTGGACGAGCCCATTGCTGATTTAAAGTTTGTCTTTCTTAGGCTAGTAATCAAGATTGTTGAAGGTTCTCTTTCTACCTTTTATCCAACCAGTTGCAGTTCTTTGAGGTGTTTGATTTTATTTCTTTTATAACTGGAAGCCTCTTTTCTCAGTTACCAGCTAAGGCCTCTTTTCTTCTATTTCCTCAATTGAACCATGTACTCTTTAGGTATCATTTATTTTACAAAGGCATGTGAGTATGAAGGCCTTTGGGGTTTAGGTTTACATCAGTAATTGTGAAAAGTAAATCAGATTGTGTTATTAAATGGCTCTTTAGGAGAGGCTCCTACCCCTGGAGTGTTCGGTTTATCTTGAATAAACTTAATCATTTGCATCCTAAGTCAGTAGAATTCCCCAAGGAGGCCGGTGCAAGGGCAGATCCTTTAGCAAAACAGGGTGTGGAGAGGGCTGATTTGTAAATGGGCTCACCATTGTAACTTTCTTTCTATCTTTTCCTTTTTTTGCAATATAACCCTCCTATATCTCTTCTATTATTCATATCTTTCTTGTTTTCTTAACATTTTTACAGCTTCTGATTTGTGAGAGAGAGAGAGAGAGAGAGGCAGTGGGCCATTCCTATGTTATACAACAATTTCTACTTAAGTAATAAAACTCAGGAACAGAAAAACGCTGTACTAGAGAAAAAAGGAAATATGGAAGTGTACAGTGCATGCATGATATTATGTGTACCATAGATATAATGAACAATCACCATGAACTTGGAACTTTAGAGAACAAATCATGAAACATGCAATCTTGTTCATCGCTAACAGAAGCACTGACATCCCATTAAAAAAGGGGGGAAAAGATTATGTAATTGACTAAATCAGGTAGTGTTGAGGTAGATAAACCGTACTCAAGCAGTGTTGAAACACTTGCAAGTTACAAGATAAAGCACTATCACAATTTAAGCCACAGAACTGATCCCAGAGAGCTTTAAAATATAATATCATACTGACTAGATAAAGATACACGTATTACCAGGGCATGTGCTGTAGGGAGCAAAATTGGACTGCATAGTGGCATTGGCCGGAATCTCTCTTTAACAGCTTGTGACCTGGACCCAAAGCTGGACTTTATGTCATTGCTGTATAAAACGAAGTGAAACATTACTATAAAAAAAAAAACATGCCAAGTCCTCATAAGTTCATCTTGCAAAAGAGGCCACAAGAAAAGTTCCTGTTTAGCCAATTTTCATAAAAGTAACACACAGATTTCAGACTGGCTGCGCGCGCATTTGTGCATGTGCACATGCACGCACACACAGAGGAGGGGCCCACAGTATAGATTTCACCTGCAAGCAGTTTCTAATGTTGAGGGGCCCACCTGGATGCATGCCAAGTAGTGAGACCAGGGGGATGGAAATGTCTCATCATAGCTTAGAGTGGGCAAAAAAGTAACCACGGGGGAAGGAAACGTTTCATCATAGTGTTGACTGGGCAAAAAAGTAGCCTCGTCTAATAACCTCAACTCGTGATTTGAGGACCTCAAACTTTAATGACTTTCAACCATTTCTAGTTCTCAGGCTGACAAAGAAACATATAGATTTCAAAGGAGGAGTTTCTCACGGTTTACCAAGAGAGGCCTTGTGAGGTTGACCTGGGTGCATGCTAATAGGCGAGAATAGGGGGATGGAAAGGTTTCATTGAGGATTAGAGTTGGGCAAAACATCTGCCCCATCTAATCATCCTAAACCTTGATTTGAGGGCCTCACTCTTCATGGTTTTTCCCATACATATTTTCTAGACTTGATCCAAAATGAGTGTCAAGTTGGAGTGAGTTCCAAACTCATTGTGGGGATGTGAGTAGAGATCCTAGAGAGTGTGAGGAGATTCGATTGATAATAGATGGGCCCCGCAAAAAGGTTCGCACAATGTTCCATCATCCATGTGAGCTTGTGTAGGTGAGAAATTGCAGGGGGCTTGTGTGTGTGTGTGTGTGTGTGTGTGTGTGTGTGTGTGTGTGTGTGTGAGAGAGAGAGAGAGAGAGAGAGAGAGAGAGAGAGAGAGAGAGAGAGAGAGAGAGAGAGAGAGAGAGCTTAAAGTTAATTGTTTGATAGGGATTTTGTACTAACAACCTTGAGTGTTAATATCTATACATATGGGGCCCACTATGTAAGATCAGAACCATTCCAATTGTTTGCCCCATAGTGTTTATCTATAATGATTATCTACAATGAACCCAAGGCCCACCTTTTTAAAAAGCTATATTGACCATTAGGTTTACAAAACATGATTGACTTGAATGAGTAACGTTCTTTTGATACATAAAGAGTAGCAGCTTTTTCAGTTGATTCCGTTTTCCATTTCAATGGGGCTCAGCTTACACACATCAAGCCATTCACTCAAATCAGACCCATGAATTGCTGCACACCCCAAATTCAAGCCATTTGGTTTAAGACTGAAGTCGGATTGGACACATGAAAAAATTAGAAAACTCATGTCTGCTTTCTCACTGGAAAGAACTTTTATACAGTGAGTGGGGAGAGAATTGCACAACTCATGGTTGAATCCTTGAAAGATGGTCCCACCCATATGAACAAAGCATTTTCTTGAGAACCATTATATTTAATGGACAAAACCAATGATTTATTAGGAATTCAATCACATTTTGCTTTAATATAACGGTCAACAACGTTATGGTTAAAAGGATCTCAAACCCATGGGTGCAGTGGGTGAGACATACAATCCAAATGGTTTGGAGTTTGCCAAGGGGGGCCCACATGTGCCAATCTGACAGTCAAGGTCAACCACCACAGACTTCGTATTTATTAGCAGTCATGCTAGCAGAATTTCATGAAATGTGAACAACAAAATATCAAACATAACAAAAGTTACTAAAAAAATTAAATGTACCATGACTCATGTCCTAACTAAGATATGTAGAATTTACGTAGCACAAATAAAACTAACGTAATAGTATGAGATGCCTCCCGACAATTATGCTGCTGACCTTCAATGAGTGCACTCTTGAAGCTAACCTTAAAGCACAGTCTCATCTGGGTACAGCAAAACATTCTTAAGGGGCAATTTCGGAACAATCTCAACTGATTAGGATAAGGTGCATGCATTGTTGTGTTAAGATGTATATCCATCACATCCTACAGAATATGACTAATCCACTGTCTAGTAAAACTACAAGACAATAATGAGCTAGGATGAAATGATGGGGCTAACAATTATAGTAACAGAAAAAGGGTTACATACAAATTAACCTCTATAAGGCGGAAGCTACTATCAGCTCCAGCAATGCATAATAATAGCGGTTCAACTTTGTCTGTCCGTAAAGGCAGCCAATCAAGTTCTAGTACAAGAGTTCCAGGAAACTGTGGATGTAAAAGAGCATTGGCTAATGGATCTTGTGTATCCTGAAAAATGGGCAAAAAATGCTGAAATTAGCATTGATCAAATTAAGTAATTATGTGATTACCTTAAGTCAATAGAAGAACCATACATAGAATGAATCATTAATATAATGAACTCTTTTTTATCTTTTCTAACACATCCATCAAATATCAAGACATTGATTTATCATATCAGTCTAGTCTAATCCCTCTTGAAGAGCAAAGTTATAACATTTATGATTCCTCAAAAATGATGTTGATGATGACGATGATGGTGATGATGATGATGATGACGACAATGGGGAAGATGACCAAGAAAGATTTTTTTTTCTTTATGTTAAATAAATCAAGAAAAATCTCATTTCTTATCTGTTTCTTTTACTTCTTTCTTTATTTGTTAAATAGGTTGGACTATATAAAAAGTCTCCTTAATCATGACTAGATTAATATTACATGGTTTAAATTAGTGGGATTTTGTCAATTTTACCTGGAAAACTTGGTTGTTTTTTTTAGTTTGAAATAAGATTATTCTATTTGGGGAGAAACCTTCTCTTGAAGTGCTATATTCAAGCAGAAAGGTTCACAACAGCCTTTGAAGTTTGAATGTGATTTTTTCAAGCAGATATGGCAAGAAGATCAACACATCTGGGCCATCTTCCTCAAGTGATTTTGCATCTGCATCAGATATACATACAGTATACATATATAGCAAATGCACCGAGCTTGGGTCAGGGTGTGAACATTTTTATGAGACCTAGATTGATCCTGAGTCTAAAAATAACTGTTGAGTCCGCTCACACAAGAATTACACCCAAGTAAGATAAGGTTCCAAAAGCCTAAGTTTCCAGCCCAGTAATAACTTGGCATGTGAGGGCCTGGCCCGACTTGCTCGCTGACACAGTTTGTTTCTGAAATCAAATCTTTTAGGCACCTCTATATTACAAATAAGCCAAAAGAGGTCTAAAATGTTTCAAATAAACTATTAAATGTGGATCTTTTTTGTACTTACAAGATCAAATATAGAAAATGTATTGTCATAGAAGAGTACAGCAATACGCCCTCGGCTTTGATCTCCAGAAACAACAGGGGAAAATTTTATTCTACGTATTCCTTCTCTGTGAGTGTTAAATGATGACGAAAGTCCAGTTGTTACATCCCACCAACGAATGTTCCCTGACCTGTCTCCCATAACCTGAGAAAATGCACCAATGTCTATATGACTAAGAATGGCAAGCATGGGTGATGGAAGATTAATTTTCAATATGGAAGGGGGAAAATTCAATGAGAATTTAAGAACATATTATACATACTACATGAGGAAGACGGTACGCCATAGCAGTAACTAATCCATCTGAGGAAACAAATGAAGAAGAAGGCCATTTTGGTCTGGACACCAAGCAACAAAACAAGCTTTTATGTGCTATATGTCCGTAATCAAGCCATGAATGCAAGGAAACAAAGTTCTTACATAATTTGAATCACATATGCCTCAAGCATAAAGGTCATTCTACTAAATGATTTCATAAAGAAATATAGTGAAAATATTGTTTATAAGCTGATTAATCATCAAGGCAACTTGTAATTAGGACTAGAAGATTGAGCTAACAACTAAAGCTAAAAGAATCTAGTTACTTCTACCATGGTCCTAACTCCAAAGAACCAACAAGTTTCATGTGCGCTCAAAGTGCTCACGTGCGCTATATATATACATGGAAATCCAATGGCAATAGCCTAAATATGAGGGTCGTCACCCCCCCACCCCCCCCCCCCCGCCCCGACTAAGATGATGACTGTCACACATGATGGTCCTGGTCCTAGAAAGTCTATGGCATTACCATCTTAATTCCAATATCTCAGGAAAGACTATAACTAAGGCTGATAAATACTTTAAAATCTGACTGTTAATTTGATTACAATTTTTGCGATGACAAATAATGTTGCCGATGAGAAATTGGAGAATCAAAAATCAGATGAAAGGTTCCACAGGTAATACAAATCATATAATCTCTGGGAGATCCCATCAGTAGTAGATGAGAGAGTAATACCTGAAGTCCCGGATCCTTCGCCCATGAACTTCAAAAACTCCAAGGGCACCATTGACTAATGCAAATGCAAAACTTTCAGATATATCATCACTAGATCCTTCTGAACCCATTGCCTCTGCAAAATAGTAGTTATTTCAATGTTAATTAGGAAAAAAAAAGGTAATTTAGAAGACAGGGTCTAAAGAAATTCTAACAAAGAATCAAATGAGGCATATTCTCACTGGAATCTGTAGATGTTTTTGGAGGAGAAACTGGAATAGTTGAAACAGAAGAGGTACTTCTCGAGAAAAATGATGATGATCTAGAAGGTAATTTTTGAATTGGCCGAGGTGCATACGGAAGCGTCCACTCCAATACTGTGAATGGTAGAGCTAATGATCTAAGCTACATGGAAAAAAAAGATGAGAATAAAATCTTCAAACATAGCTCAAGAAAATCAGTAGATCAATATAAAGGATGATGAGTTCCAATGAAATGATATGGCCTGCAAATTACTATAAAGCATTCAAACAAAAAAAAAAAAAATTTCTTTCAGCTACCCTTTAATACCAGTATGACATTCAGATAGAAAGTAAATATTTGGGCCCATTTGTAAAGTTGTTCATGGTCATGGCTGGCCTTCAATTAGATTCTGAACAAGATTTCCAATCAAAAAAGAGTTGTTTATAGGTCCAAAAACCATTCTGACAATTAGTAGCAGTGATTAAAAAAAGGATACAGTGAGTTGTAAAATTATGTTTCATGATAAATAAGGAAAGGAGAAAAAATAATTACCATAATCGGACTTTTCGTCATGGCCCAAACTTCTATAGGAGAATCACGAAACAAAATAAGAAGATATCTGCAAAAAAAAAAAAATGTTTAAGTCAATCCAACAAAAGAGCTAAAGTTGTTTAAGATATAAATGATATAATTCTAGACCACATCATTTATATTAAATAACTAAGAAAAAAAAAAAGATAACAACAACAATAACACTGTATAGAAAACAAAAATCTGGGCATGTTTGTTTTATTTACGGGTAAAGTAAGGTAAATTAAATGTCAAATCAATGAGAAAGGTAATGGTTACATAAAGGTGAAGTGTACTTTCTATTTAAGTAAAGATGCATTTATTTCCATGAGGTAATCTAAAGTGAGATGAGAAGTTAACAAGTGGTTAAGTAACAACTTTACTTGAGTTATACGAGGTAAAGTATTTTGGGACTTTACCTGAGTTTTATCAAGTATAGTATTTTGGGAGCTGATAAAGTAAAAGCACAATGTTTTGTGGCTGGAATTTTACTATCCCACTTGTTGTTCCCAACCAAACATGGTAAATTAAAAATTTTGGTGGATGAGATCACTTTACCACAGACTTTACTTTGTCACTTGAAAAACAAATATTGCCCAAGCTTCTTCTTTTATTTAATGGTAAAACTCTAAGCTTCTTAATGGAATATCACGCAACTTTAACATGATGCATTTGAGTCATAAAACAAATAACTACTCCACTACCAGATCAAATTAAGTGCTCAACATTTATATTTGTAGAGCGGGCAAAACTTCACCCGACTCACCAAGCCGACCCTAACCCAACCAGTATTTGACCATCTAATCCGACCCACATAGAATGCAGGTCAGACAGTCAGATTTTTCTGACCCATCAAGAAAATGGGGGATGGGTCGGGTTAGCATTAACACACTTAACCCGACTGACCCACCTATAATATCCCATACCCATTTGATTTTGATCCCTTGTTTTATTTTTGCAAACTGAGAGGAAGAGGAGAGAAGGGAGGAAGAGGAAGAAGAAGAAAAAGAAAAAAAGCTGACCATCCCTCTTGGCAACTCTCTCTCTCTCTCTCTCTCTCTCTCACACACACACACACACAACCCAAACCCCAGACCCAACCCTCTTCTCTCTCCTGACAGTAGGAATGTATGCGAGCGAGTCATTTTCGTATTGGGCCTGCAACATACCCAGTTTTCATTTGGAAGTTAATTGAAAATGGACCGTGTGGCCAGAAATAATAATCCATAGGGCTAACTTTTTACAAACGATTAGAAATTCCTACTGTCATGACGTAGGAATTCTTGTAAAACTTGAATGCGAATGGACAGTGAACTGGTAAGTCCACCACTGTAATTTTGAATCTTGGGCCAAAATCAAGAACATGCAACCTTTTTTGGTTTGGAAGAATGCTACCCCAGTACTCTCTCTCTCTCTCTCTCTCTCTCTCTCTCTCTCTCTCTCTCTCTCTCTCTCTCTCTCTCTCTCTCTCTCTCTCTCTCTCTCTCTCTCTCTCTCTCTCTCTCTGGGTCGGGTCAGGTTGACCTGCCTCAGATGCAGGTTGAAAAACCTGACCTGTTTCAAAAACATTGGAGCCCAACCTGTGGACCCCACCGATTGACCCAATCCAACCTGTTTGCCGTTCCTAGTATTTAGATGAATCAGTGAAAACAAGTTTTCAGATTGATGGAACAAGGCTGAGATGAGATGGTGATGATGATGATGATGAGTAAAAACTACATTTTCACAACAATGAATTTCTTTTTCTTCATATTTATGTTATATCACCTGAATGGATCTGCCAAGAAGAATACTTGTTAAGGGTGAGTCATCAGTCGCAAGTTTAGTTCATGTTTTAGGTTCTGTTTTAGAGATACCAAAGATCATTGAAGACCATATCCCCTCAGACTACCATACTCAAAGATCTTATCTCAATTGATGTAGTCCCCTATGTATCTTATGCTGTAAATAGATAGGATTAGAATCCATAATTATAGATCTAATGGTAATCTTAGATACGAATAGAATCCAGGATTATATCCCTAATTGTAATCTTTGAGAGCCTTGATGGAATATGATTGTAACCTAACTATAGCTATGATTGGGTTGTAACCCCCGTAAATACATTGGTCAGGCACTCAAGGTGGTTAGACAAATTCTCCAAAACTCTCTTTGTATTGTCTGAGTTATCATTGTTTCCAGTTGAGGCACTTTTGGCCAAACATATACAAGAAATCTTCCAGTAGAATGGTTCTAAAAAGTTATAAGTATATACTAATAAAATTCAAAGCAAAAAAAGAAACCCAAAAACAGTAAGAGGTGAAGTGCATGAGCAAAGCAAAAATCATTTTATCCAACCACCAAATTACTTGTCTATATTCAACCTTCTGGCATAGGGGTGAAGAAACTTAAACTACTCCAAAGAGATCCCCTTTGGAAGGGGAAAGCAGCACTCGGAAGTTGGAAAGACTTCTCATCAGGCGAAGACTTGGTGCTGTAGTTAGTGTATCAACACTACAGGGAGGCTCGGAAACAGTCAAATTTACAAAACTTGCACTTAACTTGATGCTAGTCAACTGAGAGAAACATGGACTTGTTGACTCAGCTGGGACACCATGGTGCATTACAACTGAACGACATAAAACAACTGGACTTCTAGAACACAATTTCTCCTTTCTTTCTCTACTACTAGGAATTATGAAAGAGGGGCCATTTTTTTTTTCTCTAACTAAAAGACATTGAATCAAAGCAAATTGAAATGAAAAATGGAGAATCTTAATTTGAAACTTTTCTCCTTTTGGTTAAATTTTTTGGGTTGAAATATGTGTTTGTGAAATCAAGAAGATGTTAAAGCTTATGGTCTTGACTCTTGGCGTGTTGAGATGGTTATCCTGTATTGTATGCTTTCAAGAAATTATTTCACCAGTCTTAAAAACTGTTGTTTTATCAAGAAAATAATGGCATCATGATAAATGTAAAGGTGGGCCCAAAAGTTCAAGTTCATAACATGGCAGTTAGCTACATACACACAAACACCAGGGTTTTAAAATTCAGGCTCAGGGTGTGACTAGGTCACCCATGGGTCATCATTTCGACCTAGTCCGATAATACTTGGCTGAGTCCGACCAATTCCCAACCAAAATTCTAAAATGACAAGGTGACCAAACGCAACCAGAAGACCCTTTGTCTAAGAGAGAACAGTTCTACAATGACTCACCAACCACTCTATTCAAGATACAGATCAATTGTCTTTAACATTAAGCTACAAACAATCAGTTCATCAATCATTACAAAGAGAATATCAGAAAAGGAAACAAAGACAAAACCAATGTCAACTGAAAAAAAAAAAAAAAAAACAAAGGTAATGCTATAGGTGTCAAATATTATATGCACAGAGTAGTAATGAGCCTAGGTTCTGTGTCAACCTTCCAGAGGAAGAAGCCCTTAAAGCTCTTATCGGGACACGTTCAGGCTTTTGTAGGACTCGAAACGTACAATTGCGACCACTTCTTAGACAGGTCACGACAAGTTTATTTGTGTAGCCACCACCTTTATCATTGACCTGAATTCATCGAAGTATGAGTTTAACCTCGCCGTACTTAAATCTCATTGTATGGACTTATCATCACAAGTAGTGGGGGGAGAAGCAATGGATATAGAAGCTACAAAAAATAAATGACATGCTATTAAAATTTTAGCAGGTCTGCATATACCTGGACATACGAAAATGAAACCAGCCGAGAATTGCCAAGCCATCTTAATCCCCTGACTATACCATTATGTACAGAAAAACTTGCTGCAACAGCATTGGCAGAAACATCGATGACATCAATTGTACCACTCTGAGTCCCTAATGCAACCAGTGGAACTGCTACTGCAGGACAATTGCCTCCACCTTCATATATAATCATTTCATTTAGATCAGCTTACAAAGAAATTTAGTTAAGATGGAATTGCACATGTGGAAAGTGGAAAGGGGCGAGAGAGAGAGAGAGAGAGAGAGAGAGAGAGAGAGAGAGGAGTAAAGGGAAAGAAGAGAAGGAACGAGACATTGTGCATAACCCTAATTGGGTCTGCAGTCTGCAAAACGTATTACATTAAGTCATAGTATAACAAATTACAATAAACCAGTGAAGAAGCCGATTAATATTACTTTCTAACACACATTGTATCAGAAGACTACAGAAACACCAAATCTTGCAATGAAGGGCGAGTTACAGGTACAGACTTACGGGCCAAAGTAGCAGTTAAAGAAGGAGATGGTACAGCTAGCGTTGTCACTGTTGAAGAAAGGAGATGAAGCTGACCAACCAAGTTGATCTGCATCAGGAAAACACAATTTTAAAACCTGTGTAGAACTTAATGAAAAGTTGCTGGCATGTTCTCTAAAAAGAATAAAAACCTAAATAGAAAAACATGGAAGGAAACTATTGGCAGGAACAGGATACATACTTGAAATACAAATAAAGGATTCACAGAACCCTTAGCAGCTAGGTATGCCAGTAGTGTCAGAATAACTAAAGAGTGATTTGTGATTTCAAATTAAGCCAATCAGTATTGACAATTCTGACTAAACCACATCATCCAGGAGCCATTTCTGGTCTACCGGAGACCCACGAGAGATGTCTACAAGAGACCTAACGGAAGGAAATCTAGTCTTTTATATAGTCTCGTCAATCTAGTCTTTTCTGATTAGAGGGTCTAACCTACTCTCTTAACTCTGCAAGCACACGCTCCAGAGAAGTGCACCAAGTTACCAGCTGATTCAGTATTTTGATTATATATTTCACTCAATAACACCCTCAAGGTGGTATCAAGAAGCAGTCGCTATTTGGTCATGCACTGCAAGCTTTGATTTAACTGCACCTGCCCCACTCTTCAATGTACATGAAAAAATTATGGCTATAAATCAATGCAGATATGCATCTCCAATCCCTAAATAAAGTGTCTGAGTTCAAATGTTCCATTTTCACTTACTTTGACAAATGCCAGCAAAGAGAACTTTAGACAAAAATAAAATGCCACAACAATCTATGAGAAGTGTGTCTTAGCCAACCTTAAATGACATCTCCAGTCTGGTAGTTGTTGCATTTGACGGGTGGTTGCAAGTGCCATCCACAGGGTCAGATTCACTAATTGTATCTAGATTGGGTCTATCGACTGCAGAATTCATTGGTTTTATATGGATCTCTGGAATTGTCACTTTGCTAACATCAGCAGTCATGTTGAAATGTGACAAAGTCTTCTGACAATGTCTTGTTCCTTCAACCGTAAGGAGCCAGCTCCATATTTTCCCATCATCAGATATGGAAATCAAATACGTTTCAGAAAGAGGTTGCAGTTCACTAGGAACATCTGGAGTAGCATACATTACAGCGGATGAAGTATATGATGTATCAGAATAAAGCTTTGCAATGTTTTGGAGAGCAGATTCTGATTGGCATGCAACCACAGTAAGAACAGTGGGAGAAGGCACAGTAGTACCAATGGAGGGCATTAATTCTTCCATCGTACACAGCATATGCACCTGTTCTCCTCTACGATAATAAGCCAATGAGTATATCCCTTGAAGTTCAAACAAAGGTGATGACTTAAGCAGCTTCGAAGACATGAATGGAAGAAGAAGCTTACTCTATAAGAACTCAACCAACAAGATATGTCATTGTACTAGGCTACAAATTCTCAGGCTTCCATGCGGTGTAGGTATATACTAGCATCAATGTGCCACATGAAAGTTACCATTACCGCAAGCAGTCAGCTTAGCCTGTATTTCTCTTCTGTACATTCACAGAGCATGCCTCAACCAAGCTTTCCAAATGCAGCAAGAAAATGAAATTCAAGTGTGCTAAACTACAAAACAATTGTGTGATTAACACGAAAGGTTTATTTTTAATTGTAACACACAGATTTTTTTCAAATTGTAACATGAAAGAACGATTTGGATGGGACCTTGAATTCAGAATAAAAAATATTCATAGGCAGGAAATTCTGAAGGTATGAAGGGATCTGCTCTGTCTATGCATAAGCATGAGAAAATAATTTGGTTAGCAGCTTGAATGCAAAAGCATAACATGTATAAAGCAGGAAAATCCGAGAATTTTAAGATATCTCCAATTCCCACTCTTCTAACAGAATGCCCAAATTATAAGAACAAAAAAAACACAAAGAAAAGTCAGCTAATCTATTGAAAGCAGCAATGATCAACTAAACCCCTAATCAAAAGATAAATTCGCAATTCAAACAATTGAAATGATAACTTGCATTTGGCAAGAAGAATTGTAAGAAACCTTCATTTCTCAATTGTTATTCAACTAATAGCATGTCCCAAATCATATCTAACAATGAACTTCCACAATTGAAAATGTGCATTTCCTAAACAAACCAAAACAAAACAAAATGGAGGGAATTAGTTGAGAGGCTTTACTCTTTTCGCTTCCAGATGCTAAGCTTCCCATCAATGTGAACACAGTAGATCAAATCATGGTCCAAATCGGGAACCACATCCATAAACTTGGGGCACCCGCGAGGGAACCCCATCGACGACAATGCGGTCCCATACTGCAGATCAAACACCACAAGCTCCCTCGGAAAGGTCACGAACAAGATGTACCTCCACTGCGGCGAGAACGCAAACCTAACGAAAAAGGTGGGGAATGCGGCCAGCGCAGGGGCGTCCGGGCTGGCGGCGGCCTCCCTCTCTATCTTCTGCAGCTCGAGGAAGGAGTCGCTGTGGGCGGCGGGGATCTGGTGCTCGCTGAGGAGAATGTCATCGTCCAAGCGGTCGCCAAGGACCTTGGCGGAAAGGAGGAAGCCTCTGAGGCCGAGAGCGCAGATGTGGCGGGAGTCGAATGGGTCGCGGCGGAGGCAGGAGAGGTATTCGGGGGAGGCGTCGTATTTCCAGAGGCAGCGGCCGGAGGAAGGGTCCCAGAGGGAGAGGAGAGAAGGGCCGGAGAGGGAGGCGAGGAGGAAGGAGGATGGGGCGGAGAGGACCCAGCAGAGGTCCTGGATGCCGGCGGAGGAGGAGGGGGAGGAGTCGAACCAGAGGAGGAGCTGGCGGTGGCGGAGGTCGCAGAGGGCAATGCGGCCCTGGCGGTCGCCGACGGCGAGTCGGAGGTGGGAGAGGGAGGGGTCGGAGGTGGGGAAGGGGCGGAGGGGGTGTGGGGCCCAGCGGAGTGAGGTGACGAAGGGGGAGAGGGAGGAGGAGGAGGGGGGCGGCATCGGGAGGACGGAGACGAGCTGGGAGGAGCGGATGTCGATGACGGCGATGCTGCTGCCTGCGCCGTAGGCGAGGAGGCCGGTGGTGCTGCAGTCGCTGCATCCGCCGTTGCTGCGGCTCGCCGGGCCCGGCAGCATGAAGTCCCACGCCTCCTGAGGCGGATTCAGGTTCGAAGAAGACGACATTGTTTCCTCTTCTTCTTCTTCTTCTTCTTCTTCTTTGGGCTGCTTCGTTTGAAAAAAAAGAAAACAAGAAAACGAATGTTTTATAGTTAAGTTAGTTGTGGAGTGCCTGGATTTCGCGCCATTCTTTTTCCCGCATCTCCTGCAGGAGGAAGCTCTCTCACTGCGAGCCTGTCGCTCTTTAAAAAGAGTACATGTGTCATCATCTCAGCTCTTGCCACGACATGTTCTGTTGATGTTCTTGTTGTCGTCTGCTGAGACATTTTTTATTAATAATGTGAGGGAAAGATGAATTGATAAAATTGAGGATTTAATCAGAAAAAATACTTAATGCCCATGTTTGATCCATCAAATACTTTAGATTTAGATGGTGGTACACCAATTTAAAGTAATTGGAGTGATTTTTTTTTTTTTTACTCATTTGACATATCGTCGGCAATGCACCATCTAAAATATTTGATCGGGTCACACGTGCGCATTAAATATTTTTTTCAGTTAAATAATCTTTCTTTCTTCTCCACGAAAATTTCTTTGATTTACTACAAGTTGGGTGGGAGGGGGCCGAAAGGGCAGTCCAATCATCATCAACGATGATAGGCATGTGGTCACTAATTAATGTAATATGCTTTCTATCATGTAATTCAGAGAAACAAAAATTATATAAAATTTTACTAGAAAGAAAAATACTTTAGAAGATCATTATACCAAAAAGGTCACTTTAGCCAAGTTCACACCAAATCAGCCTTTCCGAACAAAAACCCTTCTTCACAGGCTCTTCTAGAAGCCTTGAGTTGGGAGTGGAATTCCATAATGGGACATCTATTGAAAATCCAAGTCAGTCAAAATGAATGCCCTCTCCTTACATAGGATATTTCCAAATTTTGCTTCAATAGGAGATGCTCCCACAATAAGATTGACCATTGATCAACAATGTGATTAACAAACATGATTAATAGCGTGTTAATTATGTTATTAATTAAACGATCAATTATATGGTGGGACTTGCCCCTATTGCAATGAAAGTTAGAGAAATTTAGTACACAAGGAGGTCATTTATTTTGACCGACTCGGATTTTCACTTGGTTGACCCCATATTGGAGTTCCTAGCCTTAGAGATTGGGAATCTTTCTCTATGCACACTCTCAGATCAAATGCATCAGAATATCCTAGCCCTTTATTCAACAACCTTAAAATTTAATGATCTATTAATCATAGTTCTTTTTTCTTCCAGATTCAATCCACTGTGAGTAAAGGTTTGATCGGCATAAAAATGGACACAATGCCGGATCACAATGAATAAGAATGTGAAAGGAGCTGCACTAATCAATAGTGTCCACTAGGAGAAAAATTGTAACGCCCCAATTCCGGATACCGAGAAAACCGTCAAAGTACCGAAATTGGCGCGCTACTTCCCGGAAAATCCGAGAACTTCCAAGATCGTACGTCCGCAGTGAGGTCCAATTTAAAACTTTTTCATCAACATAATAACAATGGTTAATTGTGGAAGCATGATAGTATAGCGGAAGCCATATCAGAGATAGCGGAAGCATAAGGTATCATCCATATATCAAATATAAATGGGCTGAAGTCCAGCCTAAATGTGACAATAGTATAAAACCAAAGTTAGTTACAATAATACCCTCTCACTACAACAGACTCTCTCAAAAAAAACCCCAAAACAAAGATATCACTCAACCCCAGGTGTAGGCTCTCCAATCACCGGCTCGACCTCATGGTCGGCCTGTCCCCATCCGTAGTCGCCTGCTACGGGCACCTCAACGAGTGCGAACGCATCGCCCTCGAACTCGGGTCAAGACCTAAGCACCAAGAGTGGGTCAGATCTAAAAGATCTGCAAGTCACAATATGCAGATAATATAGAATGTATGCATCAAAATGAGTAGAGACATGTATAAAGTTAAGAGAGTAACAAAGGTACATATGCTATGCAGTCGTGCAAGATAACAATGTAGAATCATAATAAGTATAACAGTAATAAACCTACACAATATGGCACATCCACATAAGCTGGTCACCGCGGGATATTATGCCGCGGCCCTCCCATACTGAACACAGTCGCGGTAGGGATCCTAAGCTAATGCTAGGGATTACTAACCCCGCAAAATATCATCAACATCAACCACAACGACCGGAACCGGCATCACACCGTCCGTCCCAACAGTGCTCATCATGATAGCCACACAACAAATCTCAATAGCTCCTACCAGTGATGATCAGTCCAACTGGCTGAGCTTAAATCAACTGAGTGAATGTCTATGCCGACTCGGAAACAATAAAGGTCTGTGTCTGTCTAGGCTTTGCCTTGCGTGAACAAGGTCCTAACAAAAGTCCCTAAGAGGTCCAAGTACTCAATATAAACTGTGGATCATAGTCCAAGTCCAATTCCAATCATTGGATCCGTACCAAGGCCCACCAAATACATGGCCTGGTCTACAACAGTCCATATAATATACAAGTCCATGTTCAATAACATATGATCCATTTACATCCATAATGGGTCACAAGCCCATACAGTCTAACCTCTCCATTCTAGGGTAAATCACATCCAACTTAGGCCATAAAAAGGGCCCGCCTAGCCACAGACACGGGTCAATGATCCACCAAATCAGATTACTACAAGAGTATGTCCAGGTTTCATATCAAGGAATGCTTTGGATATAGTATTGAATGAGTCGATCAGAGCTGGTTATATTGGTCCAGATTCCTTGGCATGTGGGTGCGTAATTCGACGGACACATGGGTTACCATGTGCACACGAGATTGCCGAATACATAAGGGAAGGCACTCAAATACCACTGAGTTGATTGTGGGTTGGCAATCTATCATACAATAAAACATCTATTACAAGGCACACAAAGACAAGGCACACAAAGTATATGTGCGAAACCATTCTGCACGGCCAATAGTTACTGTGCAGAATGGAACTGCTCGGTACAATTTGACCGTATATAAAGTTTCTGTTCGGTATATATTAGCCGAGCAGAATGGTTCTGCACGACATATGTATACTGAACAGATTGCATTTGCACGGCATATGTTGGCCGTGCATTATTGATATGCGTGGATTATTCATGCATTAACGTAGACTAGTGGAACTATTTGTATCCAAATTCGAAGAGGGATGTAGATGTTCAAAAAAAAAAATTTGAGCTGAACGGCATATCACAATTTCACAACCAAAAGTCCAAAAACAAACAAGTTCTTATACAAAAATCAATATTCATTGATTGAAATGTGGCAGTTTGTAGTACACTGTTTTCTTGTAATTACTTATACATCTGAAAAGAAGGATACATTGTCAAATCCAAAATTCCCTAAGAGCCTGGAGCAATCTTAGCTTACAGTATCACTAATGGAGAGTATCATTGGGTTACGTTCGCTTGTCCATTGAACAAGGCATTACCAGATGAATTCCTCAATCGTATGAAGAGTAAGTGGATTCTGACACATATGGGCTTTAGAAATCCATATCAGTGTTTTATGGGGTTCTAATGCCCATATGTATCATAATCCACTTACTCTTCATACGATTGAGGAATTCATATGGTAATGTCGTGTTCGATGGACAAGCGAACGTAACCCAATGATACTCTCCAACGGTGAAGCTGCAAGCTAATATATATCCCATCTCCATCAAAAAAACAAAAAAAATAACTTATACATCCCACAAGTATCTATAAAATAAAAAATAAAAAATAAAATATCCTTTGGAAAAAAAACAAAAGCATGTTATCCAAAAGTCCTCCGAGCGTCATTGTTGCGCACGCCGACGATACGTCACCGGCAAGCCATCAAGAATCTCGAGGGTAGTCCGCAGTGCCCTCTGGTAGAAGTCAACTGGCTGGTCACCTCGTTCAAGCGTGGCACGAATATGATCCTTTGCTCGAAGGACCTATAAGAGACAATAGAATGTGTCATAGTAAATTTTAAACAATACTTGCTTCGATGTACGAAATAAGATAGTTTACAATGCACTCACCGTTCTCGGAGTCGGGTCCTCTCTACCCTCATTAGGGTCATAGTGGGAATGGCGGGCGGGGTTCTGTACACGGGGATCCGTCGCAGTCCTTCATTTATTTACTCACCATAAAGAAACAAATACAGGTAATCGATATTGATTGATGAGCATCACCAGTTTTATAAATATAATGCCTACCCTACCCTACCCTACCCTACCCTGCCCTACCCACTATGGATTATGGAGGAATGGAATGGATACTGTCGTGACTCGTGAAGTCTTGATGGATGCCATTCAACTCATCAATCCCTCTGAATTCCTCCCAACACGCGGTGTGTGTATTTCAGCACAAGACTAATCCGCTGGGCCGTCCAAACTCCAAAGGTGAGTAGCCACATCAACATGATTTATAATGATCCGATGCTATACCTTCCTAGATAGGCCTGTTCATTGTGAATTGTGACTTGTGACTTGTGAGTGACACTGATACATTTTGAGGGTCCGGAGTGAAGGCAATGGCAATCACATCAAATCATGAGGAGACATTCTTATTTACTGTTCAGGATAGGACCTATTTTCTTATTAGAAATTTTAGAATTTATATGCGAAGGATGTCTGAAAATTTCAAATGCTAATTGTTATATAAACTCTAGATTAAAATTACACATTTTATGTATTGTAGTATCAAAAAATCTATCTAGATATATTTTTTGGCATGAATTTTGGACAAACCCCTATCTTATCCTTTGAAATATAGGAATTTGTCCAAGATTCATGTAAAAAAAGTATGTCCAGGTAGCATTACTCTTGTAGTATATAGGACCTACATTTTATAGTTGTGAACTCGGAATGGGCTAAAGTCCAGCCTAAAGTGTCAAGTGATAAAAACCAAAGTTAATTACATATTTGACTAACTACCCAGCTCACTGTAAAAGTCTCTCAAAAAAACCCAAACAAACAGATGTACTCTTATGTCCCATATGCCAGATCTCCAACCTCAGGCTCGACCTCATGGTCGACCTGTCCCTATCTGTAGTCACCAACTACGGGCGCCTCCACGAGTGCGTACACATCGCCCTCGAACTCGGGGTCAGGACCTAAGCACTAAGAGTGGATCAGATCTAAAGATCTGGCAAGTCACAGTATGCAAATAATAGAGGATGCATGCATCAAAATGAGTAGAGACAGTAATTAAGTTAAGAGAATAGCAATGGTACAGATTCTAGGCAGTTGTGCAAGATAAACAATATAAAATCAGAATAAGCATAATAATAAACCTACACAAAATGGCACACTCACACAAGCTGGATACCGCGGGATATTATGCCGCAGCCCTCCCATACTGAACACAGTCGCGGCGGGGAAAATCTCACAGTGCTGGGGATTATCTAGCCCCGCAAATAACATCATCCATCAATACACACTGAGACCGGACCCGGTATCACACCGTCCGTCTCCAACAATGCTCATCATGATAGCCACACAACACTCTCAATAGCTCCTACCAGTGATGATCAGTCCAACTGACTGAGCTTAGATCAACTGAGTGAATGTCTATGCCGACTCAGGAAACAATAAAGGTTTGTGTCTGTCTAGGCTTTGCCTTACGTGAACAAGGTCCTAACAAAGTCCCTAAGAGGTCCAAGTACCCAATACAACCTATGGATCATAGTACAAGTCCAAGTCCAATCATTGGATCCATACCAAGGCCCACCAAATACATGGCCTGGTCTACAATAGTCCAAATAAGACACAAGTCCATTTCCAATGACATATGATCCATTTATTCCCAGGATGAGTCACAAGCCCATACAATATAACCTCTCCAGTTTAGGGTAATCCACATTCGAACTTAGGCCATAAAAGGGCCCGCCTAGCCACAGACACGGGTCAATGTTCACCCAATCATATTACCGGGTCACCTCTAAGTAGTCCTAGGTTCAGGTCATCCATTTTCCATTTAATTAACATGTATAAGTAATAATAAGGACAATAGAGTGACAATAATAATATGAGGGAGATGAATCTCCAAGTACAAGGATCAATGGGAGATATCAACAGTCCAACCTAAGTAAATGATCCACTTTCAGATTCAAGTCTATCTCAGGTAATTTGATCTTTAAGTGAAACCACATATGCTAAGGAATACTGTGTTTGGTGTTCAGAAGTTATGTGCATCACTAGTAACGTATAAAGGTCGAATCATCTTAGATTACATAACTTGGACCTTAATTAGTGGACCCCACGAGTCAAGGTTGAGCCACACCATCGACTCGTGGTTGGCACAATGATGGAAGTCTATTTGGATGGTCAATGGGCCCCATATATGATTACAACAATAGAAATTAGAATCTGGAAAGTGTCACTGTACACAGTGTACTCAGCCGACCTCCTGGCCTGGGCGGTCAGCTCGGCACACTGGGATCAGAGAAGCAAACACCCTGCAGGCAATGCCTGATTGCCCAGAAGTTCCTGTGGGCCCGGCTAACCACCTGGCATAGGCAGTTGGCCGTGCACACTGAAAGCTCTGGCTAAAAGGGGATGTCCCAGGTTCTAGTCTCCTTTGTTGGAATCCCGCTTTTTCAGAATCCAGCTCGGAGTTCGGCTAAGCACTTGAGCTCAATTGAATACCCAGCTCGGTTACCCAGCAGAGCTCGGCAAAGCATCTAGCTCAGTTCGGTCACCCAGCTAAGTTCGGTAAAGCATTGAGCTCGGTCAGGCATTAAGGTCGGTCAAGCGCTGAGCTCGGTCAAGCACGGAGTCCGGTCTGGCACTGAGCCCGGTAAAACACTAAGCTCGGCCATAACACTGGGCTCGGCCAAGACAATGAGCTCGGCCTAAACACTGAGCTCGGCCTAAACGCGGATCTCGGCCTGAGCATTGTACTCGGCAGAACACTGAGTTCGATCAACACTGAGCTTTACAACACTGAGCTTGGCAGTGCGGAGCTCGGCAGAGCGGAGCTCGGCCAGTGCTGAGCTTGGCCAGTACGGAGCTCGGCCATCAAGGCACAGAGACGCTCTGCAACTCCAGAATTCCGATTTCCTTCTTCAACCAGTGTTCAACCAATCCCATCCAAACTCCACAAAATATCCAGAAATAAGAAAAACACTCCAATATACATCCAACCATCCAAACCACGGGCCATTGATCTTCCAAATGATATCAACCCATCCATCAATGGCCGATCATCCATGAAAACATGCTCAAAGTTAAATCTAGCAGTCCTAACATCATCTAAATAGACATGCAGAGAATCAAAGACAGTAAACATATATTATATATTAAATAAGTACATTGCACTTGCCTTGATCAATTGCAATAAAGAAAAGAAGAGAAAACAGAGATCCAATATGGTATAAGACAGTCCCAGCTCTATGGTATCCCAAACACACGATCAGTCCCAAAATCTCTGATCTATAGAGATTTCTACTCCTACACCCATTTCCACAAGAGAACTTTTATAAGGAACGAGATCTAGAGAGAGAGGAAGATAATTTTTCTAATGGAATTGAACTAGAAGAGGGTATTCACCTGATTTGAAGGAAGAGGAAGAGATGACTGATGTGGAGAGAAAGAAATCCCAATATAAATTGTAGTAACAGGTCGGTAGTGGCTTTCTTCTTCTTAAAATCCGTATAGAGAGAACGAGAGAGGGGAGGTGGGAAATTGGAAGGAAAATGGGGAAGGAAGAGAGAAATAAGGAAATGAAAGAGATGAGCAGTAGCCTTCGTTGGGAATGGGGGTTTGTTTATATAGGTTGGGTTTTAGGGCTAGGGACAAAAGTACCTTTTTAGTTTAAATAGTATTAGGGTTAGGGTCAAGGGCATTTTGGTCTTTGGGTGGGTTCTAAAAGATTCTTTAGTGGACACCCCCCTATGGTAATTACTAATTTCTAACTAGGGCTTCTAACAAACTAGCTAACTCTAAAATTAACAAAAGACACCCTATTGACTCTACTAAATACACAACTAGACTAATCCTAGGAAAATATATAATTACCCTCACTAAGCCCCATAATTAGTATAATTAAAATACTTAGGCTAATATATAGTATTCAAATTCAAACTGAGGGCCCACCAGGGGTGGGGCCTCACAACCTTAGATTTCATTTTCTTTGTAGTGGCTTAGATGTACCATGTTATATTTCTTTGAATATGTTGAGACTATTGAGCTTTGATATTATTGCTCAACTTACTTAATAGTAGTTTGTTCATTGATGCATTAATTTAAATTAGTTGATTAAATTGTCTCCATTATGTTTATTAAGGGGATTGACCCGTCATGTTCAATGTGGAACCGTCGTGTTCCAGAAATATATAAAGGCACAAGAATCTCAGAATTCGAGGCGTGACAAGACTTTATATCACGGTACCGAAGGATCTCTCCCTAATTTACTCTATTAATTAACTCATTGCTAACTGATGCCACTACAATAGGAATATATCGTTACTAATAATAAGAAACAAATCTCCATCAAAAAAGGACAACTTTTTGAATGGATCTTTGCAAAGCTACAGATCACCTGAGATCATGCAACCAACTGTCGAGGGCCCCATGCGTACTTGGAGATCATGGTTACACTGGATAAATCACACGTAACAAGGCCAGGTCATTTTCCCATCCACCAGCGTTTGGCTTTTGCTTGGAATCCTAGCATTTGCATGAGACGACTTTGGAAACGAGCCCTACTACATGGACGTATTAGATGACATCTCATGGGATACCATGGGGTCATCATGGGATACCATGGGATACCATGGACCGACCCCTTTAGTACGTCCATGTGGACTTTTTATTTGAAAAGAGCCCTACATGGACGTACTAAAGGGGTCGGGATACCATGGAGTCGGTCCAAAGATCGACCCCTTTAGTACGTTCTTGTGGACATTTTGTTTGGAAAGAGCCCTGTTACATGGACGTTGCTTGCCCCCAAATCCAATCCAGCTTCAGGGAAAGTAAGGGTGGACAAAATGCATGTGCTTTAGAGCTCAGTGTATGGAAGCAGTTGGATTGTCAGGAAAGAGTGGTTGGCTGTCATGTGGAATTGTGGATCAAGCTACGGCTCATCTTAACCTGAATATAGTAATTAATGACTAATATCTCTATATTCAATGTAACAACACGGCTAGAATAATGTGATAGACAAAAACTGCAGAATATTAAGAGTTAGATTTAACCAATCATAAACTTCTAGCAATTTTGTCCATGTGCTCAAAGTATTTCATGGGTTCTTTGGTTGGATTAAGGATATAAACAAATTGATCTATAGTGGTGACTGAAAATAAAGGAAGCTCTGCTGGCACAGGGGCCTGTCCCTCCGCATGAAATTGAATTCCCATATTTCTATATATGAAATGAATTTTTGAAAGTGACTGAGGGCCCGTTTCTTTACAAGAATTCTTGGAATTCATGTCTGCTGGAATTTACAGAATTCGAGGTGCTAGAATTTTGAAATGCTGCTGAATCCTGATATTCCTGAATTCCCTGTTTCTTTCATACTGGAATTCCTATCTGAGAATTTCATCCAACCTGAATTCCATAAATTTCCTGTTTCATAACTACTTGAATTTCTAAGTGGATTTCTATATATTTATGCATTATATGTATGCTTATATAAGGCTAAAATATTCATGAATATAACAACCATTATAAATCTCAACCAATATGAGCCAAAGTAACATCCACCATAATGCCAAAATTCTTAAGAAAAGATCATATCATATCATATTAACTTATAAAAACTACACCAGATCAGATATGGTATGATCTGATGCAGATCAAATCAGGCCAAGGCCGGCCATAGGGTTAATGACGAGGATCTCATGCAGTCACGATTCACAAAGGTTGGCCAAAAGAGGTTCCTTCCTCAGGAATAACACATGGCCAGAGGAGATCAGTGGGGAAGAAGATTACCGGATCTCCTTTCCATCAAAACACTTTAGAAAAAAAAAAAAGCATGCAACAAGATGGAAGAAAAATGAAAAAATAAATCAGGTGAGGAAGAGGAGTTCAGAGGAAGAAGATTACCGGATCTGATTTTTGTGCAGTCACATAGAATAGAAGATGACAATCGACCGTTGGGAGAACCGGAGTTCTATCGGAATGCCTAGAGTTGCAAACGAAGTATCCCGGAATGGCTGGATTTCTAAATGCTAGAGTAAAGGCTAGCATTTGGGAATTCCACCTTTTTGGAATTTTAAAATGCCAGTTACCTCAAATGCTGGGAATTCCCATAAATGAACATGGAATTTCTGACTGGAATTCAGGAATTCCCAGACAGCCTGAATTCCTGTCAGAAATTCTTGAAAAGAAACAGGCCCTAAGGTGCATTTGGTAAACGCCGTGGAGGAGGAAATCATGTGTTTTCCTTTTCAGCAAATAAAGGAGATGCCGGAAATTCAGGCAAGCATTCTATCTCTACTCCAAACGGAACGAGGCAGCCGTCATAAATTCCTGCACCTTGTCTCCTTTCCTTTTTGGCAGCTCCACAAACGGCTCATTAAATTGAAGAAATAAAGTCATCCAATTAGAGTATTATATATTAGGTAGGGTTGCAAACGGAACGGTTTCAGATTGAAATCATAGTGGATAACACCCGTTTCTAAATAACAGTTCGAGTTTCGGATCCAGTTTTGACTCGAAATTTATTTCAGTTTCGATAGGAAAACCAGGATCCGGTTCGGGAACCGGATCAACCTAAAAAACTAGAATCTAGTTTCAAAATCGATTTTAATTTCTCTTTTTTCTTTATTTTTTTTAAAACAAACATATCATTAAGCTTATAACAGTGCATCAAGTCTACTAGCTCTAAAATTATACATAAAAATGTAAAAAAAAAAAAAGAGAGTTAATTTTGCGGTACTATTTGCAACATCAAAGGCTCATATGCCTGGTCCCTGGTCCACGGATCGGAACCTATATGGATCCGGAACCAGACCCGTTTATCAATTGGAATCTAAATTAAGTTCCGGACCCGGATCCATTTATGAATCAAAACCTAAAATAGATTTCATATCCGATTTTTTACGGGTTGGAACTTCCGGATAATCGGAGAATCGGATATCCATTTGTAACCCTAATAATAGACAGTCACATCACCGTAGCTAATAGTAATAAATCAGTCAGATCCGCTGAAAAGTCAAGGTCCAGCATACATCTCCACTTCCATGCAAACAAAGAGGCCCAAACTAATATAACAAAAAATTGAAGAAAAGCCCATAAGAATATCTGCTTTATTATTTCATCTGACTACAAAACAACATTATTGTATATCAAAACAGAACAGCGGAGAGATGAATCACCTGTAAAATCTACTTCATCACACAAGGTACTAAATCAAGGAAAAAAAACAGAACCGAGGGGAAAGGAAGAACACCAGCACTCATAATGTAGACGCTCCCAAAAAAGAGAAGATGAGGAATCTAAAGGAACAAGGCAGTCAAGACTGCCATGAAGGCACCGGCGACTCCGAAGGCAGCAGCTTTAGAGGGGGCAGAGCTGGGGGACGGTGGTGTCGAACCCGCCGTCGGTGGGGGAGATGGGCTGGATGGTTGTGTTGTTGAGGAGACAACGTTGATGGACAACTTCTGACCACCAAGACAATGCCCAGGGAAGGTACATATGTAGTAGTGCTCACCAATGTCGTTGAGAGTGATGAATGTTGGGCTTGTGGTGTTAAAGGAGATGGTGGTTGCATTGGTGCAGCCGTCATAGTTCGTCTTTGACACTTGGGCAACGTCGTGGAATCGAGCATCGAAAGTGAAGTCTGCAATCAGTCAGTAAGCATATTCACATCAGACATGTTCAATTCCACCAAGCAATTTCTATTCGGAAAAAGTCTATGATCTTAATCCATATACACCTCAATTTAAGAAACACTTCAAATCGTGATTGTAGTAAACACTGGCCTTTCTCAATCAAGGCGTGTTTTTTGAAATTTGGACTGGACTGGGTTTTGGTCACAACAGTTTGCATATCTTCCTCTTCCTTTTTTCTCACCTTAAATTTATTAATATCTGCAGAATTTCTACTATAGGAAAGAAAGGAAGAAGAAGAGAGAGATGGAGAAGGGGAGAAAAATTGATGTTTATTCCCACTTGTGGAAGACTAACATGGAAGAAATGGGGCTGAATCTCTCTTCTCACCTTGTAAAAAACCCAGGATTAGAGTGGTCGAGTCAATCTAATGACTTTTTATCATTGATTAAGAGGAATTAATCTGTAAAAATACCTTTTAATAAGCCCACGTACAAAAAGTGACTTCATCAGGAAAAATCCAGAGACTAATATCAGACTTAGAATTCCCCAACCCCAACCCCAACCCCAGTGACAGAAAGAGATTTTCTAATTCTGGCATTAAGAAAAAGAAAACCCATTAATAAAACATCTTACTCACTCACTTATCCGCTCTACTCAAAATTTCAACTCTGTTCCACGAGTTACCAGAATTTTAATAGAAAAGTTTTTTTTATTTATTTACAAATTAGTCTTTTTAAGCCGATTTTTCAATTTCATAACTAAAATTCAAATAATGCTGCTGAGTTGCTTGACTTTAGTTAATATTTTTGTTTAAACCTTTTTTTACGCCACATCCTTGATATTATGGGATTTATCAATCTTCATCGCATACAATTCCTTCCTCCTCTTATTATATTATGAAATTTGGGATAAAAAATTTAAAAAAAAATATTGAACAGAGTCAATTGAAACTAATGACATTATCTGAATTTTATTAATAAAATCAGAAGAAATCGAAATAAATAAATTTAAAAGGGCCCAATAGGTTAAAACCAAAAAAAGATAAAAATAAAACAACAACCAAACGAAGCAAGCACACAATACACATAGCCATTAAATACTTTGTTTCTTTTCAACCATTCAAAAGCAACTTGGACTCAAAATGGTTATTATTTTCTAAACCTTCACTGAGGATGAGAGTTGCTCATTTGGTTTACAACCCACATCTCACTTGGCTGGGTTTGTCATTATTCCCACCATGCATGTGGGTTTTCCTTCTTATGGTGTGGGCTTTCTGGGCGTGAGGAGAAAAAAAAAAAAAAAAAAGCACATAATTGAATCGGCTCGGCGAGTTACAGAACCTAGTTGCAGAACAAGAAGAAAAAGGAGGGGGTGGGGGATGCTTACTTAGCTTGTCGCCCACAGCGAACGTCTTCCCGCTAAGCCAACTGTCATAAGATTGAACCCTCCATCCGGCCGAATCACCAACATTATAGGTCGTCGCAGCTGCGGTGCACTGTGCCAAAGCAGCTATGACAACAATAACAGAACCAATCAAACCCATCAAAGAACCCATATCTATCTCTCTCTTTCTCTCTTCCTCAAATAGCTATAGCTCTGTGTTCTCAGGTCACCAACCTCTCTTTCTCTCTTCTGCAAGTATCTGCGCTACAAAATACAAAGAGAGATAGGAAGATGAGTGGTTGGTGATGAGGTGAGAAAGGAAAGGTCCAGAGATGTTTTTATAGAAGGCTGGCTCGTCCGAATTTCGTTTACGTGTGGACTGGACTCGGTCCGGACTCGCTCAGAAGCTTCCAAGTTATAGCCGGTCGCCATAAGTTTGTCCAATGGAACCGCGACGCGTGGCGTTCTAGTGGTGTGTAAGCATAATGCCTTTTGATGTCATTTGTGGAGTAGGCGGCGTGTTCACACTTGCTGTGGAATGGGTTCGCGGTCGGTGGTTTTGGGTTTTTATTTTGAATAAATTTGGTTTGGGACCCACATCTTATTGCTGGCTGTGTTCGTTGACCTACTCTGATTGGCGGAACCATATGAGAAATTTTGGCTGAAGTTGACCCCACCGGGTGTGGAATTTGCTGATGAGAAAATTTTGCTTGGTATTTATATTACTGATTTTGAAGGGATCTAATTTTGAGCTAGTGGCCCACCTGGTTCGATGCAAATTACCATCATCATTAGCAGGTTGATTGTTTGGAGGAATTCTTTACAGGGATTTTATTTGTTGTTAACTTTAGCAGAGGTCTAAGAATAGTTTGAAATTTCTTCTTTGGTTAATGTATTCTTTTTCGAAAGTTATTTTTGGCATTTTAATTTCTTCAAATTTCAAAATCCTAAATGTTAAAATGGCTTATTTGCTGGAATCCAAGAAATTCCAGATCGAGTAGTTCTTAATTTTTCAAATGATGTCTCTTGAGTCTTGATAGGTTTTTCAAATCGTTCTCCTGTTCCAGCATCTTGGATGTTGAAATTTAAGGATTTTGAAAAAATCAAAAGTAACATTGGAAAGACCAAATGTTAGAATTTTGGATTTCTTTGAAATTTCGTAGTACAACTTGAAATACATTGGAGTCAAATAAATAAAATCCCAGCACTTAAAAGATTTACATCATAAATTATTGAAAACAAACGCCCAATGAAGTAATGAGGAAACTCCTTTTACCAATTTTCTTTTTGAGGAAACTCTATTTCATCCCAACTTCAATTCACGAGTGGTGAGGACTGAGGACTGAGGACAACCCATTTGTGAGGAAGACTAAAGCAAGTTGTCACATGGATTGGAAAGACAAGAAAAGTCCAGCACAATGCAACTTGAAAAGGGGCACCATTTATAAGCCAACCAAGTAGTTTGGGACATTGAAACCGGTTCGTAAAAGGAAGGGTCGTTGACATGGATTGGTATGAGCCACCTAAATCAATCAAAGCCAAAATCTTCAAATGTATCTAGTCCATATATACAATGGCACAAATCACTTTATCAATTTGTTAAAGTCGCTTAGATTATTTTTTATAAAAAAAAAATCTCAGATTTTTGAAGTATCTTAAATTCAAATGTGATATAAATGACCCTATGAGATTTGTCCTGGTTGAGCCCACCCCAGAGAGGAGTAGATGGAAAGATTTATATATGGGTTGTCCTTGCCGGCATACCCTTAATATTGTGAGAGCCCCGTTCTACCTCCAGCTCCATTGTAGAGCCCACGGAGGCCTACATCAATTATGGAGAAGATGGGATCCACCTTTGTACAAAATTTCATACCCAAGCCCCGTCTATCCATGTTTATATAGTTTAACAATTTTAGAAGACATCATTTTCTTAGAACTTTAATCTAATGTTCAGATCCATTAGTAAGTTTGTTAGGCCCGTTGCAATTTTTTTTTTTGTTGGCACACAACCTGTGGGGCTTGGAGGCTTGGACCCAATTCCTTTGGTGAGGGAGTAGACCTCGGGTGAGGTAAGGTAGCCCTTTGATGAGGGAAGAAGACCTCGGATGAGGAAAGGTGCCTATCTAAGGCTGATAGGTAAGAACTCACATATGTTATCACTAAGATGAAAGGCAGTTATGAGTCCTGTGACATTTAAAAAGACTTTATAGGTGTAGGGTTGGATGGATCATAAGAGCACTTAAAAGGTTGGATCCAAGGACCTGAGATGATAAAACTTGTTGTTACACACACTTACAACCACTTGACAGTAAAAAGATTTTTGAACTTGTCTATGGGGGGCATGTTTAAAGAGCAAAATAAGATGGTCCTTGCCTTTA
Organism: Litsea cubeba; assembly: GCA_012931725.1. Taxonomy (NCBI): domain Eukaryota; kingdom Viridiplantae; phylum Streptophyta; class Magnoliopsida; order Laurales; family Lauraceae; genus Litsea; species Litsea cubeba. The sequence goes on along the minus strand of CM022944.1, from coordinate 12,302,537 downwards.
AATAAACATGATGTACGATTCATATATTGGTGTTTAATTACATTTGTGGTAAACAATCGACTGGGGTCTGACTCTGCTCACAAAAGTCACAACTCAAAACGCGTGTACAGTGAATAATAAATAGCCAGCAACAAGTTAGGTGAAATGCACGTTGCAACCTAATCCTTGGTTCCTTCCCTTCCTTTATGTATTTATTCATAAGAAACGACTCCATATGTTGAAAGTTGAAACACTTTTCAACACAAATTAATACTATAACAATATTTTCAAACAATATAATACGGTATTATGATTCAACTACTCTGGAGTTAGCACTAATCAGTCCTCTGATTATATGCACAACTTAGCAGAAAATGACTAATCTATATCGCATTGCATTCCATGTCATGTGACTAAAAGGGGACCTTTTCTTGTTTTAATTTATTCAGGAAGTGTTCTAGTATCTTCCGTGTGTGTGAGAGAGTGGAATTTCTTGCTCTCTAACCAATGGCTTTGGGTGTGGTATTCCTCCTAGAAGTTAAATAAGAGATTTGCATTTTAAACATGTCAAATGTCAAATCATCCAAGGTTATTAGTTCTTTATAATCATAAAAAGGAAGACGATTATTCATCATTCGTGGATCGTGTGGCCCCGGCGCAAATCTACTCTTGTTCTCCTGTAAGTTCAAACCCTAGGATGTTAATGTGAGAAGCAGGTTCCTAACTAACTTGACAAACCCTTTTCTAAGGAGCACCCATAATTTTACGTGTGTTTGAGAATTTTACTAATAAAGTGGAGTGGAGTAAAGTAAAGCCTTCATTTTTCAGACAAAGATTCACATTAAAAGTATATATTTTCAAAATTCTCTTTTTTTTTTGAAAAAAAATAAAAAATAACGAATATCAAACAACTAAAGACGAAATATCATCTTAACTCATTTATATTTTCTTAACTCATTTATATTTTATTCTTCCACTGTTTGAGGCTTTACTTCACTCCACTCTACATATGACCTCTATAATAAATTGAGTGGTTCATGAGGGCAGAATTAGGTGGGCATGGCCCAAAATATGGCCCAGATTTTGGATAACCCACAAATGTTAAGAGAAACTTAAGCTGTTTTTCACATTAGCATCTATATACATTACCAACAAGGTTTGTTTGTTTTTTTTCTTTTTTTTTTTACACATTAGCCCAACAAGGCAAATTTCCTGGCTGGGGCATGGAGGGCCTGAGAATTGTAATTTGCTTGTTTTCTTGGTGGTAGGTAGGTATTGTCTTATTGACCAAAGTCAGGAATTTATAAGCCACATGTAGTTCCCAAAATTAAGTTCCATGAACTTTAGAAAAGTCTTTCCAGAATGTCACAGCTTTCCTTTATTAGCAGAAACCTTGCATGACTTGATTGGGGGAGTGGGACTTTAAAGTCAAGCTGTTGCATATTTCTAGAAGTTGTCGTGTTTGACCCGTTTAACAGAAAGAAAAAAAAAAAGCTGCCCAAATTCAATGACGCAGAAACTGTCTACTTGTCTAAGCTGTAGAATGCATGGCACAGAACGCGTCACGCATCGATGTTTTCTTTAGATTCAGTTTGAAGTTTGAACCCAAGGTGCCTCTATCTTCTTCTTCTAAGCTCAGACCCATCCATGCACACGCAACAACTCCCTATTCAACAAAACTGCTTCCATTTCTACCAAAAAGAAAAAACAAAACTGCTGACCAACCTTATATGCAGTATAGCTATATGAGACCCACTTAGATCCACCTTTAATCGGTGCAGGGCCTTTCACACTCTCATCCTTCTGTGATTTTACAGTAAGTCCATTTTCACTCTCATACAACCTTTATCCACTATAGGATTTAATCTCGAAAAAATCTAGCTATGATCAAAAGAGCACTAAATTTATGGGATTTAGCTGAATTTTCTAACCAGAGTTTGTCCCGATGATTCAGGTTGAAATGGTCGGGTCAACAAGTGGGAATGCGATATGAAGGCCAACGCATTTTTAAGACAACCTGCATCCGGTGTGGGTCAACCTGATCGGACCTGCCCTCATCCGCAAATCATGCGGCTCAACCTGAATTGACCTGCATTAACCCTTATTACTCATAAATTTTGTAGGCGAACCCAGTTAACCCCAAGTTTACTTTACCCGACTTGTAAAAGATCAGCCCAAGGCCAACTTTAGTTCCAGAACGTACTATACATATGTGGAGGTCCTTTGACTACCAGTTTTCTGTCTATATAAATTTAGGCCAAGGTCTATTCGTTCTTTTTATGGCCCTTGTATTGAACCAATCTATCTAACTTCTGGCCCATTTTTAAATACTCAACCTAAGTTCAACTTCATTTCAAGAACTATATTAATCTTTTCTAACGGGTCAAATATAGGTCCTTATGGTTAAATGGGTAACTTTAAGCCCACCCATTTTAATGCTAGTCATTAAGCCTGGCCTGTATTGTATGTGGATCAGATTTGGCAGATCAGATCCAGTGGAGTTAATGGGTCTGGTCATGTTTTGCCACTCATAGAGTCCCTTTCCTTATTTTCCATAAGACTCTGGAGTAGGTGCGGCTGTGGAGAGATGTTGATGGTGGTTTTCCTAATAGCTCTAATGATTTCTCAACTCCATCATTGCACCCGCACATTCACCGAACCACTCAAAATAAATATTTTTCCATTAGCTTAATAGAGTTGGTCCCACTGCAAGATTGATCGTTTGATAAAATTATAATTAATACCTATGTATAAAGTGTTTTAATCATATTTTTAATCAAACAATTAAGCTTATGGTGGGGCCAAGGCTCTTATTATTAGTAAAATTTAAAAAAACGTTTATTTAAGGGTCTCGGATTTTCAATAGTAGCCCACATTGTATTGTAGAGTTTCACTCGTTTTACTCATAATTTTAAGTCAAAGCATCAGGGAATTAGAACTCGATGTTCCACGCATCTTGTAGTTCTTGGCACCTCTCTGTTTCTATCTGTGATGAGTCAGTTATCAAGAGACTGGTCCACCATGATGGGCCTTTTTGGCTCTACGTTTGCCTTACAAGCCATCCAACCCTTTTTTTTATATAGATATAGGCTTGAAAGGATAGCAATTTTGTCCTTGGCCTACTCATGGTTTATGGGGCGGGTCGATAGTGTTTCCAACCCCCATATTTTCGTCCCAATTCATGGGAAACTTGTTAATGCTCCTCAATGGGACCTACTTATCAATAATCTATTAAAAAGACATACAAAACAAAAAATCATTTCAGATGAGAGTTCACCAAACTTCACTGCAACAACAGAGTTTTTTTTTTTTTAATCCAGCAAACGGGCTAGACCTGAGACTCATGAGAACTCATACAAGTGAGGATGTAGACACAACTCACACATGTGAAGTAATGAGAACTCACGCATGAGAGGAGAGGCAGGCGCAACAATACATGTAAGGTGATGAAAACTCACATATACGAGGAGACGTAATATAACTTATACATACAAGGTGATGTAAACTCACACATGCGAGGAGACATAAACACAACTCACACATATGAGGTAATAAAAACTTATAAAACCGACACTCCTTACCACTAAGGTAAGAAGCCATTTTCTTTACTCTATCAATAGTTGGGTTGACTATTACATGTCAAAAAGAAAAATTTGACGATATCTTTTTCACCACATTTTACATGTGATCATGCTGATCTTGGGCTTAACAATGATTATAGGGAAATTTGGAAAAATGGGCTTTATGGAAATTTATTTTTTTCTCTTTAGATTATTTATAGGGTCCATTGAGGAGCCACCAGAATATCCCTCTTGTGAGAGCCTCATACGACCAAAACTCCAAATTTCCTTGCATGGAGACTTTAATAGTGGGATGGTTACACACCCATAATGGTGGGTGGGGGCCTACATCTTGAACAATTAATATGTGGGGCTGTAAATAGTTATATGTGTCTTTGATTAAGTCGGAGTTTTCAACCCATAAAAGATCAGGTTTGGATCCTATTTTAAGTTCTGAATCATAAATTGGTATGGGTTCAAAATTCAATTTAGATTCCGATTGATAAACATGTTCGGCTTCGGATCCATATAGATTCCAACATCCATATAGATTCCAACACGTGGACTCGGCACCCGACAATTGTACCTCATAGTCAATTTTGTTTGTTATTTTTTATATTTATTCTTAGAGGCGACAAACTTAATGCATTATTATAAGTTGATTAAAATCCTTATTTTAAAAAGAAAATAGAAAATGAAAAAAAATTGATTTTGAAAATAAGTTCCAAGTCTAATATGGTTCGGCCAGCCCAAAAGTCTAAATAGATTAGAATAGAAAAGAAATCTTCCTATTGATAAGTTTGAAAAAAAAAAAAAAAAATGAGAACTTAATTGTGACTTGGCGGGTGCTTGTGATCTCGCAATCATACAATTCTTATCCACCCAACTGCCATTACCTCCTATCCCTCCATGGTCTCTTCCTTTTGTTTTTCCCACCAAAAAGAACTGACAGCAGAAATGGCAGCCACCTTCTTTGCTCTAACAAACACCTTCTTCCCTCCTCTTCATTCTTCTTCTTCTTCTTTGTCCCTGCCTAAAACAACGCTTCTTACCTTTTTCAAGCCCAACTCAAAGAGACCCAATTCACCTCCTGTCCTTCTCTGCAAGGCAGGCTTTGATCCAAGTCGACGGCAGAGCCTAGCCATCTGCTTCTCTGCCTTCGTCCTCTCCCTTCCTGGGAAAGGCTTATTTTCAGATTCCAATGCCAATGCAGCCATCTTAGAGGCTGATGATGATGAGGAGCTGTTGGAGAAGGTGAAGAAGGACAGGAAAAAGAGGATCCAGAGGCAAGAAGTCATTAATTCATCAAAGAAGGAGACAGGTCTTGCTTCATTTGCCTTTCTCTAAAATATAACACAAATGTTTGAATAAACCATGTTTCATTTTGTTGGTTTTTCCCATGGGGTTTTTCATTTTCTTGAATTTTTCTTCGTCCTACTTCTATCATTTTCACAAACCCATTTGGTGGTCTTTAATGGAAGAAGTTTAATTGAAGATTAAATTGGATTGATCAATGAACTACCCAATTAGCATGAGTGATTCATGATGATGATAAATCACTTACCCATGGATGCAATTTAGAGATTTTGCCTTTCACTTCTGATGAAAGCACGATAAGCAGATGAAACTGAATGCAATGCAGTTTAAGGAAAATGAGTAGCACACGAGTAGATTCGGATGCACCACAAGGGCCTTTTTTTTTTTTTTCATAGAATACGTATGAATTCATGCCTGAGTGGTTAAAAATGAAGTTGTATATATATATTAAAAAAAAATGAGCTTCAAATGACCTTTCCTTTTATGGAAATTGAATCAAGGTAATATAGGAAATGAATACCCGCCATCACCCTAGTAATTCAAGTCTAAGGAAAGTTAATGGTCCCATCTATATTGCTACCTCAAATCCTTCACCCCTCACCTTTTTTTATAATGACTGAGTATTCATTTTCCATCTCCCCTAGATCCATTTTCTCTCCTTTTTTTTTAATGTTAACTTTCATTGATCCAACTTCACAGTACATGAGGGAAATACTGAAAAGCCAAAAAGAAAAGAAAAGAGAAACACAAACCAACACCACCAAAATTAAACTCACAACCACAAGAGCCAGAGAGAGAAAGAAATGAGCAAAAACAACTGTAGCAACAAGAAACATTAAAGGAAGCCCACCTCCCTCCAATTCCTCAAAATGATATCCATAGAAATCCCATGAAATTGAGGTAGGAAGGACACCCATGAAGCGATGGTGGATTTGATCTTGTACGCAAGATCTTCAGCCGAGGTGCTAGAGTCCTCAAAGCATCGAGAATTCCTCTCCTTCCAAATGATCCATAAAAGTGCCGGGAAGGCAGTTCTCCACATAATCATTCCTTTGATTGATCTCACCTCCAACAACCATGCCTCAAACAATCCACAGATGGATCTCGGAACGACCCAGCTACAATGAAACCAGCTTAGAACTTCAGACCAAAGCCCTTGTGCTACTTTACAATTCAATAAGAGATGATCAATTGATTCCTCATCTGCTAAGCACATAGGACACGCATTGACTATGATTTTTCTACACCGGCACAGGTTATTCATAATCAAAATACCACCTCACAATGCCATCCAATTGAACACCATGACCCTTGGCGGAATCTTCAACTTCCAAATTCTATGCAAAGGGTTTATTGGAGAATAATCCCCTGACATAGCCGCGAAGAAAGAAGATACTGAGAAGATCCCTTATTTGGAGGCTTTCCAAATCCTGCAATCTTCCAAATTTTGATTAATGGAGACTTGGCTAAGAATGTCGCGGAGGGAGGAGAAATTGTTCTCCTCGGTCTCCATGAGAATTTTACTAAATGCAGGGCCCCAACTCACCTCCTCATCGATGCTACTTATATAGGAAGTGACTGTCGCTTTACGATCTCTAGCAACTACAAACAAGCTAGGGAAAGCTTCAGCCAAGGGTTTATCACCAACCCAGCTATCTAGCCAAAACAACACTTTCTCCCCTGGGCCCACTCTAAATTTGATATTGGCAACAAAAGCATATCTAGACGAGACAATCCCTCTCCATAACCTAGAAGCACGATAATTAGGATGTTGAATATCCCAACCATCTCTCAAAATTTCATATTTCGCTACCAAGACCCGCTTCCACAAAGAGTCCTCGTCTTCCCCAATCCTCCACAACCACTGTTAAAGAGGAAATTATTTGATGGTCAGATTTGGATTTTCACTTTTGCTTCTTCATTTTTAACTACTTTTAGAAATACAAGTCTTACAATTCCTAGCATTTCAGTTACATGAAACAAGCAGGCCCTAAAAGTCTTGCCTTCTTTTCTATTACTAAAGTATTGAAATGTTTTTTATTTCGTTAAAATGGGTACATTTGCATTCATGCAACAAGAAATCAAAGGGAAAGAATTCTGTAAACCAGAAGTATGGATATAGCTGAGCACATTGTATTCCAGGCACTTAGGAATTGAACACACAGGAAGAAGGGGGGCCAGCGATAATCTAAAGTGCAAGCAGCACAGTTGGATGAAGGTTCCTGGAACTAAGTCAATATTGAATAGCAGTTAAAATTGGTTGGCAATCTGGTACCATATAATACAAAAGGCTTCTCAGTTCTCATGTATCTTGCATCACTGGAGGGAGAGAGAGAGGGAGAGAGGTTCTCATGTATCTTGCATCACTGGAGAGAGAGAGAGAGAGAGAGAGAGAGAGAGAGAGAGAGAGAGAGAGAGAGAGAGAGTATTTTAGCTGAAACCATATCAAACTGGGGTGGCAAAGTGCTACTATCTCTTAAGTAGTCTCAAAATTCTTTTTTTTTTTATAGGCAACGAAGAAAATATATTAAGAAAGGAAAGAGATTACAAAGAAGCCCCGGCCAAAGGGCACTATGGTATAACATCATTATACCATAAAACAAGTTACATAGTGAAAAGCTAAGAAGTTAGAAGACCTATCAACCCCTTGCTTAGCTAAAACCATTTGCTGCCCTCCCCATATGAATAAAGCTCACTTGAATGGAAGACGATAGAGCTCTAATCTCATTCAAATAGAACTGAAATTTCCAAGGAAACATAGCTGAAGAAGATACCCAAGAAATAGCATTAAGAGAATCACTTTCAACCACTAATCTAGAACGAGAAGAGGTTGAAGTGAAAATGCGGATAGCTTCTAAAATAGCAACAACCTCAGTCTCATTAGACTCCATACAACCCACATGCTTTGAGAACAAAGCCAACACAATGCCTTCACTATTGCGAAGCACTCCACCAATACCCGCCGGCCCTAGTTTTCCCTTAGCTGCCCCATCTACATTGAGCTTGAGCATACCTTCAGAAGGAGGAGCCCAGGAAAACACCTTTCTCATTTTCTTAATCCCACAAAGAAGAGAGGCTTCCCAATTATGCAACACACCATCAACTTTAGATTATCAAACTCAGACTTGAAGGCGGCCCATTTGGCAATTCGTTTCACCACCAATAACGTCAAGTCTTCCACCGACGACAAAGACCTTTTAAACACTCTGTCATTACTCTCTTTCCAAACAGACCAAAAACTAGCAAAAGATATGAATCTCCAAAGAACTAACCCACACCCATAAAAACTAAAGCACCTCTCAAAATTCTTATTTGACAGACTCATATGGATTATTGCTTGTCTGGTGCCAACCCTCCATTTTCTTGCTTGGGAGCATCACATATATGGTGAGGTATAAAGATGGTGGAGGAATTGACCAATGTGGGACAATATAATGATGGTTCCCCAAAAAAAGGGGCATAGAAGGATTCATCAAACACTCACCGAATGCTGCTCCAAGAAGGGTCTGCCAATAAGCGACCATCTTCAATCCATTTATATGTTTCACTGATTAGATAGTGAGCATTTGGCCATATATATATATGTATGTATGTATTGTCATATATGTATATATGTATGTATTATGTGAGAGAGAGAGACTGAGAGAGAGGCATTTGGTGGAAGAGTTAGCGGTAGCAAGTATCGATGTATTGCGCCAAAAGTTCTTTTCACTATTTAAATCACTTCAAAGAAAAACATATGCTGCGATTCTGTTTTTTAGAACCCACGTATCCAATGTCCACTGAGTAATTACATTGAGATTCTCCGAGAATAGGAAAATGTCTCACCTAGCAATTAAATGGCGTGTACATACATAACATGTATACATGTATATATGTAATGGGGCTTGTGTGCTAAGAGGATGTGGTGTGAAGAAGGTGGGGGTGTTTAGGGTAGTTATTGGGGTTCAGTACAGCTGAAGTTTTTCCTGGAAATAAAGTAGTATCAATTACAAAGTTAATTATTGGAAAAAGGATTGTGATATGAACCTATTTCAATGAGCAATCTCCATTCTCATCACATGTTTGCTCTTCCTAATTTCTTCTTTTACGTTATCTTAAGCTAAAACACATTTGTGTATGCTAATCTCACCACAATAATCTGGTTTCCCTATTTATATAATTAAAAAGAAAAAAAAAACTGGATTACTAGTTTTGTTTTTAATGGATAGGTTACTAGTTTGCAACTGCTTTATTTCAATTGTTTTAAAGCCATTATGTAGAACTATTGCAGGATATCTACAAGAACTTGTGTACAAGCTGAGCAAAGTAGGTCAAGCCATAGAGAAAAACGATCTCTCCGCAGCAAGTTCTGTTCTTGGCCCAAATACCAATTCGGAGTGGGTCCAAAATGTTAACAGAGCTTTCACCAAGGTATCAGAATACCAGAAACTGCTTGTGCTTATATATATATATATATATATATATATATTTGTTCATCCATATACTGTTTTAGAAATCTAACTCTCTCTCTCTCTCTTTCTTGAATTCCTTTTGTCAGTTGAGCACCAGTCCTGAGGAAAAGATAGAAGTTGACACATTCAATTCCTCCTTAGCTTCATTGATTTCATCAGGTGCACTACATTCCAACTATGCTGCTCCAATTCTCTTTACTGGTTTGCAGATGGTGTGAATTGTAAGATGAATGCTTCTGATTGCAGTCACTAAAAAAGACATTGAATCTTCCAAAACGGCCTTCATAACATCTGCTAGCGCGTTGGAGAAGTGGACAGCCTTGACTGGATTTGATGGGCAGCTCAAAGGCCTCTGATATTGAAGGGTGAGCTGGAGGCATGGCAGCACCCGCAAGTATCATGTTAAGCTTCTGCCGAAAGGATTGGGTTCTTTCTTTCAATGAAGGATGGTGGTGATCATTTGCCAGTTCCGGGCCTTTTTTCTGGCTTTTTTACTTCAATGATGCGGATGAGTTTTGATGATTTGAGTTTTGGGATTCATGGTTTCAGCTATTTAACATGACGAAAGCTTTTAGTGCATTTTCAACTCAGTGAACTTGTGTTTGGAGCATCAGAATCTCTAATGATTATCATTGTATTTTTATTTTTGCCTCTGTGAAATAAAGGCTTTTGCAGACGTTTATCAAATAGAAATACTGATTCTTGCATATGCATATAAAATGAAATTCTTTGTGCGCACAACTCTGTCCATGGTGTGCAGATGTTGCTGTGAACTTACAGCGGCTCTGTTTAAGGGATTAATAAGAAGAAATTCTTTGTGCGCACAACTCTGTCCATGGTGTGCAGATGTTGCTGTGAACTTACAGCGGCTCTGTTTAAGGGATTAATAAGAAATGTCTCCATTCACACCATCCATCTAAAGTGTAGTTTTTTCAGCTTCTGTTGAGCCTAAATAATCTGATGATTTCATTGCTTGTGGATAACAGGAAATTGCACGAACAAAATGGTCATTTGATCGGTAACCTCAGAAATATGGTATTTGTTAGCAACTACAAAATTTCACTGATGCAGCAATACCGGCCACACAAAAGAGTACTCTAGGCGGCCCTCCATGACACAGCCCATAACACTTTAGGAAGTTGCTCGTTATTGCAACAGATGGTAGCCCCGGGGAGAAAGAGAGTATAATTCAAAAGGGTCCTGCTCCACATCAAATGCCACCACCCAATATCTACATAGGATGTAGGAACTCTCTTTCCTTGATCTAGATAAGAGTCTTAGAGCCTTGATCTGACAAACCGACCATGGCCTAATATGCACTGCAAAATGAAGCACGGATAGCCAATGTAGGGAACTTTTGACGGCAAACTAGGATCTCTCGATAAAGCCTTGTTTTTCCCCTTCCTAAGATTTAATTAAGCAGCAGGAAAGTACAGAATGGCTTTGTTGGTATAGTTACTTTTATCTGATCAACTTTCACAGCCATTTACTACTATTTTCTTGACAAACTTTGTTTTGCATAGGACCGAAAAGTTCTACTAATTGCTTGCTTAGTTTGTATAGTCAGAACTGGCCAAACCATCTGATTAGAAACAAGGAGCTACATAATCATCTACCTCAACCAAAGAGAAATGTCCAGAACAAGTTTAGAGGATCAGCAAGTGGATACATAATTAATACACAGTGTTGGATATCATGAGGTTACAATGCTCTCTACAAACTACAATCTAAAGTCACTTCAATGTAACAGACTATATTAAAGGACCCATGGATGTCCCACGAACAGTCAACATCAACCACCTACAAATAACAGCCATCAAGAAGAGCCCAGAAAGGTAAAAGGCATTAGATGAAGGGCTGCAGATTCAGCAGCTGATAGGAGCAGGTGCCGGAGGTTGCTGCACATCAACACGCTCTGACTGATGAACCTCCCGTGACTTTGCCTCACTGTCGTCACCTTCATAGCTACCATTTTCAATCACTTTTTCCTCAATATTCACTTTGTCTTCAACCTGTGAACGGGGTTTGTTGACATCACCACCAACTCCAGTATCCTTATTCTCTTCTTTCTCTATCTGCTGCTCCACCTTTTCTGCTCTCTTGCCTTGAGTTTCTTCGGCATCTGCATTGTCCTTCCCAGTTGCTTCTGCAACTTCTTGCAATTGATCTTTATTTTCAGGAGGGGTTTGTTTAGAAACATCAGCTTCCATTTCTGCTTTATCCTTCATCACCTCATCCTGCATTGTAACCTCTTTCCCACCTTTGTTTGCTTCAGGAACAGCTGCTTCTATAGCTGTCTTATTATCCTCCGTGTTTAACTCTCCATCATGAATCTGATCTTCCTTTCCCTCCTGGGTTTCTTTAGTAACGTCTGCATCTATGCTATCCTTCTTTGACCCTGTTGATTTCCTGCTCCGCTTCTTCTTGGGCTCAACACTTTCTGGGGGTGGGGTTGCCTTTGCTTTCTCGCTGATTCTTGCCGATCTCCTGGGGGTCTCACCAGTGCCCCAGTCAAATTCAGATATTGGAGGATTTCCGGGATGGGACTTCAGGTATTGCTCCAATTGCTTTCTGTTATTCATCTCTTCCCCTGTGGGTGCAATGAAAACAATTTCACTTTTCTTTGGTGTCCCTGCATTCTTGGGTATGTACTGCACATAGAGTGGGATAAGAGTACAATCAAATCAGTATCAGCAGATAAACACACATAAGTAGCTTGTAGAGATAAGTTGTCAAGAGTAAGAAATACTGGCTTCTATCATAGTGATGGATGAACCAGTACAGAAGACCATAAAATTCAGATATATTACAAATATTATAGAGTTTGATATGTCACGTCGAGGGTGCAGACACAGCAATCAGATTATGCAAAATTGTTTTACACATTTGTAATTCAGTACAACTACCCACAAAAGTCATTAGTGTCCCGTTAGGGCTCAAAAAAGAAAAGAAAAAAGAAAAAAAAAAAGCTATATCTTGTTTATAGAAAGAATCCCACCGAGAGAAAAGGGCCCCTACTGATGTGGGTGTGCAAGGCCCACATAAAATCTACAATGAATGCTTAATTCTACAAGTATCAAGCAAAGACCCATTTCTTGAACCATCTTACATCTTATCTGAACTTTTTACTACTATAAGGATAAGAGGTCCTCCTTCCCAAAGACATGAAAGTCCATTTCAACTCAGGCAACGACAGATAAGCCCGCTAATTCTTTAAGAGATTCCAATGATGTAATATTCAAAGCTCCGTCCCCTAGCCGTAGCTCAGTTGATTAGGAACAAGGGTGTGTGAGTAGAATGCGTGAGCAGAATGCGTGAGCTTGAATCCCCAATGTAGCAAATAAATGGTTGGGGAGATGTTTAACATGATCATATATATAGACACATCAATTACACACTAAATAGAGTATAAAACCAAATCAAAAGGCAATTGTAGCAAAAATGCGCAAAGAACAAGCTGGCGTTTATTTCTCTGTGTTTTTTTTTCTTCTAGAAAATTATCGTTTCCAGCCAAACTATTTTCATTCATGCAAATTCTCAAGAGAAGGATAAAATTTTCATAAATATCTACAGAAGACAACAGACCCATAACCAGTTAGTAATGGAAGTTTGAGGATGAAAACACAGCCACTCAGCAAGTACCACAAAAACACGGAACCATTCACCAACAGCTAGCTCCCAAACCATCACCATAAGAGGGATCGCTAGATGGAAAGATAATATTACCAAACCAAGGAAGACATATAGATAAAACCCCAACAAACAAAAAGGTTAACAAGCAACAAGGAGGAGAAGACGAAGAAAATCCATCGAATATAGTCCGCATGCCACAGAATACAGCCAAAACTATACTCACATCGGGAAAGTAGCAACAATGCACAAAGATGCAATAGCTTACCAAGTGATCATCAGCCACACGGGGACTGAGACACAGCTCAGACTCCTACGAGAGGCAGCAGCGGGGAAATTTAAATTGATGTTTCTTGTTTTACAGAGAAAAGCAATTTTCATTCATGAAAATCTACAAGAAAAGCATACTTTCGTGTGTGTACTTCTTATTCCCAAATGAAAAGATAGCCACCCTGGTTGTGAAACTACAACAATTCAAGCAGTTTCAACTTTCAATGCCAAATACAAAGGAGAAAAACAGAAGAACAAAACAAATGGATTAAGAGAACAAAAATTAAATGTCATCACCAGCTGTAATTATTACAAGTTATTTTCCACAAAAAGGTGAGGATTTTTCTACAAAGTCCACAAGCTAAAATCAGTGTTCACACAATTTTCACATCTAAAACAAATATGAAAGAAGGAATATTAACAGACCCAGAAAGATTGAAATAAAAGGAAACGTAAAAATCACTTCTCTTTTTTTGGTAGAAAAAAATTTCAAAATCCCTAGCTGCAAACTCATTAAAAAATCGTATACCAATTCTTAGAACTTAACTGCAGACAAAAAAAAAAGTAATAAAATCACAGGAGAAGAGGACCAGCATATACATCTCTGTCCATTTGTCTTTTTATCTTACAACTTGTGTTAGATTCAAGGGAAGGCTTTTCCACCAAAATCATCCCAATCAAACTATCAAGACACACACACCCCAAAACATAATAATCTTCAGGAAAAAGGAAAAAGAAATATCATCTGCTTTAGTTGTTATTAGGATAATTACTCGTTGGATTCCATAGAGGTGAGGATAGTTCTTCAAATCTTAATTACAAAATCATCACAATATGAGCAATTTCCCCAACAAAAACAGGCAAGTCAAACAAATGAATATGAACAAAAAAAAAATCATAAAAAATTACCATTTAAAAAAAAATCCCCAAAGGAAAGAGGGATTATCAGCAAACCCTAGCTACAGAACATCACAATTTGAGAATTCCCACAACCTTTAAATAAGGAAAAAAAATATCACAATAAAGAAAAATCCCACTGACTTCAATTGCATCAAAGGAATGATTTTCCGCAAATCCTAGCTTGCAATACCATCACAATTCAACAAATTTCCAGCACAAAACAAACAAAAAAAGAAACCCAAAAAAAAATTCACAGGGAAAAAGGGAGCTATTAAGTCTAATTCCCCCCCCCCCCCCCCCCCCCCCCCCCCCCCCCCCACCAAAAACAAGACACACACACACACACAATCCAAGCAATTTCCACAACAAAAAGGAAATTAAACCCAATTTACTTTAATTCTCCTCTGCAAAACACATAAGAAACGCTTATCTAAGTGAATATTTCTCTGCAAAACTGCCACAACTCAAGCAATTCTCCTCAACAGAAACACATAAGAAAAGCAAAACCCACAAAAATTCAAAAGCTAAAAAGATAACCCAATTTAATTCTCCCACTATCTCTGCTAATACTCCATCAAAATCCTCTCTTTCTCCTTCCCACTTACAGGAACAGAAAACACAAACATAAGAAAAAGATGGACAGAAAGATACCATTTTTTTCCAACCCGAGGGGGCAGGAAGCTCTACAGACACGATTTCCGAGCTCTCATTCGCCATCTCGAAAGAAGAATAACAACAACCAGAGAAAGCTGCCTCCTTTTTCCTTAAAATGGAAGTGAAGACACTAGAAGAAGATAAGGTTTGTGGTACTCAGATAAAGAAAAAGAAGATCTTTCTCTCTCTGCTACCTCTGAGAAGTGAGCAGAAGAGATGTTTTTTTGGCGGTTGATCTTTGTTCGTGGCCTGTGGCTGTGGACGGACACCGACTCTGGGGAGGAGATTTCAACGGTCTGGATTGCGTTCCTGAATCGGTGGCTAACTGAATTGGGATGTCAGTTTCATGTCCGCGTGGAAAAAGTTGCGGGAACGGGACACGTGATGCATGACATCAGCCCACGCGTGTGTTATTGCAATGCCCAGCCGGTTAGACTTGGAATTAGGGTTTATCTAACCTAACTTGTGTGGGACCCACTTGAGGATGTAGGTTTTAAGTGGGTGAAGTGAGTTGATGGGATAAAATGCAGTATGATTGGATGAATGAATGGTTATATAAACTGTACATTGATCATCACACATGCTAAAACATTTCAAAATATAAATGATGAGGGATTGTTAATCTGGAAGGGGCATGTGAGTATAATAGGCCTGTTAATTGGATGAAAAATGAGGAATGTATCACTAAATACTTAAATCACCCCCATATATTTACAAATCATTTCAACCTTAGGAGCCATATAAAAAAATATATTTAACAAAGAGGAATGTTGTTTTAGGAGGTTCAAATTGTTTTTAGAAATGATTTGGGGGTGATGAATTGAAAGTCTTAGGCAACTTGGATGAATTGTCAAATTTGGATTGATGATGAATGTAGGTGAACCTGAAAGGTGCATCCTTTCTATATGCAAGTATATGGAGGATGCGTCAACCGCCTTGGAGTCATGGTTGAGTGGTATTGCACCTTAATTTTCGCACACATGCATGAGTTGGGTGAACTAGCAGCGTCATGGATCATGGGGAGCTTTGTGCTAACTGAATTGTGATTAGGAAAAAAAGAGTTTTGGTTTCATCCTACCATGTGATTAGGATGGTGGTCAATGGTATTAGCAGTACAAGCACCATATATCTACTAATTGGACGGTAAAGCTTATCGTTTATGTTGGGAAGTTCCACATCACAATCGCTTAAATTCTGAATTAGACATAACTTCATGTACCTATTTGGACATTCTACCTATTAATTTAAGTTTTTGGGTTGTTATATGGTACCAAAGTAATTCAGGGGGACATTGATAGTGATCATTCATAAGCATCATCCAGGGGCTACAGTGGAAAGTACGGATATTCCCTAGGATATTAGCATTAGTGATAAAGTATGAGAATGGAGGCCAGCCAATTGAGGATGGATTGAAATGAATGGAAATCATGTAGCTGGCCCGCACAAGGTTGAGATGGTGATCAGGTGCCACTATCATGAATTGGGGCCTGAAAAATTAGTTCAAAAAGGTTGAAGGTCAATTAATTTGTACTTTATGAGGACTGGGGCCCTAAAGAGAACCCAAATGACACTGCCAATTGCTCCTTCTCTGGGCTAGCTTGACGTTTGAGCTACTGCTATCTTAAAAGATGGCACATTGATGATACTTGTGCATTGATCCAAATAATGCGCCTCATTTTTTTGTTTTTTCATTTTGGTAAAAAATTAATGCACATCATTATACCTAAGATAGAAAATTCAAATTCTTTAAAATTCCCCCTTTGTTTCAACCCCCAATTGTTCAAGTGAGACCACCTCAGGAATCTAAGCAGTTCCTCTTTTAGGCCCCACATGAGATGGGACATGTCCAACTATCTTCTACCATCAATTTCCACCTTGCAAATGGACTGCTACAAACCCATTTTTAATAAGGGCAAGCTGGATTATCAGGATCATCCAATAGGGGAGACTTGGTGAATGTCCCATTCACAGGCCCATCATATGGACTGGTAGGTCACATCAAGGCCTAGCAAATGACAAATTTGATATGTTCCATTTCAAAGGATGCAAAATACCATCAAATTTGAAATATTACTCAATATCCTACCAGCGGAATGTGGTAAGACAAGTTGCCTCCATTTCAAAGGATGCAAAATACCATCAAATTTGAAAATATTACTCAAAATCCTACCAGCGGAATGTGGTAAGACAAGTTGCCTCTACTTAAGGCCTCGAGGGTTTTTGAGCTTGTATCCCAATATGAATGACTCTGCATACACATGGGAAGAAAGCCAAAACAAGTGAGAAGGAAGCCCGCCTATGTGGAAACAGGTGACGTACCCAAGATTCGAATCATGAACACCCAGGTGAGAACTGCCGATCCTTACCACTCGAGTAAGGAGTTGTTCTCATGTTATATGCATATATCGTTCATCAACAAGCATAAGATTATATATTATATGCATATATAGTTCATCAACAAGCATAAGATTATAGTCCAAAACTAGAAACAGAACAAGGTAATACAAAATTTTATCATCTCCAAACAAGGGGCCCAAATAACCCAATCTTGACCAGTTGGCTCTTCTCAAACTCCAAGGAGTTGGTGTGAACCTGCCGAGTTTTGACACACTGTGCTTACGTTTTAGAGCAATACCCAGCATTGGTTTTTACTAAATGATCCAAAACCATCCAAGAACAGATCCTCCTACCAATCCAATTCCTAAGAACAAGACCATCACAATGCCAGCAGTTTCTGCTTCTGATGCAGGTACTGATCTTGGAGCAAGGATCATGAGCACACTTGTCAGATACCCATTAGTCACTCCAAGCGCACTAGTTAAAAAAATCATAGGAATCTCTGTCTGGAGGAATTTTGGTCCATGTATGCAGGCTGCAAAGACTGGATAGAATAAGAGCCTCATAATGCATGCACATGTAGCCTTTTTAGTACTCTTCAGAACATATGCTGCTGTCAAGCACTTCCCAACCAAATCAGATAAATTGTAGGTTGTTATCAACAAGATGGGGTACCAGTCCCGGAGAAGCTTTGAATGCACATTCTCTGTTATGTATCCTGGGAATATTGAGAGAGTTACTGTGTATATTATGAGAATTGAGAAAGTCAAACACCGGATTCTTCTCCAAACATCCCAGAACTTGGGTTGTGAGCTGGGCTCGCTGGCTCTGCAAAGAACGCCTGTAGGAGTTGATGGAGGGTCTTCTTCAAGGGAGCAGTTAACTGGTGATGTGGGATGTCTGTAATGTTTTATGATTGGCAATTTGTCTAAGATGTTGTAGCAGACAATGCATCCCAATATGATCAAGGAACTGATCATAAAGTAGAGGTGGGCGCTAGTTTGGAGGCCTTTTGGAGTGCGGGGGAGTGATGCTTTTGTTATGATCCTCAAGCTGGAAAGGAGAACACCTGTTCCATGAAAAGATTAATTGAATGAAAAGAGTAGCTACGAAGAACCTTCATGAACATAGGAAATTTGGAATTTGTTGTGGCCATAAAAGGCTGATAATTTGTGGCCATGATGGTATAATGCTTATTAATAGCACCTTAAACTCACAAATTCACAAATCCAACCACAGTCATTTCAAATATTATGGAAAATTCCAACTCTATGAAACAAAACAAAAAAAAAAAGAAGAAGAAGAAGACCAAACATGGTTCCGGCTTGTCCCACTAGCGCCCTCAATTGGATTATCCCAAAAGACAAGTGGTTTGGAAACTCATGGAGAAAGAGCTGCAATCCATTTCCCCTTATACTTGGACGGTTGGCAAATTGGAACTGCAATATTTGAGCTTTCCTGTCTATTTTAATGTTGAATTGCTTCAAGAATATATATTTAGCTGCTAGGAGCTAGACATCCAAATAGGCCTTCATCAAGATATATACTAAGTTATATATTCTGAAGTTTTCCTTTTTCCAATTGGTTTGGATGCAGTGTAGAGTCTTATCTTCATATCAAATGCTATGCAACATATAAAAATGTGACAACATAGAAGTGGAATTCAAGATGTATAAAATAATGCAATACCTTATGATTAGATCCACTTTAATTTCTCTAATCAAGGATTTCAAAAATCCAAACAAATCAGACCCATTTACAATATAGTACGTCTAACTCAAGTATTAAGTTCAGCCAAAAATGCAATCAAGTTGGTTCTTATCACATTGTTCAATCTTTTACTCGTCATATCAAACCCGTTTACAATCAAGTCGATCTGGCTCAAGTAATATTTGTGTACACACCCTTTTCACAGAAAAGGAAAATTGACACGTCAGTAAATTTCATAGAAATGAAAACCTCGGAAAAGAATTTCCGTAGAATTTAGAAATTCATGTTTGGTGCAAATTTTTTTCCTCGTTGAATTGGTGCTAATGTTGTTTGGTGCGGCTGTGGATTCCTTATAGAAAATTAAATTTTCTTACTTGGTGAAATAATTTTCTGAAGAAAAATAACATAACATGTATATTATTTATTCAACATTAAATTAATAATTTATAGAAAGAAATAAAAAATTAAAGAGTTGTAGGATTTTGGATTGAAATGGACAAGAATGAAGAAAAGAAGGAAAAGTTTTTCGATGAAATTCATTTCCCATACCCCCCCTCCGCATCAAACGCCTGGAAAAATGGATTTTTCATAGAAAACCGTCCACTTTTCCGCGGAGAAGAGTTACACAAACATGCCCTTAAATTCAGCCACATGTGAAATCAAGTGACTTCTCATCACATTGTTCAATCTTTTAATTGTTGTAATCATCATCAACGAAGTTTTAAAAAAGCTAAGTTCAATATTATATTATCATTACTAATATTCTTTTAATTCTTTTATGACTACATGTGCTTTTCTTGGATTCTAGGGGAAAGTTTACAGCCTCAAGTTAGTTGAAATAGCAGGACTTTATAGCATTCCATTGGGTTTCCAAATCAGATAGCTCATTCCCTCAGTTTTCTGATTACCTATATTATAAATAAAGAGACAGAGACACAATCATCCATTTCAAGAGTACCTGAACATGCAGTTCCAGCAAAAACCGCCTGCATATATCTATTGGGCAACACCCCAACAGATCCAATCAAGCTCCCTCCTACTAACCCATCAGCCAAACCACAAACGGCCACCGCTGCAATCGTTGCACTGTAGGCTCTGTTGGACCTCTTTGCACCAAGTGTACAAGTCCAGTCCATGATAGGCACTGCAAGAAGAGAGAAAACAAAGAGTAGTAAACCCAAATTCATCCTCAATTTAGTACTCGGCCTCCGACCCCAATTAGTCCAGCTCACAAGAACAATAAGAACAGGGAGAGTAGATCCCATGTAAGCCACAGAGAACGCCTTATCGACGTGCTCCTCTGGATAGAGATATCCAAAATAATCAACAGCTGTTATGAGAGCATTCCATGGTAGCAAATTACCCATGCCAAGCATGAAATGGATGATATAAGCAAAATTATATCGGTCTTTCGGGGCCATTCTCACATTAACAAGCTTCCCTCCTTCCATGTTTCACTTGTTCTTGGCTTCCAACTGCGGCCTCATGGCATTGCGGATCATTTATAGGCGTCACAAAGAGCTTAATAATGATCATTAGCATCAACTAATCATCATCTCTGACATGGATTATGTACTACTTTTCTGATAGATTGGAGTTTGTGGAAGCTGTTCTGTGGGGACAGCAATGGATGGTCATAAACTGTACTTCTCATTTTGATTCTTCTGCTAAGGGTCAGTTTCAGCATCACGTGAATTTCAAATATTCGACTGAATGTAATTGGGTAATTGAATTGTCTGCGGTTTTGGCAATTCCAGAGTTGGCAGGTCTTTTCAGAAGATTGTTTGAGAAACTAAGATTCTAGTACTTTTCATTAATATGTTTTCTTCTGTTCTGCAATGGCTAGTGGTTGGGGTCTCTCCAAACTTACTTTGCTAGTTCATGTGGAATATAGTTAGGATTCGGTATCTTTTAACATTTATCCTCCCCTAGTATTACCCGAACTGACATCTAATTTTTAACCAGATCACAGAAAGATGGCTACTATTTTTGCATTTTCTAGTTTAGATAAATGTTTCGTTCGTTTCACTTCTGCCGTGAGCTTAGATCAGCCAACTACTTCGCTGATGCTTTAGCTAAACGGGAATTGAGATGATGTCTCCTTGGGAGGGTATTATCTTATAGTTTGTCTTGATAGGGTGCAACGCTTTTGTACCTGGTTGTTCTTTTCTCTTTTTGTGTTTCCTCTTTTTTTTTTTCTTTATTATCTCTTCCATTTTGTTTTCCCTCTTTTAATTAATTAAAAAGTTTCAGTTGCCGTTAAAAAAAAAAATGTTTCGTTACTAGACTTCTCACTATATTGATATCTACTTTGTTGTAGTTGAACTGTCTGGAAATGCATAGGCATCATTAGATATTGAATTGGTACATGTGGATGAGGTACCGTGATCCAGGCCATCAATCTGATGAACTTCATCATAGATAGACCACACTGGAAAATGTCCCAAATTGAAAGATATTCCTTAGATCATGCATAGTATGGTTCCTCTTTTATTATTATTCTTTTATGAAGGTATCCACACGGCATTTGAACTAGACTAAACCCCCATGCACACGCACAATCCTGCATATATCACTTCTTGAGGTGTCAAAGACACGGCACGGCGTAAAGAGCAAACTCACGCTTTGTACCAAGAAAACAATACCGAGGGGGCAAATATGGTTCCTCTTTGTTAGGGAAGAAATACCAAGCTGCCTTGCACAAGTACTTTGAATTTAAGGGGTCGCTTTCCTTTTAACACATTGTAGGAAAATGGGTTTTACACATGTAAATGCCACATATGTAAGTTTTACACAAAATTTCATTTTCACATGAACAATGAGTAAATTCAAAGCTCTCATATGTACATGGATTTTTTGAACATTTCACAAAATTTTTAAAATCCATGAATAATTAAGATATAAAACTAAACGACCTAATATTTATCATTAATATAAGAATAACTTAAAGATCTTGAGTTTATTAGTTTAAATAAGTAGATTGAATGGTTTAGAATACAAATATGGGGCCCACAAAATTGAAAAAAAAAAAAACAAAGGAGGGTGATGGAGCCCACAAGTATGCAATCATTGTGTAAGGGTCCATACTAATACCTTTTGCAAGAGAGGTGTGAAAGTGATTTTCACACCTCATCATATGTAGATTTTGGTGTCATATTTTCACATCTCACACCTAGGGTTGCAAACGGGACGGTTCCGAATTGGAACCATAGTGGACCCAGACTTGAACCCATTTTTAAATAACGGTTCCGGTTCCAGATCCGGTTTTGAATCGGAACATGTTTTATTGATTCCGGACCCGCTTTCGATAAGAAAACCCGAATCCGGTTTCGGAACCAGATCCACTAAAAGGACTCAAATCTAGTTCCAAAATCAATTCTATTTTCTTTTTATTCTTAATTTTTTCTTAAAATAAGTATATCATTCAACTTATAACTGTGCATCAAGTCTACAACATCTAGAATTATACATAAAAATGCCAAAAAAAGAGTTGGTTTTAAAGTACAAATTGCAATATCAAAGACTCATATGCCAGGTCCCGGGTCAGAACCTATATGGACCCGAAACCGGATCCGTTTATAAATCGGAACCTAAATTATGGTTTATAAATCGGAACATAGGTTCCATGGGTTGTAACTTCCGGACAATCAGATAATTGGATACCCGTTTGCAACCCGACTCACATCTCATTTATGCATCACATGCATAAATGAGTATAAACAAATATAATGATGTTTAACCATTCGTATGTGAATTTTTTACATATGTAAATAACCGCGAACAAATGACTCTTTAAAAAGCTTTTTTTTTTATTATTATTTTGTGAATAGCGATTGTGCAAGAGTGTTTTTTTTTTTTTTAAATAATCCGTAACTACCTTATCTAACCTGTTTATCTTTAGCAAACACCTCCCGTTTCAACTAGGGTTCGAACCCTGTCAGATCTCAAGGGAAGACTTTGATGACCCTTTTACGCTGAGCTAGTTATCCATGGACCATGGTGAGTGTTTGAATTTTCTATATGCAAATGAGAACGATGGAAGACGACAAAGGACGAAAGGCTTGTCAAATGATTAATTTTCACTATTTCCTCTTCTACATGTGCTTTTTTCTACACCAAAGAAGAAAAGCAACCAGTGCTTTTGGAGGAAGATATAAATATCTGATGGTTCCTGTCTCTCTAAATATATATATTCCTGATTTGATGGAATGGTGAAGTGAGAGGTTTGCGGCTACACAGCCTAATGCCCATTCAATGTGTGGAAGGAAGCTGGATTGAAAATAAACTTGGGCGGATCAAGTTCTAAAAGGCTGTGACAATTTGGTCCATTGATTTTTCAATGGTTTAGATCAGGGCCAAGATGGGTTGCAGCTGGAATCACCACCATATGGTCCCCCATTTTTTAACCCATTACCTTGTGAGCCTCACACTCTCTTTACCACCAACCCCCCATATAAATAACTGTTATAGATGGTATAGGTTTAAATATTAAAGAGTTTGGATTGAAGGAAAATTTTTAAAAGACATGATTTGACTATTTAGTACCCACTGATTTCTCAATGTTTTAGATTAGGGCCAAGATGGGTTGAAACTGGAATCACCACCCATCCTTACAGTCCTCCATTTTTTAACCCATTACCTTGTGGGCTACTCTCTCCATCACCACTCAACCACCGCACTAAATAATTATTATAGATAGTATAGGTTTGAATATTAGAGAGTTAGGATTGAAGGAAGATTTTTATAAAAAAATAATTAGACAAATTATGACCTATAGAGCATAATGTTAGCTAATTAAAAAATAATATATTTAGAAAAATGAGTGTAGTTGAGACGAAAATGAAAATGTTTAGATACTCGTGTGGTAAAACTATGAAAAACATGATAAAATGGACCGTATTCAAGAGACAAATTAAGAGAACTCGTTTGAGATGGTTTAGATATCATGTCCAATATAGGCCAACAATGGCGCAATGAAGAAAACGTTAAAATGAAAAGACAGAGATAAAAGTAGTAAGGATAGGTATAAATTAATGCAACCTATATGATGGTTTGGCCTTATACAAACCGGAATCCATTGTAATTCATTAAAAAAAAAAGTGTGCATTATAAATGTTGATGTGCATTAGAAGTTTTATGGGAAAAATTCCCTTTAACATTAAAACAATGGTAGAGGACCCAAAATTTTAATATTGACGCTAAAATCCTTCCACCTATTTTTCCTCTTTTTTTTTCTTTTTTGCCCATGAGCAGATATGGACATTCTCTCAATCTAGATGGAGGGCTGTAACTGCATTGAGCCACAATGGTTTTCTGATGAGCTTTTGGTGAAATCTCAGTATCTATCAGACTTCTTTATAGCCCTAGCTTATTTCTCCATTACAGTTGAGTCTTGTCTATTTTTGTTCACAAATCTGCATTTTATCCATACAGATGGTTACTAATGCAGTTTGGGGCATTTATTGTTCTATGTGGGGCTACTCACTTCATAAACTTGTGGACGTTCACAGTTCATTCAAAAAATGTCATTCACGTGATGACCATTGTAAAAGTCTCCACTGGTGTCGTATCATATGCAACAGCCCCCTGATGCTTGTGCACATTATTCCTTATTTGTTAAGTGTGAAAACACATGAGCTGTTTTTGAAGAATGAGGCTGAAGAACTTGATATGGAGATGGTCATTATACGCGCACAAGAAGAAACAAGGCATGTTAGAATGCTGACCCATGAAATTAGGAGCACTTTAAATAGAGATGCTATATGAAAGACTACTCTTGTTGAGCATGGGAGGACTTGGGTTGGACAAGTTTCGATATTTTTTATTAACATCTTAGTTTCTTTATTGTCCAATATTCAATAATTGTCATGCATTTAGTTGAGTTCCATGAGTATGACATTTTATAAAGAGAAACGTTTAGGTGCTATTTGGTAACGTCAAAAAAGTCTAACAAGTTTTATTGCAAATATTAAGTCTAGTAAAATATTGGTACCACCCAAATAAAATTTCTGAGTCCACCACTATAGACAAGTATGGTCTATGGATGCCATTGCATAATAGTTCGATCCTTCAGCTATCTCTCACCCTATGATACCCGATATGACCATATATGTTGGATGGATGGATGTACTGTATCTATCCAACTTTCTATTGTCAACAAATTAACAGGAAGAAAAGGACACCATTTCAAAGTTTAAAGAGATTTTTTATGATAAAAACCTTTATGTATTATTATAAATTTATTTATTTTTAAAACATGCACCCACTAAATAAAGCTTTGGACTCCGACTGTAATCTTGCTGATTATGGAAAGCGTGTAGTGTGCATACATTAAATAGCCCATATAACAAGATATGAGTCACATTTTATTTCAAAACATGGCATATTTGACTTTGAATAATTTTTAAAAGCATCATTTGACTTGATGGTGGCTCGAATCATCATTCTAACTATTTGATTAATGGTCGAAAATCTTTTATTGTTCAAAAACGAGTACTAGTCATGACTCCGACTTAGTGGGATCAATTACTATTTTTGAGAGGATCGGAAGCTAAGCCCCACTAGTGTTTTGGCATTCGATCCTCACCTTATCAATTATCATAAAGCACTTTTACTAGGCAGTATAAAGGAAACTCCTATCTTGAACCCTAGTAAAGAATATGAGCAAAAATGTGCAAACCCTCTTGCATCTTCCTTTTTATTATATAATACTTCACATTTCCTTTTTCGAGCAGAACCGATTCGGCATTCGTGTCAGGATTGGAACATAGAAAAAAGAGGAGCCTACGTTAATGATTTTGTCGTTTCCTCATGGACGACTTTGTTCAGACACGTGTCTTGCATTTTAACCTCTAGCTGTTGGTTCGAATTTTTGCATGTACGGCCAGCAGCCACGCTGCTAAGATGCGCAATGAGGACATCACACACATCAAGGGTAGCAAACGGTATTCCTTAATCCTTGCCTCAATTGTCCGAAAGTTTTGACATGTAATAAATAATATGGGTTTTTATAGGAAAATACATATTATATGTCCACTATACCAAACATTGAAGATTAGCAATACATGTACCTAATAGAAAATCCGTACATGATTCTAATTTTTTTTTTTACCATATTTTTGGATGGTCGAATTCGACCTTTATTGTAGCGCTGGAGGTCGAATTCGACCGTTAAATATAATTCATTATATATCTAATCCCTTCATCCGTTCGTGCATTCTTTGTAAGTTGGATATCAGGGTGTTAATTTCGTGTGCTATAAAGGTGAGTTCATCACCAAGTGCATCCTCCGAACTTGAACAGCAATGGCAAGTAGCAGTATGAGCTGCCGAAATCATCGCAGCAGCCGCCTCCGCTGCCACCGCCTCTATCATGCCTCAGCGTCCCAATCTCATCGCCGGCAAAGCTTGACGATGGCGCTGGGTGGCGAGCGGAAGACACCAAAACAAAGAGCCAGGAGTTGGCCTAAATTTGAAAGATAGTGAATTGGCCTAAATTTGAAAGATAGTGAATATATACCATAATTTCCCACTGCGAATCATATTCGAAATTTGAAATTTGGTTATTTTACTCCTAGCGTCGCATTCAACCTTGTAAATTGGCTATCAGGGTCGAATTCAACCATAGTATAAAATATAAAATTTGGTTATTTTACTTCCAGCATCGCATTTGACCTTGTAAATTGGCTATCAGGGTCGAATTCGACACAGGTTTTAATTTCACATTTCTAGACCACCCTTCCAGTACCTAAGTCTACAACCATTCCAAAACTAAATATTATATCAAGTAAAAAATATGAGGATTACATCCATTCATGGAGATTTACATTAACAAAAAAAAAAAGGAATTTGCACCATTCATGTAGAATTACATTAACAAAGAATATACAGATTACATCCATTCTTGGAGAATTACATTAACAAAAAATATGAAGATTACATCCATTCATGGAGACTTACATTAATAAAAAAAAATGTGAATATTACATCCATTCATACATTAACAAAAAAGTTGAAAGTTACATCCATTCATGAAGATGCTAATTTTGAGCTGAAGCCGGTGGATTTTTGAAGCTGCCCTTGTTGTGTCCACGTTGTCTACAGTTGGGCATAGTTTGGAAGCTCTAGAACTGTTTCACAAGTTGGTAGTTTCAGGACTTGAGCCAGACAAATTTACCACGAACCTGGGAGATGCACGTCAGGGGAAGTCAATTCATGCATGGATTAAATGGAGGGAGTTCAAAATTGCTTCGAACTAAATTATGGTTAATTCTCTTTTGGAAATGTTGGTGAAATTCTCAATGAACTCCTCTAGCTCATTAACATGCCCAAATTTCCCAAGAACATCTATCATTCCAAAATAATGCTCTACCCCTGGGGCAATCCTATACTCCTTAAACATTGAGTGGAAATGGATAAAAGCTTCTTCCACAGCTTTTGCGCTCGCGCAAGTAGACAAAACTGCAAGGAAAGTTTGCCCATACGGGCACAACCCAATCTTCCTCATTTCCTCAAACAACTGCAACCCATCATCTCCCTGCCCATTGGACGCAAGCCCATTTATCAAGTCCCAGGTATCCAAGTACTTCTCAGGCATTCTATCAAACACATGGCGCGCATTTTTCTTGCTACCACATTTAGCATACATTTCAATCAATTTGTGGTTTATCTGAATATCCAACCTGAGGGCGATCGCACCACAAAATCATGAACCTTCTTCCCTTCCTCCATGATTTCTTTCTCCGCGCAGGCACTCAAGAGCGCAAAGACCATCTGGAGGTCTGCCCGGACACCTTGGCTCAAGAGATCAACGGCTAGGGATGGCAATTCCGTCCGGTCCGATCCGATCCGATACCCACTCTGTTTGGATATGGATTTCGGATATTTTTTCGGAGATCGGGTCGGATTCGGATATGGATTTTGAAAAAAATTCGGAGATCGGATCGGAGGCGGATATGGAGATATCCGATCCGAATATCCGTTTGGATATCCGACCCGTATCCGACCCGTTTGGATATCCGTTTAACCCTTAATTGCAGTTTTCCCCCTTATCTTATATAATATTATATATATTACACCATATATATATATATATCAATATATTACAGAGAACACTTCAATAATTGGGATTTGTATGACTTGTGTAAGTATGTTGAAACTTGAATGACTTTATTTTGGAAGTTTATTTTTGGATATATTCTGAATTGTATTGTCTTTTTAATGTTTTTAATGCTTAAATTATATTTTGAATTGTATTGTCTTGTTAATATTTTTTTAATAACTTGGATATCCGATTCTTCGTTTGAATATCCGATATCCGTTTGGAGGCGGGGATGTAGGATAGAATGGATATCCGTTTGGAGATCGGAGCGGATATGGAGATGGAGAATTGGATTTGGATATGGAGGCGGATATGACAATATCCGCCTCGGATATGACAATATCCGCCTCCGATTCGACCCGTTGCCATCCCTATCAACGGCTTCCTTGATCTTCCCCTCTTGAAATAGAGTCATTAGATCGGCGAGCGCAGGCGGAGGAGGAGCATGAGGTGCCTGGATGCCGACAACGAGGGTGGGCCGCTGGTTTTGCTCTTGAGGATTCCATTGATGGAGCCGCTGGTTTTGATCTTGAGGATTCCATTAATGGGGTTGCTGGTCTTGAGGATTCCATTGCTGCAAATGAAGGTCGAATTCGACCACCCAAAAAAAATGGTAAAAAAATAATAATAATAAGAATCCTGTACGAATTCCCTATTAGGTGCATGTATGGCTAATCTTCACTGTTTGGTATAGTGGCCATATAATGTGTATTTTTCGGTAAAAACCCCAAAATAATACTAAATTTATTTTAAATTTTGATTTATAAACCTATTTAGATTTGAAATCTATTTAGATTTAAGTTGATAAATGGGTTTGGTTCTTGGTTCATATAGGTCTGACCCATGGACTCAGGACCTGACATATGACTCTTTAATATTGTAAGTTATACCTCAAAATTAACTTGTTGACTTTTCTTTTGTATGGTATTGGTATTGCAAGTTATACCTTAATGTACTGTTATAAGTTGAATGATATGTTTATTTTAAGACAAAAAATTAAAAAATTAAGATAAATTGGATCGATTTTAAAACTAGATTATAATCATCTAGGTGAACCCGGTTCTGAATTTTCCTAGCGAGATCGGATCTAGAACCAGCAAAATAGGTTCTGAGTCAAAATCGGACCCAGACCTGGAACCATTATTTAGAAACAGGTCTAGATCCAAATCTAATATGGTTCCGACCTGGAACCGTTCCATTTGCAACCCTCACATTTGGATGCAAATGGGCCTGATATTCCATTATTTCAGCCCAATTTTAGTAGGCCGGACTCATATTTGCAAATGGGTATACTCAAGTAGCCCCAGCTGTTGAAACAATTGTGTGAGTCCACCTAAGGACACATTTGTGCAATATATTTTTTTGAAAAAAAAAAAGATGGCAAAAAGGTGACGATCAATATCTTTACATAGAGATGTCAAATGGGCCAAGCCGGCTTGTTTCGGCATGGCCCATGCTGGGCCAAGGGAATAGGCACGGCCAACCAAAAAATGGCTTTTTTTTTTTAAATTATCCATTTTACCCCTCTCCCCCCAACAACCATAAAACGGTCGTATAAGGGGTATTTTGTGTCATTTTTAATTTTACAAAGTCTATAAATACTCTAACCCTCCCATTCTCATTTCTCACCAATTTATACAATTATCTCACTCTCTATACACTTTCTACCACTCTCTCAAAGCATTCAAACTATTTCACTCTCTCTAAGAAGTTTTTGGAAGGCCAAAGATCAAGTCATCAAGAGACAAGAATAAAGGAGCCTTCAAATAATCCAATAGAATACATTAGTGGATTACATATTTGATTTTTTTACTTTTCCTTCATTGTAATTTGTAAATATACAAGTTTTTTTTTATTCTTTTTTATTTTTATTCTCTAAAAAGATTGTAAGGTTTTGAAGGTGATCCTATTTACAAACCTTTAAGAAGTTAAGATTCAAATGGTTCTCTTCTCAGTAAAGTAAAGTAGGTTGAGTTTGACCGAACCAGTTAAATATCTTTGTCATTCTCCGTATTTGTGTTCTAATTTTTAATTTAAATATCGAAAAGGCGAAAAAAATCAATTGGAAAAAAAAATTAAAGAAGCACGCAGAGCACGCCAGACACGGCCCAGCCCAACCCGCTCTAGACACGGCCCGCCTGCTAGATGAGGGCCCACCCCGCCCGTTTGACATCCCTATCTCTACATACAAATGCAAACTTGTGTTTGGTGCGGATTCATTCCACAAAGAAAATGGTGTAAAAGGCAAAGATTTTCTCTGGAAACGAGAATCTCGTATTCCTATCTAGGAATAGTGGACGGATTTCGTGGCACTTGTACAAACGCCTCTTAATAGTAGGTTGTGTCCTGTGTGTGAAGGGAATAGAGGACACGAGTAGGGGTCAAATTTCTGTCCAATCAGATAGCCTTAATTCTCTGTTCCTTTTAGGGCTCAACTTGAGTGGGGGCTGTGGAAAATTAAATTGAGAAGATAGAATTATGGAGTGAATGAAGAAATGGGTGATGCTGTTAGCTGAGTGAAGCGACACTTGGACTCCATCTCTTTGACTGTGGCACACTGCTATTAGCCGAGTCTAATGGGCGCTTTGGGGTGCCATGGTTGAGGATTACATGGGTTTTTATAGATACAATTGTTTTGGTGCCGTGTAAATATTGAATACTCTTTGAAATCGACAAGGCACAATAGTGAGCTATCATTCTCAAAACCAAAAAAAAAAAAAAACCCTCCATGCGGCATCTAGCTGCATATTCTTCTAGTTAATTAAGTTTTTGCTTCAAAGACAAATATTGCAGCCATGTTGGGATGTTTTATATTGTGGACCTATTAGAATGATCAGAGGGTTAAAAATACTCCAATGGCTAGATCATTTAAATGGAGCCTATCCTACTTAAAGGAGGCATATTCTCAGATTCAATCCATATTTTCTATTTAATGTCATAAGATTTAATGATTTTTTAAGTGCATTATTTATGTAATTGAATCTAATGGCGGTTAATGGTAACCCACATGTGCAAAATAAATAAATAAATAAATAAATTCATCCCACTAGGAGTATATCCACAAATTTCAATTCAATATGAGTACGCCTGTCAATTTAGCCCGTTGAGATGGATACACAGCCAAGCCTGGCCCACCCTAAGCCCGAAAATACAGGGCTTTTAAAAAACCTTGAGCCCAGCAAATTAGGCTAGGACAATTATTTGAAAGCCCGGTTAAAATGGGATTGAAAATCGGCAAAGCATGCCCAGCTCTATCTGCCTGCAAGGTTATTTTACTAATCTTTATATATTTCAATGTGAACCCTCTAAAAACTCCCTACAAAATGTTTCAAAACTCCCTCCAAAATGTTTATTCACTCCACCATTTCTCATGAATTCAATTCATTCACACTCCACACAAAACCAACCCCATGAATTAGCGGTGGACTTAATTTAATACTTGGACTAAATCCACTACTGAGTTTAGGTTTGGAAATTTTGATAGATTTATCACTCTTTATTTTGAAGATTTAATATCTACTATCTAGTGTCTAGACCTTTTGAAATTTGGTCCACCGCTTGTCCGGTCATCATCATTCTCTTTATTAATATATTCATAGATTAAGAAGAAAAAAGACGTCTCCATTGATGAAAATACTAAAGCCCGGGTCCAGCCTAAGCCCGCATGGAATGGAATTTTAAAGCCGAGTTTGGACAACCTGCGACAGGCGGGCCTGTCCCATTGACAGGCCCAACATAAGTGAGTGCCACCATCAGATGAGATTCATCCTCAACGGTCAAAATTATCTCTATGTAGCGGCCACAATCACACGTGTTACACGCTTACCGTGTAACGTAATAAGCCCCGCGAGAGGATTTCGGGACTGTTGTCATTTATTTCTCTCCGAGGAAGAAGATTTCTTTCTTTTTCTAATCTCTTTCGGAGGCCTTTCGACCGTCCGTTTGAAAATGGCAACGATCTTCAGCACTTCCCTTCTCTGCTCCCGCCATCCTCTCCCTTCCTCCCTCCAATTCAAATCTCCCGCCAACATTGCATGTGGAAATGGAAGAAGCCCTTCTCCTCCCTCCAAATCCCATCCGAAACAATCTGCAATTTCCCGTAAGTTTCAAATCCTCTCTCTCTCTACAATTTCTCCACTCCACTTACTTCCCAGAATTCTATAAAGTTTACTAACTGAAATCTCATGAGGATTTTCCGTATCTTTCCTAGTTTCTCTGACTCTATACTGTTTTGGGGCTGTTTGCTTGCGAAGAA
Organism: Litsea cubeba; assembly: GCA_012931725.1. Classification (NCBI taxonomy): domain Eukaryota; kingdom Viridiplantae; phylum Streptophyta; class Magnoliopsida; order Laurales; family Lauraceae; genus Litsea; species Litsea cubeba. The sequence goes on along the minus strand of CM022944.1, from coordinate 12,270,372 downwards.
AAAAGATATCTTTTAATCGGAGATGTTTTGGGCTTGAAAGAAGTGGGGAAAAAAAGTCAGGATTCCTTCCTAATTGTTCGGGAGTCTCAACGGATTGTGGGAAGTCAAAGATTTCCATTTTCTTGCAAGCAAACAGCTTCTTAAGGCTTGTTTGGATGAGGAAGAAAGGTGGAGACCTGTGTCTGCAGCTCAAATTTGGTAGTGGGGACAGTTTTCTCCCACGATTCATTTTGCGCAGATTATGAAAATTGAAAACTTTTATTCTCCATGGTTTTCAGTTTCTATTGTTTGGATTGGTAAAACAGTTTCTGCTGCAAAACGTGGTCCTGCCCAATGTGTTGGACTGTGCGTATTGGTTTTCTATATTTTGGGTTGAATTGAATATGCTCTAAACAAAAAACTGTGGTGGAAAGTTTTTTTTTTTTTTTGAATTTTAACTTTTATTGATCAAACTTAACAGTACATGAGGGAAATACTGAAAAGCCAAAAAGGAAAGAAAAGAGAAACACAAACCAACATCACCAAAATTAAAATCACAACCACAAGAGCCAGAGAGAGAGAGAAAGGAGCAATAACAACTGTAGCAACAAGAAACATTAAAGGAAGACCACCTCCCTCCAATTCCTCAAAATGATATCAACAGATATCCCATTAAATTGAGGAAGGAAGGACACCCATGAGGAGATGGTGAATTTGATCTTGTACGCAAGATCTTCAGCCGAGGTTCTGGAGTCCTCAAAGCATGTAAAAATGAGAACCATGTGAAAATGGAATATCATTCTCGGCGACCACTTTCATTTTCTATGGAAAATGCTGCAGAGCATTCTCTACCGGAAGATGAGAATGTTTCTGGGGGAGAATAATTATGTTTTCACATTTTTGCACGGCCTTCATTTTCTATTATGAAAGCATTTTCGCAATTTTTGCAGAATGCAGATTCGGAACCAAGAGGTAGAAAATCATTTCTTGCAGCGTTACAAGAGAGGTAGAAGCACAATTCACCGCATAAAATGTTTACGGTGGCACCACACAGCAGAAACTATCTAAAATGAAATCTTCACTTTTCATTTTCCATGGAAAATGAAATCATCATATGATAAACTGGTGCCAAATGCTGTCAGATGGAAACATGCTTATGTTTTTCTCTTTTCTATCCCCTTAAAGTGAAGTGGGAAACAAGGACCCAAAAGCTCTAACATATCAAATTAAGGAGAAAGAATGGATCTCTTAGATGTAATTTTTTGAATTGTTCAATTTGCAGGCCAGAATAATTATACTGCATTCTATGGAAGGAGAGGACTTATTTTTTCGACTACACTTCCATTCCTGCTTGAAGGGTTTGGTGTTAATGCACTAGAGTATGTCCTGTTGCTTACTACTTTCTCTGTGTTTCTTTTTTCATGTAGTTATATCTGCAAATTGTGCCTGCTGCTGTTGAGGTTGGATTCTAAGTGTTCAATGCCATTTTTGAAAATAGTAATGAGGGTCGGTACTTGCCTTGTGAATGTGTTGATTGTTCAAACTGACTAACTGATAGGCCACTTGATGGATGGACCAGTAACTGGTTCCAAACTGACTAACTGCTAGGCCACTTGATGGATGGGCCAGTAACTGAAATATATAGAGGAATAGCTCTTTTTGAAGCTATTCTAAATATTCATAACCGGGCAATGGATTGTTTTGGGGCTATGGCTGTTTCAAGAGTGGTCCTCCACTGGTTGGAGAGTGCAGACCAACTTACGAAAGTGCACAATTTCAGGCTTTGTAGGTTTGTTTCCATGTACTAAATGGTAATTAACTGGCATGAGGTTCCTAAACCATTTCATTCCTGTCTATCAAACCTTCTCATTCGCTAAGTGCAACTACAAGCTTTATAATCAACTTCTCAAGCTAATAGATTATATGCTTTAGTCATCTGAAGCTAATTAAAATATTGCTGTTGGTTCCTTAACATTGGTCTAATAGTGCTAAGCTAAGACTTGGTTGCAGTTGACTTCTGAGTCTCAAGACAGATGTTGATCAGTGAGAGGAGGCCTGGTGGCTTGCTGATCACTTCTTAATAATCTGTTGTTCTTTTTTTTTTTTTTTTTTTTTTTTCAGAGTGTTTCTAACTTCTAATCATAAATGAGGTTTAGCTGAAAATTCGTCCTAGTTGGATGCTAATTGCTATTGTTGATTTAATGGCCCCAAAGATTTATTATGTAGTATGTATACTTTGGTGATCTGATCAGACGGCAAATATCACATCGATCATGAAAAAAGGGTAATGAAAAGAAAAGAAAAGAAAAGAATTCATTTGTGCTATAGAGTTGACCATATCATTCGCTCCCATCCCATATGAATAAATTCCCAAGATTTTGTTGAAGATAGATAGATCCCATTTTGTAAATTTCTAGAGATTCTTGGGTGCCCATGAAATGGTACTTTTGCTAAATTCTGAACCTTCTTGAATGGCTTTCACCCCGTTAAAATCTAGCTCCCTAATCAGATTTGAGGTCGTTATTCTGATAGTTTTCCATTTTACACCCAACAATATTGTCAATAACAGAGACTTTGATTTCTATTATAAGTCATATGTATATTTAATTGGCCAGATTTTTTTTTTCTCGGGCTGATAAGCCTTCCTTATTCACATTGGGCATGTCTTCACCATTTCATCTCTCAGTTTGTAAACTGCACCCAAGATGATTTTAACTTTGGTTGATGAATGTTGGAAGGGTAGATGCTGGTGATTCTCCAATTATTCTAGATGGAATTAGGCAAGTGCTGTCCAAGGCCAAGGCTCCAGGTGTGCTTCGCTTGGTTTTTCATGAGGCAGGGACATATGATATGGATGAGAATTCAGGTATATTATTTCAGGGTAATCAAGAAATGGCGTTGGACCTTCTTTGGATTTGATTTTTGAAATCATTGACAGTATTTGTCATAACTATGTGTGGGATCTTTGATGGACAGACATTGGTCCAAATGATAAACGCTGTCTAGCCAGCATAATCTTAAAAACATACAGAAGATGTGAACTTGTTGTTTAGGCAGCACATGTTTCAAAACATGCCAGCTTTTTAAGTCATCATTTAACTTTCAGTTGAATCTTTTTATACATTCTCATTGGACAACTCTTTCTTCTTGCAGGTGGTATGAATGGTTCAATAATTTATGAACTTGATAGACCAGAAAATGCAGGCCTTAACAAATCTGTGAAGGCATGCTCTCTCTCTCTCTCTCTGTGTTGCGTGCGCGCCATTGCCATTATAATATATTAAAGAGGAGGGTTTTGGATTGAATTTTGACCTTATATTGTAATTTTGAATGACAATTATTGAACCATTGCACCTCTTTCCCCACATTTTATGCAGTTTCCATCTCCCTGTCAATTACCCCTTACAACTCTTCTGTTACAAACTCCCATCCACTCCACTTTTATCATTCCAGTACTCACACATGTTCTCCTCTTTTCCCGTTTTCCTTATTATGCAACAACTCCCTTTCTCGATATTCTCCTATTGCTTTTCTAACCTACTTTTCCTATACCCTCTCTACTGCACATTCTCTTGATTTGCGAAAAAAGGTACTTTAATAATTTTTTGTTTCTATATTTAAAAAAATAAATAAAACTTTAAGTATTTGTTGGATGGAATAGCAATTTCACAATTAAGTTATGATTAATTAAGCAAAGGTTCATAATGAAAAACAGAACTTTATTGTGATCATTTCATACATATTCATAAATTATAACTCTTCAAATTTATAAATATTAAATTTGTAATAATTGTTTACTAAAATTTTTATATATATATTTTTTTCTACAATGTATGGGTATTCTATTTGAAATGTATTGATGTACCCGTGCTAGTGCTAGGGTTTTGGCTTTAATTTTTGAAGCCAAGGGTTTTGGCTTTAATCTTGACTGGCAGTTCTAATTTTGACTGACGATAATGGTTTTTTTTCAACTGATCCACATTCTGTCTCCACTAGTTATTTCATGTAACTACCTACTCATATTTTTATTCATCAAACCACTCATCTCTACTCCACCAAACCACTCAAGTTTTACTCTCTACTTTTTAAAGTTTTCTTCCTTTCTTTCTACCCCGGTTTTTCTATTTCCATTTTATGTAACTTGCTCTATGAAATGAGGAACTTTCATAACCTTTTTAATGTATGATTATTTATTTTGCAATGCATGGAGATACTGTGCTGAGCGCGGGTTATTGTGCTAGTAACTATGAGGGTTTAGGGTTCGATATCTCTAGATTGGCCCACTCAATAAATCAACCCACTAGTGTGCAAAAAACAATAATCTACGTAGCGGAAATAAAATCACAAGCACACACCACAAGGACACCAAATTTAAGGTGGAAAACCCTAACTGAGTAAAAAATCACCGATCCGAACTGGATCTAATCAAACACTATGAATCTCGCAATTACAAGAAACTCAGATTTCTTCCCTAGATATCCCATATCTAAAGACTGAAGTTACCTTGTGTCGCATCACGCTTCAACGACATCACACCGTTGATTGCAATAGATCCAGCGCTTGACTCCTCAAATCTTCTACGCAAGAAGATGATCTTCTACAAGTGATGCAGAAGAACCCGACTTTCTAGCGTACTTGGCAGCACAACTCTTCAAAAAATCTCTAGAGAATATTTCTCTCAATTAGATCACTAATTCAGAACTTGAGAGATGATCTATCTTCTTTCTCTTACCTTTGGGTTGTGAGAAACACCCAATTTATACCCTCAAATTCGTGCTTAGGACTCCTAAAAATAATCCACTTAGAAAAAGAGTCTTTCTCAAACTTTAACACAGAGTCCGGAACCAACTGGGACTCAGCGCGCACCCGCGAGGTATGATTCTGCCTCGGGACTCTTTTCACATGTCTGACAGCGCCTGTTGCCTCTGTCAGCAGCTTTTGTTGACTTATATTCTAACAAACTCCCCCTTTTGGCAATTCCTGGACAAATCTCCCTAATACAATATGATCTACCCAAAAGAAAAACCCAAAATACATTGAATTTAAAAAAAATCAACACTGTAGATCTTGAATTGCCTTAGCTTGTCGAACTCTTCTGGGCTTCATTCTTCTCCCCCTGAATTTGTCCATAATTGACAAACAAAAAATCACGCAGCTTCCGTCAATCTGGATGCAGTAGCTCCCCCTCAATTTTGACTCCCCCTCATTATGATCTTTGTATCAGCACTGGGGGTGGGAGCTTGACCTCCTTGATCAGGACTTTTTATAATTAGCCACCCACACTTTTGTAGTTGGAACTTTCAGCAGAGTGTGAGCAAACTCCTTAGGCAAATCAGATTTTCTAACCCAAATTTGTGCCGTCTTGGGTGGAGAAAAATTCTTCCACCATTGCTTGGTCTTAGGTAGACTTTGCAGCTTCTTGCAATGAGGACGAATGTGTCATTTCTTTCCACAATGGTGACAAGTGGATGTGCGTGCAGCACGTGACACATTCTTTTTCTTGAAACTACTCGACACATTATGTATATGTGCAGTATGTGGAGTAGCATGTGCAACACTTGAAACAAAAATTATTTTACCTTTAGCATTTGAAGTGGATGCACCATGATCATAACCGAGACCGGTTCTGTCAAAAGGAGACTTCTGACTACACAAGATATTTGTAAGAGTCTTCGAACCATTGTTCATCTTGTTTAGTGAAGCTTGTTTCACTTCTAGCTCAGACAGAGTGATCTTCAATTTTCCTTGCAAATCTTCTTTTTCAGCTTTCACAATCACTATCTCTTTCTTCAGATTCACTATTTCTTGTTCAGCCTTCTTAAGTTTTTGACCCTCGGTAGTCAAAGTTTCAGCCATGTAGATCTCCTGACTTTCTAAGAGATGAACCTTTTCAAGTGCTTGCTCTAATTCAATTTTCAATGCAGAATTTTCTTCTTGAGCAGCCTGAAGCTTGATAATAATCTTGTTGCCATACTTTGTCATCTTGACACAATTAGCATATGTAGCATGACACAACTGTTCATAATCTTTCTCTTGATTTGACATCTCATCATCATGTTCTTCATCAGTATTATTGTCAGACAGAGACCTAAGCATGAAAGCCACAAACTTGTCATTCACAATTTCAGAAGTTTCAATTGAAGGATCTTGTGCTTCTTCTGATGACTCTTCCTCCTAAGTTGTGTTGAGAGCCTTTTTCAATGCACCCTTTCTCTTGTTGGCACACTCATTAGCATAGTGACCATAGTCGTGGCACTCAAAACACTTAGTTCCTTTTGCAAAATCCTTCTTCTCAAATTTAGAACTCTTCCACTTGACTTGTTTTGACTTCGTGTACTTCTTGAAGAAATTAAACATTTCAGCCAGAACATCTTCAGTCTCAGATTCAGAATCAGAATCAGACTCAGTTTTCGTTTCATGTTTCTTTCTTGATTCTGAATTGGCTTTCAAAGCAATATCTTTCTCTTTTGATTTTCTAAATCTAAACGGTTTGCTTCAAAGGTTTGAAGATTTCCAACCAACTGGTTTACCTTGAGGGTATCAAGATTCTTGTTTTCTTCAATAGCATCAACTTTAGAATCGAACCTCGAAGGTAGAGACCGCAAGATTTCTTGACAATCTTATTTTCTTGAATTTTCTCACCCAAATTGAAACAGAATTGACAATATCATTCAGCTTTGCATAAAATTGATAAAGGTCTCATCTTCTTCCATCACGATGGTTTCAAATTCTTTAGTCAGCCTTTGCAATTTAGATTGTTTCACCGTGTCTGTACCCTCATACACCTGTCTGTAAGACTTCTCACGCTTCTTTTGCAGTTTTGCAAGTGGAAATCCTACGGAACTTTTCAGTCAGACACTCCATTGTATATACTATTCACTGCCTTGTGATTACAATTGGAGGCATGCTTCTCATCCTTTGTCCATTCAGCTTTAGGTTTAGGAACAATTTGTCCACTAACCACAATTGTTGGTCTAGAGTAGCCATCCTCAACAATATCCCAAATATCATCATCAATGAACTTAAGGAACCCAATCATCATTTGCTTCCAATATGCATAATTAGAACCATCTAGCAAAGGGGGCTTAGAAGTTGATATCACTTCTCGATTGAACACCATTCTGGAAATCTCTTTAGATCAAACACAGCAAATTAGTGTAACTCGCTCTGATACCAATTGAGGGTTTATGGTTCGAGATCTCTAGATTGGCCCACTCAATAAATCAACCCACTAGTGTGCAAAAAATAATAATTTACGTAGCGGAAATAAAATCACAAGCATACACTACAAGGACACCAAATTTAAGGTGGAAAACCCTAACCGGATAAAAAACCACCGATCCGAATTGGATCTAATCAAATACCATGAATCTCACAATTACAAGAAACTCAGATTTCTTCCCTGGATATCCCCTATCTAAAGACTGAAGTTACTTTGTGTCGCATCACGCTTCAACGACATCACGCCGTTGATTGCAACAGATCCAGCGCTTGACTCCTCAAATCTTCTACGCAAGAAGATGATCTTCTACAAGGGATGCAGAAGAACCTGGCTCTCTAGAGTACTTGGCAGCACAACTCTTCAAAAAATCTCTAGAGAATATTTTTCTCAATTAGATCACTAATTCAGAACTTGAGAGATGATCTATCTTCTTTCTCTTACCTTTGGGTTGTTAAGAAAAACCCAATTTATAGCCTCAAATTCGTGCTTAAGACTCCTAAAAATAATCCACTTAGAAAAAGAGTCTTTCTCAAACTTTAACATAGAGTCTGGAACCAACTGGGACTCAGCGCGCACCCTCGCTATAGCGAGGTATGATTCTGCCTCAGGACTCTTTTCACATGTCTGACAGTGCCTGTTACCTCTGTCAGCAGCTTTTGTTGACTTATATTCTAACAAACAATTAATATCAGCATTATGATTGTTAAACAAGCCCAAGGCCCAAAGCCCATTAGTAGTCAAATGCCTTATCTCACGTGGAATTGATTGGGTCAATATTGAGACAACTGTAGCTTTCCTAACTTAGAATAGCAATTGTTGTAATTAGTTGATTTCCTAACTTAGGTTGATGATTGATATAATTAGATTGTTTTCCTTTCTTAGAGCCTTAATTAAAGGCATGTAAATACCTATATAATGATGTACAATCTTCATAGAAAGACACACAGAAATAATACAATCAGTATTCAAGAACTCTCGTTCCTTTCTTGCATTCTAAAATTGTGAGAATGACATGGTATCAGAGCCTGAGGTCTCGAGTTCGAAACCACGCAGGGCAGAAATGCCCCATGCCGCGTTGTGTGTTTGTGCGGGCGCAAAATGCGCAGGGCAAAAAGGCCCCATGCCGCGTTATAGTCTTGTGCGGGCGTGTGCTTCGGATCCGGGCGGTGTCCCGCCCGAGGGGGGGTGTTAAGTAGTTGTTTGTGCAGTTTCCTATCACCAATTGGTTTGGGATTACTGGCTAGCAACTTTGACATGGTATCAGAGCTATGATCAAAGAAGTCTAGGTATTTGTTCTTACACAGCATCAAGGCAATAGATTAGAGAGAAAACCAATCTCTCTCGTGAAGAAAGACAGATCAGGGATCTGTTCCGAGAAATCCACAGTGTTTTGAACAAGACAGATCACGGATCTGTATGGTGGCCCACCTCTGATAATCAAGACAACTTCAGCAACCTATCCAGACATGGTCGCCTGGATTTTCTAGGAATATTGAACATTTTGTCCGGATACTCGCAGATCGACGACAGGATGGTGTATGTTTTTAGGTGATAGTCTCATTTCTTGGAAATGCAAGAAACAAGGAACAGTTTCCAAATCCTCTACCGAGGCTGAGTACAGAGCCATGTCTGCTGCCTGCTCCGAAATTCTTTGGCTACGCGGTCTGCTCTCTGAGATTGGTTTTCCACCAGAAGGCGCTACCCCCCTCCATGCCGATAATACTAGTGCCATTCGGATTACTGAAAATCCGATTTTTCATGAACGCACTAAACACATTGAGGTTGATTGTCACTTCATACGTAATGAGTTTAAACGTGATGTCATCAGCCTTCCTCATGTCTCCACTGAACTTCAACTTGCTGATATTCTCACTAAAGGTCTTCCGCGCCCTCGACATCAGTTCTTGGTTGGCAAATTGATGCTTGTTGATTCTCCCGCATCAATTTGAGGGGGGGGGGTGTTAAATAGGCCCAAGGCCCAGCTCATCTATAGGCCCAGATCACCTCACGTGGTTTTAGATTGAGTCAATAGTAGATACAGTTGTACATATCTCCTTCTTTTAATTGCTTTCCTAAGTTAGATTTACTAATTGATGTAATTAGCTTTCCTTCCTAACTTAGAACCCAAATTGATGTAATTAGTTGTTTCCTATCTTAGGCCCTTGATTAAAGGGATGTGTTTACCTATAAATGTAGGTTCGATCTCCAAAGGAGAGAGAAAAAAAGATTATTCAGTAATTTCTGATCTTCACGTGTTCTTGATTTTGTTAGTGCAGTTTCCTATCACCAATTGGTTTTGGGATTACTGGCTAGCAACTTTGACATGGTATCAGAGCTATGATCAAAGAAGTCTAAGTATTTGTTCTTACACAGCATCAAGGCAATAGATTAGAGAGAAACCAATCTCTCTCGTGAAGAAAGACAGATCAGGGATCTGTTCCGAGAAATCCACAGTGTTTTGAACAAGACAGATCACGGATCTGTATGGTGGCCCACCTCTGATAATCAAGACAACTTCAGCAACCTATCCAGACATGGTCGCCTGGATTTTCTAGGAATATTGAACATTTTTTCAGATTTTTTCATCTCTTCCAGGTTGGTGATTTACACATTCTCGTCATTGTCCAGATTTTTAATATTGTTTTCATCTGGACCGTCCAGAATCTTGGATCTGTGGTGGAATTCGATCATTCTTTTTTCAGTTGAAAGCAAATTACTGCACTTATTCAGATTAGTGATCTGATCCTTGACCAGATCTTTCAGTGGGGCCCACATAGCAGATCAGCAGGCAAAATCCAGGTCGCCTGGGGTGTTTTTTGGCCTGTTTTTTAGTTCTGTGTTGATTTTTTTTCTCTGATTGATCAGATCTGAGTATCTACACACAGCACAGTTTCTTATTAGCATTTAGAATTCATCTCTTCACTGTTATTGGATTTTCTTTGCAAACAAGATTTGAAGATGGAAAAATCTGAGGTTACCTTGATCAAATTCACGGGAAAAAATTATCCCGCCTGGTCGTTTCAGTTCCAGATTTACCTTGAGGCTAAGGAATTGTGGGGTTATATTTCTGGATCTGACCCTAAACCCAAGGAAGATGAGAAGAAGATATCCGCCTGGCTTACTAAGGATGCAAAAATAAAAACATGGATACTAGGTTCCGTCGAACCACATCTGATAATGAACCTCAAGCCTTACCCCACTTCAAAAGCCATGTGGGATTATTTGAAGAAAATATACCATCAAGATAACTCTGCCAGACAATTCCATCTTGATTGTGCAATTGCTGAATATACACAAGGGAATTTGTCCGTACAAGACTACTATTCTGGTTTCCGTACACTATGGTCGGAATACGATAGTATTAAGTATGCGGATGTGGCTGACGATGTGTTGACCGTTATTCAAGACCTTCAGGCCTCTAGTCAGCGAGATCAGTTTTTGATGAAACTGCGGAATGAATTTGAAAGTATCCGGTCTGCTCTGATGAATCGGACACCACTACCTTCATTAGATGTCTGCTTGAATGAGCTTTTACGCGAAGAACAGCGTCTTATGACCTCGGCTCATATTGCTCAACAGAAGACTGATACCTATTCAGTCGCGTTCTCGGCCAATAAAACTTCTCAGCCTCCGCCTCGAGACTTGAGCAAAACCCAATGCTACAGCTGTCAGAAATTTGGGCACCTTGCCTCTCAGTGTAAACAGAAAGTCTGCAGTTACTGTAAACGGTCGGGACATATCATCTCTGAATGTCGCCGTCGTCCACCACGTCCGTCAACACAGTCTCAGACTCCACAGTATCCGGCTCAGCAGTATCAGACTTCACAGTCTCCGACTCCACACGCATATGTGGCTTCCTCAGTTATGCCTGCTCCTTCATCTGTCTCACAGCCTGGGCCCTCCTCATCTCTCACTCCTGAAATAGTTCAACAAATGATTATCAATGCCCTATCAGCTTTTGGTCTCTCAGGTAAGTCACCTTCATCTTCTACTTGGTTCATTGATTCTGGGGCATCTAATCATATGACAAATTCCACCACCCCTTCTCCACTATGACAAGTTACAATGGTCCTCTTCAAATTCAAACTGCTGCCGGTGAACATGTTCCCATTACTTGCTGTTGGTGATATCCCTGGTCCCATTCCATTGAGAAATGTTTACCTTTGCCCTAATTTAACTTCCAACTTATTGTCCGTAGGACAACTTGTTGAAAATAATTGCAATGTCTCTTTCTCTTCTTCTGGTTGTGTTGTGCAGGACCAGATGTCCGGGAAGGAGATCGCGAGGGGACCTAAGTGCGGGCGCTTGTTTCCACTGGATCTTTTTCACAATTCTAGGAATCTTTTTGACAATAATGTATTTTGTTTTTCTCTTAGAGATAATTGCCGATTGTGGCATAATCGTCTAGGACATCCAAATTCAAAGGCTTTCTCTCTTATGTTAAATTCTGGTTTATTAAATAAATCTCCTGGTTTCTCTTCTTGTGTGCCTTTTGACTGTGCTACTTGTAAAATGGGGAAGAGCAAAACTCTTCCGTTTCCTCATTCCACTTCACACACCTTTAAGTGCTTTGATTTAGTTCATAGTGATGTATGGGGGATTGCTCCAGCTCTTTCCCATGCCCACTACAAATATTTTGTGACTTTCATTGATGACTTCAGTCGGTTTACATGGGTCTACTTTCTCCATTCAAAATCTGATGTTTTCTTTGTTTTTAAAATTTTCTTGGCTTATGTTGAAAATCAATTTTCCACCTGCATTAAAATCTTACGATCTGATTCTGGCGGGGAATACATGTCCTCTGATTTTCAACAGTTTTTGCAACAAAAAGGCATTATTTCTCAAAAATCTTGTCCTTATACTCCCCAGCAAAATGGGATCGCTGAAAGGAAAAATCGACATCTCCTTGATGTCACGCGTTCCCTTCTTCTGGAGTCCTCCGTTCCTACTCGTTTTTGGGTTGAGGCACTGGCTACAGCCGCTCATCTTATCAATCGCATGCCATCACCCTCCATTGAGAATCAAAGCCCATATTACCGTTTGTACCAAACCGATTCATCCTATGCGGATCTTCATGTTTTTGGCTCCACTTGTTTTGTGCACTTGCCTCCTTATGAGAGGACAAAACTCACAGCACAATCAGCTCAGTGTGTGTTTTTAGGTTATGCACCCTTCCAGAAAGGGTTTCCTTTGTTATGATCCTCACATTCGTCGTGTCCGTACCTCTAGGAATGTCGTTTTCTTTGAACATCAGTATTTTTTTCAAAAACACATTGATCCTCCTGACTTCTCTTTTGTGTCCTTACCTGGTTTTTCTGACGACACGTCAGTTGTTCGTTTTAATCCCAATTTTGTGTATCACAGACGGAACAGCACAGCGCCTACCAGGGATCCCCCTCCTGCTCTTCCTTCGGCATCTGATCCAACACCGGCAGTTGCTCCTTCCGGCCATTCTTCATAGCGTCGCTCCACTCGGATTTCAGTCCCACCATCCCGTTATGGGTTCTCCCATACTTCCTTAATGGCCACTTTATCTTCCTCTTCCATTCCCCAATCCTATTCTCAGGCTATGCAGGACCCATGTTGGAACAAGGCTATGCAAGAGGAATTGGAGGCGTTAGCACAAAATCATACGTGGGATATTGTCCCATCTCCTGTGGGTGTCAAACCTATTGGCTGTAAATGGGTATTTTCTCTCAAGTTAAAATCCGATGGCTCTTTAGATCGATATAAGGCGCGTCTTGTCGCTCTTGGAAATCGGCAGGAATATGGCATTGATTATGATGAGACTTTTGCTCCGGTTGCCAAGATGACCACCGTCCGCACTATTCTTGCTATTGCTGCATCTCAGTCTTGGCCTCTCTATCAAATGGATGTCAAAAATGCATTTCTCCATGGTGATCTAAAAGAAGATGTTTATATGCGCCTACCTCCGGGCTGCTCATCCGGGGCTGGTATGGTTGCCAAACTACGTCGCTCCCTCTATGGTCTGAAACAAGCTCCCGCGCATGGTTTGAGAAATTTCAGGCTGCTCTTCTACGATTGGAGTTTCATCCAAGTCCATATGATCCTTCTATGTTCTTACATCGTGCTCCATCCGGGATCACCGTACTTCTTGTCTATGTGGATGACATCGTCATTACTGGTCCTAATGCAACCATGATTCAGGAGCTTCAAGCGTCTCTTCGTCAGACTTTTCACATGAAGGATCTCGGCCCCCTACACTATTTTCTCGGTCTTGAAGTTCATCAATCGACTCAGGGTCTCTCAGGTAAGTCACCTTCATCTGGCTGCTGTTCGCCGCATCATTCGGTATCTTATCCGCACACCGACTCGTGGGTTGTTCTTTCCATCCAACAATCCTCTATCTCTCAAAGCTTATTCCGATGCTGATTGGGCTGGTTGTCCGGATACTCGCCGATCGACGACAGGATGGTGCATGTTTTTGGGTGATAGTCTCATTTCTTGGAAATGCAAGAAACATGAAAAAGTCTCCAAATCCTCTACCGAGGCCGAGTACCGAGCCATGTCTGCTGCCTGCTCCGAAATTCTTTGGCTCCGTGGTCTGCTCTCTGACATTGGTTTTCCAGCAGAAGGAGCTACCCCTCTCTATGCTGATAATACAAGTGCAATTCGGATTACTGAAAATCCGATTTTTCATGAACGCACTAAACATATTGAGGTTGATTGTCACTTCATACGTGATGAGTTTAAACGTGATGTCATCAGCCTTCCACATGTCTCCACTGAACTTCAAATTGCTGATATTCTTACCAAAGGTCTTCCACGACCACGCCATCAGTTCTTGGTTGACAAATTGATGCTTGTTGATTCTCCCGCATCAATTTGAGGGGGGGTGTTAAACAAGCCCAAGGCCCAAAGCCCATTAGTAGTCAAATGCCTTATCTCACGTGAATTGATTGGGTCAATATTGAGACAACTGTAGCTTTCCTAACTTAGAATAGCAATTGTTGTAATTAGTTGATTTCCTAACTTAGGTTGATGATTATATAATTAGATTGTTTTCCTTTCTTAGAGCCTTAATTAAGGCATGTAATACCTATATAATGATGTACAATCTTCATAGAAAGACACACAGAAATAATACAATCAGTATTCAAGAACTCTCGTTCCTTTCTTGCATTCTAAAATTGTGAGAATGACAATGATTAGCCTCACAAGGACACTGTTGATCTTTTCTTCCATATGAATGAAATGCTACTGCTGTATTGTTAACAATTGCTTCAATCTAAATCCAATTTTTGTCCTTTTTTTACATGATTTCCAATTAGCTAACTCCTAAATTCATGCAATGTTATTTAGATTTTAGAGAAAGCAAAGAGTGAAGTTGATAAGATCCGACCAGGTAACTGATTTAGACCTGGGCTAGTGTATTGTTTGATGATTCGATCTTTTATAGGGAAAATTTCCAAAAAAGTATAAAACTTTGGCTCCTTTTCGAAAAAGCACATGACGATTTAAATATTTCCAAAAAGTATAGAAGTTTTCCATATTTCCTTCAATCAAGTCCTCTCCATAATTTTTTAAAATGACGAACATACCCTTAGGACAAGTTTTGTCTATTTAAACTCTTCTTTTGCCTCCCCCAAAATTCACTTTATGGGCCTCATTGATCAAATGGTGATGGTGGGGTGCCTTCTTTTAATGGTTTAGACGTTTAGTCGCCTATGGGAGTGCCAAAATTGGTCACTGGGGTTCTTTTCTTTGGGTTCTCATATGGCCCAAGTTTCAACTTGATTTAGATGATCATAACCCATTTAATTAAGCTACTTTTTCAAACATTTGGAACTCATATAAACCTTTCTTTTTAACCATCGATGTATAAAAGTAATTGAAGTGGGCCCCACTAGGTCGTTTCTCTTAAATGATTTATTAAAATGAGAATTTGAAAAATGACATAAGGGTATTTTTTTCCATTTTTTAATTTTTTTTTATGGCAAGGACTTGATTGAAAGAAATATGGAAAACTTCTATACTCTTTTGAAATATTCAAGTATTCATGTACTTTTTTGAAACCAAACTAAAAACTTTATACAATTTTGAAATTATCACTTTTTTTTATATATAAGCTCCCATCCATTACTGCCCTTTTCTTTTAATTCTCAATTTTTCATTTTTCTGCTAGTATCTTGGGCCGACATGATTGCTATGGCTGGAGCTGAAGCAGTTTTGCTGTGCGGGGGCCCCGTCATTCCAGTACGGTTAGGCAGGCTAGATTCAATGTAAGGTGCAAGTGTTTTACCTTAATCTCTTGCCGTAGGCATCCAAGTTTTCAATTGTCATTTAGGACTCTTGATTTTGTTTCCTTGATTTTTAGTTTCGTTAAGTCAACTATTTGTAAGCAGAACCAAGTATTCCTTGATCTTCCAAGTTCTGTACATGGGATTTCCAGTTCTCAATACTTATTTAGGAGCTTTGTGCCATGTTTTTCTTGAGTTGATTTTGAAGATATATTAACTATTTTGGAACATTGTAGATTCTCAAGGTTTCTCACATGTTAATTGTTTTGCTTTGCAGGGTGCCTGATCCAGAAGGGAGACTTCCTTTGGAGTCTCTCAATGCTTCTAGTCTAAAGAAGTGTTTCCTGAAAAAGGGCTTTTCGTGAGTTCATTGGCACGGCTTACTTACTGCATGTTTTCTTGAGTTCTATCATCTTTTACATTCAATTTATATTCATACTATCCCATCATGCCATGTGTTTCTTCACCAACCAACCTAATGAAATGCACCGTTCAGCTTCTCTTGGATTTACTGAACATTGTGTAAAGAAATTCATTTTACTACTTGTTTTAGTTACTTCATATCATGCAACCACAAGGATTCTTGGAGTAAACTACTTATCATAATATGTAGTCACTGTTCAGTCGTCTACTTGACAAAAGATTAGGTAGAGTTGAATCCTTGCGGTTGATGAGTGGAATTTAATGGAGAATCATCTTGATCCTGACAACTTAATGGCTTTGACTATCAAAGCTTGCCCCCTGAAATGACCTTTGCAATGACCCTGTATTGCAGTTTCCATGATTTCCCTCTTTTGAGGACAGAGATGGAGATCTTGGTGATGAGGCTCTGGGTAAGAAGTGGACTGGGTTGCCAAGGCTGGAGATTTCCTTGGGCCCAGTTTGATCCGAGGATTACTGTTATTCCCCTGACCTATTTTTCGAAATATAACTAGTGATGAAACTGGAACTTATAATAAAATTGATTCTTATCCCCTGTTTAAAGAATCATAAGGTTCGTGAAAAAAAATAATTTCAAATACCGAAGGGCTGAATGCCTAATTCAACCTCAATTTAAGCCTTAACGCAGGCTAAGGTCCCAACTCAGATTTTAATATGAAATTCAATTCCAATTAATTAATCTAGATGCTTATCCTCACAGAAAATCAATCAACCACAATCAACAGGAGGCACACGATTTTTAACGTGGAAAACCCTACTCGGGAAAAACCACGGGTGGTAGAGACCACCGGAAAAAAACAAGCACTATATAAAAGAAGATTACAAGATCACCCACATAACTTTTGACCCAATTGGAACTCAACCTAAAGGACCGTGATGGACTTGCCGACTACCCGCCGTTCACCTTCACTGTGCTTGACAAAATCCCACTTTACACGCCCCTTCAAGGTGCTTTAGAGAAGAAAATAATTCTCCTTCTTCAGCGCAGTTCTTCTTGCATGAAACAGCCCACAAAGTCTCTCCAAAATAATTCTTGATGCTAGGGAAGAATAGAGAGCTCAAGTCGGTCTTTAAGGTCGCAAGAAGAGGTTAATATAGGCCAAGGATTCGCACACCAGGTTTCCCAATTCAAGTAGAACAAGAATGGCAGGTGGAGAACAAATAGGAAAGAAGTCCGTTCGCACAGGGCAGCAAATCCCAGGCTCGCTAGAGCGAGCAGTGGTTCTGCCCCTGCAATCCTTACTGTTCGCTAGAGCGAACCTACAATCTTATTGGACTCCTTTTGGGCTTTGAAAACCTATCTTTCATCCATCCAAGATTCTTCAATCTTCAACTTGAAGCCATCACGGTCCATATCTAAAAAGAATAAAAAAGACAACTCAATATGCACTTGAGTTTTGTTCGAAACCTAATGAATTAGCCAACTAAGACTTTACAAATACAATTCAGGCTGAAGCATGCATAATTTCCATTTGAATTCAGATCTAACCATGATTCATGCATTGTTGGTTTCAAACTGACTCCCGTATATATTTGTTAACCATTTTCAGCTAGTTTTTGTGATGCCTTAGTATCATAATATTTTGTTTAGGTTATATTCCCTGAAAAGTGTTTTGCTGTTCTTATTTTCTTTCACATTTTGTCTCAGTGTTCACTACCTAACCCAAGATTAATACTTACAGCACCCAAGAACTTGTTGCTTTGTCCGGTGCTCATACTCTCGGAAGTAAAGGTTTTGGAAATCCCACTGTTTTTGACAATTCTTACTTCAAAGTACTTGTGGAGAAACCATGGTCATCTTCAGGTGAATGGCTTAAAATACCCATTTTAGTGTTGCTTAGACCCTCCAACCTAAGATTTGAATGGATTTGGATGATTCTTCTTATGTTTACTGGCATTCTTATTCTACATGACATCAGCAGATTGCTCCGTTGCCATCGTTTCTTTTACTCTTATTTTTTTTGTTGAAGAAGAGATTGCTTAGTCATTGTTGGACCTTTTAGTTTTAGGGCTTTTTTTCCAATGAAAATGGATGGTTGAGAAAAAAGTGAAGTGAAGTTCTACTCACTACCCATGTTTTTCCTAAAAGTTCATCTATTCTAGAGTTAGTACTTTTGCATTTTGGATTATGGTCTATTAATGGTACAGTTTCAAGTCTTTTGCACTTGTGCTGTGATGAAATTTTAGTTGTGTTAGTATACTGAAAGAATAGAAAGAAAAAGCTACGAAACATCAATGTCGTGGTTGAGACCTTGGTTTTATGATTGGAATGTACTTGTTAAAGAATTTGCATTTTTACCACATCTGCAAATTGTATGATTTAGTTTCGCAGAATCAAGGTATCACAGTTACATGCTCTATTACTGATGTTTTAGAAAGAATTTCCAAGTCAATTACATGCTACAGAAACTATTCAGATGAAACCATGTCTTGCTGTTTTTCTGATTAGAGGTTTTATTGGACTCCTTTGTCTGATACCTCATCTTTCTGACATGAGTAGTGTCATAGTCCAAATTAAAAAGACTCTGCTTGACTGTTTTCCAGTTCTATCAGTTTAAATTTTATTTTTGGGTATTCATCCTTTTACAATTAACATGCAGCCGGCATGTCGAGCATGATTGGGCTTCCTTCAGATCGTGCCCTAGTTGAGGATGATGAATGCCTAAGGTTCTTTAATCTCATACTTGACCCTTTATGCGAAAATTTAGTTCCTAAACAACCATATTCCAGTCCTTTAGCATACTCATCATGATTGTTACTGCAGGTGGATTAGAATATATGCTGACGATCAGTTGAAATTCTTCAAGGATTTCAAGAACGCCTATCTCAAACTTGTGAATACTGGTGCTCAATGGAAGAATGCATGACTACATTCTTGATGCGACATCTTTCATTTCCCTCTTGTTATACATCCAATCATGACGTTTTGATTATCTGTGTAATTATGCGGAAAGCAATAATTTAGTTGGAATATTTGAACAATAGAGGCAAGGATCAGAAAAGCAGCCAAATACAACTATACAAGTGCTGGATTAGGTTATCTCCGACTGTCATATCATTGAAGATGATAAAGTGATGCTGATGGCCTAGTGATTTGATAATTAGGAGGATCCAATTGGAGATATTTTTGAGTCATCCTCCATTCATGGTGGACAGAGCATGAAACGACGTTTCTGAAAGAATGATGTTCTTGAAAAGTATGTGTAATTCTCACACAAAACAAGTATTAAAAGCTCCAATCCGTGGATGATCAATGCTTATGTATATCAGGCATGGAATTTCATGTTCTTAAATGTGGAGGGAAGGAAGATTTCTCTCTCTCAAATTACCAGATTGTGAAGAGAATTGTCCAAGTCAATTAAGAGTAGAAAAGCAGAACTAGTTTGACTGAAATCACTTGTGAGTGCTGAACCTGTAAATGTATAAGGTTTCTATTATCCTTAATGCTTACAACCGCCGACCACAGGCTTTGTCTGTAGCTCTGCTGCTGTCTGCACCATGTTGATTGTAGTTTCTGATCTTCATGGAAGCCCTTGTCATAACCAATTTCACATAGACAAAGTGCAGAGTTCCAAGGATCCAAACAGGGTCTGAAAGGTCAAACAGAGAATTTAACCAGATGGTCAAACCACTTCAATGGGATTTCTAAACTATTGTTAACATGGTAATAAGATAATAGTAAAAAAGGCGATTAGATAAATGCATAATTAAAGGTAAATTGAGTGGAGGCAATCATGTACCAACCATCCTAATAGGGCCTCAGATCATGCATGATATGTTTAACAATGCTTCATGATTTGGTTATCGACCGATACCATGGATTGGACACGTAGGTTGTGTTTATTTTCACGTGGGACAGTAAATTCAATTGTATGAAATTTTACTTTACTCATGTTTAGTCGATCACAACTAAAAATGATAATAAAGTTTTGGAGTCCAAAAACTTCACTTTTCCTCTACCCGGAGAAAAAAAAAACAAAACCTCATAAAAACGAGTGCTTACTTTACCACTTTCTCTGTCTGTCTTCATTTTTTATCTCATGCAAAACCAACTCAATCATTACTTCACATTCATTTAATCATTACCTTTTCCTCTTATTTGACATCAATTTATTTTACTGATAATGAAAATAAACATGCTATAAGGTCGAGCTTGGTAATCAAATCTGTTAGAAAAATATTTTTACTTTTCACGTCCCTCCCTTCAGAAGATTTGGAAATCCTCACTTTAGTGAATAAAGTGATATACGCACTTAAACTAATTTTTATAAGATATATGTATCACAATGGAATTGATGTGAATTATGCGGCTGTACAAATCTTCAGCAATCTTTCTTCCTAGGGTAATAAGAAGTCCTCGAACTTACGGATTCCTCGCTGTCACCAAATATGATTTAAATGTATAAGATTGAAGGCTATGATCTTTTAACCCATTATAATATATTAAGCTCGGAGGTTTTCGGATTGGGTTTTAATCGGTAGTTTTGATTTTGAAACTATTATTATCCCTTTTTTTTTCAAACTTTGCACTTCTCTCTCCACCTATCCACTCCCTTGGCTTTATCTCATGTAACCAGCTATTCAACTTCCTTTTTATCTTTATATCTCATTCTCATGTAACCTCTCCCACCTTGCTTTTTCACTTGATTGAGTGCTGTACATATCAATTTCTACATTAAGCTGTGAGGTTTTGGGTTGGATTTTAATTGGTAGTTTTGATTTTGAAACTATCATTATCCCTATTTTGCTCAAACTTTGCACTTCTCTCTCCACCTATCCACCTCCCTTGGCTTTATCTCATGTAACCACCTATTCAAGTTCATTTTTATCTTTATATCTCATTCTCATGTAACCTCTTCCACGGACTGCTCGATTTTACATACCCCATGTGAGTCAAAAGCTTGGTATCTTATTCCTATGTTATTCTGTCTTTAGCCAAGTTTTTAATTTATACAATTCTTATATATATATATATTTACGAATATTGCATGAAGGCATGTCCGTGTGGTAGTTATAATATATTAAGCTAATAGGTTTTGACTTTAATTTTGACCATCGGTTATAATTTTGACGGACGGTTATTTAACTACTCATGCAACTACCCACTCATTTTTTCCATCAAATTACGTGATTATTTATTTTGCAGTGTAGGGAGATACCGTGCTCAAGACGGGTTATTTATTGGGCGAGTTGAGAGTGGCTACCTACACACTACAAACGACTCTCCACACACTGCATTTAAAAAAAAAAACAAACAAACAAACAAAAAAAACCCCTAAACTACCCCTCGCCCTCCCTGCTCGTCTCCGGCAGCCGCCCGTCGCCCGCCCACCCTCTCCCTTTCCTCTCCTCTCCTCTCCTCTCCTTCTTCCTCTCTATTTCCCTCTCCCTGTAAACCCTGCCCGTCGCCGCACGCCCACCCTCTCTCCTTCTCCCTCTCTATTTCTCTCTCCCTGCTCGTCGCCGACCGTTGCCCGCCCACCCTCTCCCTTCCTGTCTCCCTCTCCTTCTCAATAGCCAAAGGAAGCTCAACATTTCTAGTGTGTTTCTGCCATCGGGCTCAACTCGAGTTTATTCGGCGACACAGGGCCGACCAAATCGAATTTGTTCAGCCCTGTGTGGACGAACGAATCAGATTTGCCGAGCCTTCATCTTCAATGGCCGAACAAACTTGATAGAAACAAAATGGCAGAAACGTCCGTAGCATTTGCTTCTCCATTTTCTTGTCGCTATTGAAATCTTCGACCACCATTCGCTTGTCCATTTCGTTGTCCATTACTTAAAAATCACAAATGACTAGAAATTAGCGATGAATGAGGTTGGCGAGACAGGGAGAAGGAGGGGAAGAGGGAAATAGGGAGAGGGAGATGGTGGCTCGGGCGGCGGCTGGGGATGAGTAGGGTTGAGGGTTTAGCGGGGAGAGGGAGAATGAGAGGAAGAAGGAGAAGGAATAGGCGGCGGGTGGTGAGGTCGGGCGGAGGGGTGGTCAGCCGGCCGGGAGAGGGAGTGGGTAGTTTTGGAACTTTTTTATTTTATTTTATTTTTTTAAAATGTAGTGTGTGGATAGATATTTATAGTGTGTCGCTAGGAGCTCTCTTTCTATATATTGCACCTAGAGATCAACATTAGAGGCCTATTAGATCAACGGTTGGATGAGCATGCGATCGTGGGTTTCCGTTCCGTGATTTCACTTCACGATCCCATCCACGATCCCATCCATGTAATGTAACCAACCGTCTCTGCCCTCTCACATCACGTTCAAAAAACCAAAAACAAACAAAAGGTTGAGGGTAAAAAAAAGTTGAAAAACAGAATCCTCTTGTCTCCTCCTCGATCTCTGCCCTCCAGATGCGTCCGTACAATCATGGCTTCTCAGATCAGATCCCTCCTCCCACTCTGCAATCTCTCTCTCTTTCTCTCTCGAATCCGAAGCTCGATCTCATGGAGATTTGATTCTTGATTCTCGATTCCTTCATCTCGAGGTGAGAACTAATCAGATCAAATCTTCTTCTTTCTTTCGAGTAATGAGTGGTTATTGATTCGTCAAGTTTTTTCGATTTTGCAATTTGGATCGAGATTTTGAGATTTCTTCTTTGCTTTGTTGTTTTTGAAATTTGAATCGAGGAATGCTTGTAGAAATGGATGAATTTGCTTGGATTTGGTTTCATTCTTTTTACTGATTTGCTCTGTTCTTTGACTTTGGAGATCGAAGGACTAGAAATCGGTGCGGATTATGCCCTAAAAATGCCAGCTTTAGGCATTTCGATACATGTTATAAAAGATTGAATTATAGAATGTTTTTGTTCTTTGAAATGTGGATCTGATGTTATGTGGTAGGGTTTGGTTGAAGTGGTTTGTGGAAATTTTGAGGTGATCCGTTGAAGTGAAATCAATTTCTTCTATAAGATTCTAGGGTTTTGGGAATCCTTAAAAAAGTGAACACTGTGAAGATTATATGAATTTTTTCTCTTTTCTTTTTTATGTCAGGATTTGAGGATGAATTAACTTCTGCAAAAGTTGGTCTATTTTTGCCCAAGTTTTTGGGTTTCCATTCAAGTTCTCAGGGATTCGGCTGGTAGATTAGAACCTTTAAAAAAAAATCAATGCCCCAACTAAAAGATTTCAATTCAAGAATTTTCAATAATGTTTTGTGGAAAACTGAAGACAATTTTGGGATTTTTGTTGAAGTTTGATTTTAGAAGCAGGAAGAAAGTCCAATTTAATCATCGTTTTCTGTATTTAGCTTTCAGAAATAACAGTTTCATAGTGATTTTTTTTTTCAGTAAAATTGTTTTGCTTATGATCTTTTGATAATTTTTGTGTTTGATATTGTCTTGCTTTTTTTTATTATAAGTTTCTTATAGAGTATGTTTATATTAAGAATTCAACTTTTGTACCATTACACTTTGGTGTTAATTCTCTGAATGTACAAGGTCATCATCATTGAAGTCCCTTACTACTTCATTTTAAGTCTTTACTAGTCTCAACCTTCTTCCTAATCCTTTCGCTTGTGACACTTCAATTCTTCATATAACTCCCATGTGGTTCTCCATCTTTATTTTCTGTCCCGTTATTTTTTGTTCTTCGTTTCCTGTGAAATAATTTAAATTTACTATTCCACGAAAAAAGGAAAAAAAAAAGTTCAAACCATTTGAAAGAGCATCCATTGGTTACCACTTATAATTGAGCCACTTGTGCATTTCCTTATGTGTGCATACCATCGTCATCGTCACTAGAGATATCCCATCAATTGTGATGAGCTTCTTACATTCTAGTTCTTAGCTCACCTATTATTAACATTAAGTTCTCTGTCACACCACAGCCGAACGTGTTCTTTCTAAATACATTCAAGTCTTATTGGCCTCCCCCTTACCAATGTGAATGTATATGTGGTGTAAATCCTCTTCTTTTTTATCAAATGACATTTTCTTTTACCACTAAAAATTCTTGTTCCTATGTCTTTGATGATCACCAAGACAAAATTATGGTAAATGAAAGGAGTTTGAGTTTGATATGGGCCTTCATTTTTTGTGGGTAGCTTGTAGAATTTCAATTTCTTCTCCTTTTTCTCATGAAGATACCTAAAGATAGTGGCTAATAAGTTATCTGTGATTGTGCTGTTCTCACAGATATTTGACTGGAAACAACTGAATAAGGAAATTCCAGCTATCTGTTTGTCATATTCTCGGTGCCTAATGGATGCTGAAACTCTTGTGACTGGTAATGGGGACAAGATAGATCATTTAAATGATGTCCTTCAGAAACTTCATTTGTCTGAAGGTGAAGGTTCAGCTTTGGACAAAATAACTGAGACTGTCGATAACAATGTGGAGGCTGAGCAACCAGAAGGGAACTTGAAAGTGAAAACTAACCTGGAAGAGAGTGAAGCACATCAATCTTCTTTGGAGGAAGTTGAAGGCAGATCAGCTGTTCATGAGGAAAATAAAAATCTACTTGCTTCTAAGGTTGCTGCTTTTGTGTCTGTCTGATTTTAGTTGCACCTCAATTTGCTTTTTCCCCTCTCTTTCTCAAGGAATTTTAAGCAGAAGACACTGATCAAGTTTATTGTTTCAATTTACAGAAAGGTGAAGGGAAGAGCAAAAGGTCAATTTCTGGTAGTGAAAAGCCTTCAAGCCCCAAAGGTGTGGTAGCAACTTGGGTTAAGAAGAACAAAGATGGGAAAAATGCAGAGGTAACTCCTGTTTCAAATGGGCCACTCTATTCAGCTTCCCATTCAAAGCAGCCTCATGCCCCCTCGACCAACAGGAGGTCATTAAATGGCAGACAGGCAGCTGAGGGCAATGCAAGTGTTGATTCAGGAAAACCTGCAAGATCTACTTCCACACCCATTTCTGCTGGGATTTCTAAGGTGTAGGAACTATGGTTTGTTATTAAGGTTTCCTACTTAAGTAAAAAAAAAATTATGATTTTTTTCATATTTTTCCATGCTTTCAAATTTAAACTTCCCATCTGTCATAATGATGATTGTTTTATATTTACTCTTAACAGTCATCTGGAAAGTCTGGATTGGCAACTTCCCACACTGATGTCTCACATACCAAAGGCTCGAAGTATGTTGTCTGCAATCTTTGTTTTAAGTCCTTTCATCTGCTAAGTTGGCCCCATGGACCTTATTTCTCTCCTAGAGTTTACTTGTACAACCACTAGCTTTAATGTTTAACAGAAGATAAGACATAAAATTCCAGTGTTATTAAGTTAAACGACAGAGATTTGATGACATTCCTCTGTGTTTTTTTTTTTTTGTTGTTGTCATTTCTGATACTATTTGTGAAATTTCATAGGGACCAGATAAAAGATCTGAAGCCCCTGAAACAAGGAACACCCAATGAAGTTGAGGAACACTCTTCATTGTATCCTTTATAGCCATAATCTGCATCTTATCAGATATTGGGTTTCTTTCCTTTTATTTATAAGTGATCTAGTTATCACCAAGACATTGATGGGGCTTTGATCACCCTTCATTAATTCTTAGAAGCCCCCCTGCAGCAGATTTCAGACCTCAAAGAATAGGTACTACTCCAACATACAGCTTCAGTTTTAGATGCAATGAAAGAGCTGAGAAAAGAAAAGAGGTTAGGCTCTCTATTGCTATGCCATGTGGTTATTTGAGATAATATCTGTATTCAATCAACTAATTGTAGTTTCTTCTAATTGTTCACCAATAATATCTGCATTCAATCAACTGATGGTGGTTTCTGTTAATTGTTGACCAGTTCTATTCAAAGATTGAGGAAAAGATACATGCTAAAGAAGCAGAGAAAACTACCATGCAGGCCAAATCTAAGGTGTTGCCATTTGTATTTCTATTTGTATGACCAGGACAGTTCTAACTGATTTTGATTAGGAGGAAGTCAATGCATTTTATCTTCAATGCTATATCTTTCTATAGGAAACTCAAGAGGCAGAAATTAAGCAGCTTAGGAAGAGCTTAAATTTCAAAGCAACACCCATGCCCAGTTTCTATCAGGAGGCAGCACCTCCCAAGGTGGAGTTGAAGAAGGTATGTTTGAGATTAAATGTTTCTTTTCTAAAATCGTGTTGATATATTGAAGAGACCCGTTGTCAGCATTAGTCTGTATATCACTTTTTTTCCAATTTTTATTGCTACACATTAAATTATAAACTTACATGGTTAGTAGTTTTAGGGAAACATGCCTATGCCCATCAAAACTTTTGAGATGACAATTCATGGTGATCAATATCATCCTCTTTTGCCTTCATTATTGTTTTTATATTGTTTATTACCTTTTCAATCTTTTCTAATGGGTTGGGCATCCATTTTGCTTAATTATCTTCCATTTGAAATTCTCTGCACATTCAATCTTAGCTTTAGGTGTTCTACTCTGTGACGCAGATACCAACAACAAGAGCTAAATCGCCAAAACTTGGTCGCCAGAAGAGCACACCAGATGCCGGCACCGAACAAAATGGTAGCCAATCCTCTCAGTTAGACAGGCTGAGCCTGGATGATAGAGTCTCCCGTAGTAGCCTTCGCAAAGAATCACTGCCACATATGAAGAAGCCACTACGTAGGTCTCTTCCCAAGTTGCCCTCTGAGAAATCCACTTATGCACATCAAGTGGATGATGGCATTTCTCCCGAATTGCTAAAACATGAGGACCACCTGGATTCCAAGGAGATCCCAGATGATGAACCAACCCCTACTGTAACCAAGATAGAAGAACCTCCATCGACTGAAGGGCAAGAGAAGTCTGTAATTGAAGTGTCATGTGAACCTTCCACTGATGAGCATTGAAGTCGGTGTTTTATTTGTGCAGTGATCAATGTCAGTCCTTTTCAAACAAATAAAAGCAGTCACCAACAGGGCTGCAGAATTGGTAGTGTTTGATCAAAGAGAGCGTGAGAGGATTGTTTGTGGGTTGTGATGATGTCTTCTTGTTCATAGTTTTGCCTTGAGGTAGCCAGGTTCTCAAGTGTTCCATATTTGTAAGTAGAACTTTGAGCTCACATTTGCAGTATTGTATTATTTTCAATCTTTATTTTTTTTTTTCCCTTTCCTGTAATGACTTTCTGTGTCTTTGATCATTTTCTCCTAAACCATCCTATCTAACCTAATTTTTTGTGAGGCGCTACTAGCCTACAATGTCCCTGTCTCAACCAAGGCTAGAACTTGGCCACCCTGTCTCCCTGTGGAGGACTTTGATGTACCTTAACAGCTTCCTTCCTCTAAAAATCGTTTCGCCCTACTAGTGAATGAAGCCGGGTTAATTCTGGTTTTTTTAAGTAATCCCACTGTTCTTGGACACAGTAAGGATTTTGTATGAGAATAAAGGGATAGCCCAGTAGGGGGGAGTCCAGTTCTACTAACCCAACTGCCCAGATTTTGATCCCTGGGTCCTCTCTCTTTTGTGTGCTGGGGTTTAGTCCTGCATGAGTCGGATCTCTCAAGGGTCCAAACTCCAACCACCTTGGCTGGTAAAAGAAAAAAAAGCCCCCGAGGATCCATCATGTTATCACTCACATGTCAAAATCCAAGCATTGATTTTCTCTATGATTCCAACATCCAAAAATGTCAAAATCCAATCATTGATTTTCTCTATGATTCCAACAGCCAAAAATATCAGAGGTTGCATCCAAAAACTGTTAAAACGTAACAGATTTGGGCACATTTATGCAGTTGGAAGCGGAAATCGTGTTCATAGCTTCATGAAAGTGTTTAAAACTGAATTTGCTGGTCCTCTTGCGGCCTTGTACTGTATATTTTGAATCAACTGTGTCCCCCTGGGCTACAAAAAAAAAAAAAAAAAAAGAGGACAACTGGGCTTGTTTGAACCGGCTTGTTACACTTCGATTTAATTCAGTTATATTGGGGGTCGAACTGGATTGGACAGAACCATCAAGTGGTTTGACCTCCGGTGTGGTTTGGAGGAGCAGTGGGCCAGACCTTGAGCCGCAAGCAGATAATTCCACGGGTGCATGCACTGATGTCTCATGTACCTTGACGAGCTGGGTATGGTTATTAGTTATTACTTGTACTAAACAAGTAAAACAACACAAGAAATCCAACGATTGAACTTAATATAGTAGACAACTGACAAGTATGACTTGATATAGTAGAGGAAGTCAACAGCCTTGCAATTGATAACCGGAAAATTGAGATTTTTTTTGTTCTTTTCAAGCCAGTAAAAGCAAGAAGCATTAGACAAATTCATTGTCTTGATGCAACAACTTGAAATATGGGCAGAATTAGAAAGCAGCTGTTGAAAAGGATGTGGCCCATCATGTCATCGGGGCCACATCAACTTTACGTCAATAAGTTAGTGCCCAAATGAAACTCTTAATCCTAATCCCTAGTAAAGTTTGAAAGAGATCAAATAAGTGCCTATAACTGGCACTCTTTGGAACTGCTAGTATCTCAATCCCATTCTGAACTACTGGGCCCGCCCTTGACCTAAGACACAGATCAAAAGGAAACCAAAGTACCAAATCCATACTCGTTGGCTATATTGTGTCTCAACCACATCCTCTTTTCTTATGTGATTGCCAAAACAATCAGCCTAACCTTCTTTCCCCTATGTATATAATCGAAGTTATAAATAAGGATTTCAAGATTTACAATTGTCATGGTGTTCAAACAGATCTTGGTTTAAGATATGGCTCGTTGACGCATTGAGTGAAATAATAATTAATGAAGTCTTAAAAATATAAAGACATACCTTGATAGGTGAGGGAGAGATGAGAGAGATGGGAGCATTATGTGAGGAAGGCTTATGCATTTTACGTACAATGACTTGAGAGAGAGGCATCGATGAGAAAACCGGAAGCTGTGGAAGAGAAATGACGGGCATTTCTTTGACAAGATAGGAAGAGGAAGCCGTTTCGGAAAGGGTTCTTCCAACTATTTCTCAACTTTAAAAGTTATAAGAATGTGATCTAAAGTTCAGATCAGATAATGCAAGAGACTTTTACAATTACAACCATCTCAAACACACCAAGTCTTTAGAAACGACCCCATATGAGATTAGATGAGGGACCTGCATTTTATTCAAATTGAAGTTCCCCCGACATGTTTTTTTTTTAACTAAAACTCCCACGAGAATTCGTTTTTGTAGGGAATTTATGGACATGATGTGATGGCTTATTCCATTGTAATTGCAGATGTGTTATTTCTTTACAAATTCTAGTCACCTGTAAAGTCTCAAATAATGTTTGGAATTTCTTAAACTCCAACCTCTCTCTTTTTTTCCTTTTTTTTTGGAATTCTTGGATTTAGAAATTCCACATGCTTCTCCGGTACAACTTTGTTCGGTTGTATTAGAATACGGAGGAATTGAATACTTAGTTCATTCCCTAGAATGAGCAAAGGTGAAGATCAAATGTGCATTTACTAGAATGGGCATCAACTAGCTTTGCCTCTTAGAAATTAGAATAGAAGATGGGAAAACAATAACAAGCTATCACCCTAGTAATTCAATTCATATGTACTTCGGTGCAAACAAATAGGCCATTTTAACAGTATTATATTGAGATCAGTTAAGCTTTAAGCTATCAAAAACAATCAAGAGGATTTTACCGGAAAATCAACCGTATTTGGCAGTTGCACGAAATAATAAAAAGTACTTCTTGCTGTATGAGATCATTCATCCCACCACGTTTTCCTTTTTTTTTACAAGGGATGATAGCATCGCCCAAAATAAATACGGACGACGCTAGCGTCCCACTTCGCTCTATATACCTTGTCCTGAATCCAACTTTTTCTCATCCATTTTCCCTCGTCCATTTTCAAACCTTCTTCTATACTTCCCATTCCTCCACCACAGGGCAATAGAACATCACTTCAATTAAAGTAAAAGTTAGAAAAATCCCGTAACCAGGGATACATGTAATATGAACGACTCGGATTGAATAATGGAGCAACCCTAGAGTTAAAATTACATTTTAGCTACATCAGTAAAGCAGGAGATTATCTCTCTAACCTAATTATCTACAAAACTCAAAGAAGCCCAACATATAATCCTATGTAAGTTAATGCACAACCTGCCCAAGTGATAGCGAAAAGTGCATAACATTGTGCTAAACGTAAACATTGTGCTAAACGTAAACAAGAGATTCAGGTAATCTGCTCTTATGTCCTGTTCTAGTTTTGGACACTAACGTTATCTCATCTGCACTAAAACAAATAATGCTTCAACGCCTTTCTCAGTTGTTCTTCAAGTTTCAACACACCCTATGCCTTTTTTGTGTTCTTTATCATCAGAGAGGCAACAACCAAAATCTCTCTCTCTCTCTCTCTCTCTCTCTCTCTCTCTCAATTGGGGCCACATGCAGCTGCAAATACCCACATTATCATCGTCAAATTGAAAAATGGAGCAAATGAGGATAACTAGGGCTTTATTGGATATACGTGTCACTTCATTTTAACTTGAATAATGCTAGCGTCACCGGTTCCAAAGTTTTGGAAAAAAAAAACATATCTAATGGACCACGCTTGTACAATGGAAAATACTTTCATTATTTTATGCATAGGCCAAATACGGTTAATTTTCCTCAACAATCAAACTTATTTCATTTTCATAGATATCATTTGCGAAAGATGTACTCAATTCAGTTGTGGTTATCATCTTGATGTGGATTGTGATGGTAGTTGATTGTCAACTTATTTCATTTTCATAGATATCATTTGTGAAAGATGTACTCAATTCAGTTATGGTTATCATTCTGATGTGGATTGTGATGGTAGTCGTTTGATGTGGAATCTTTTTTTACTTTTTATATGAAAAAGTAGAGTTTGCCAAGGAGATGGGTCGGCCCGACCTGCGTAACCTGTATGTATTTTTAAAAATAAGTAAAATGTGTGTGTACGTGGACTTTACCTTACAACCATTGGGATTTAAGAGGTAAACATAACCACTAGACCAACTAACTATTGTATATAAATATTTATCCAAACAATATTAAAACTAGTTAGATGAGGAAAAGAACCTAACCACTAGTTAGATTAGGATGAGAACCTAACCACTTTAGATGAGGATGAGAACATAAAGTAGTTAGACTTTAGCATGAGGTATTTATAAAAGTAACTATATTTTCATACTATAGATATTGTAATTATTATTTTTTCATACTTATGTGTTGTACTTTAAGCATGGTGGTCAAGCTTTCATTTTTATGATAATCATTATGCAATAAAATTAAACCCAAATGAATTTATAATATATGTAATTGATTAATAAAAATAATAAGTTATTATAATTTATAAAAAATAACAACATTGTTGAATAAAGATAAATCTACACTAACAATGTAGAACGGAAGAAGAGGGGGAAACTGTTCATATAATTGATGTGCTACCACGCATATCTGCCGAGGGAGAAAGGGTAGAGTTTGATTTCTTTTATTTATTTTTTGTATGGCTTTGACTCTTATAAATCGTGAATTATGTAAAAGGTGTAAAACACTATGATAGACCCCACCTATTAAATTCACAATCATTAAGAAAACATCAATACTATTTATAGGATATTCCCAAGTTTCAACTCAACCTAGGTTATTTCTACTATCAAGTTGATTCTCAGTATAAAAAAATAATAAATCCTATCTGGATATTTATTATCATATTTATAAATCCTATTTGATCTAAATTTGTAAGAGAACTGATCACATGTGATGCATGAGACTTTTCATCAAGATGATTTTCACTTATATGTGGCCTACTACTTTTATTGATATAATTGCACACTTTTATTTTTTATTTTATTTTTTTTTGATGTGACATCTAGCCGAGGTTTCTTTACCCCTTTTTAAAATGAAATAATCTCCCTCAATCATTCATCCTGTGGAAGAATAAAAAAAATCTCCAACAGCATTGGATTTTGGCTATATACCTCCTTGGGTTCTACTCCAAGTCTCCAACAGACTTTAGAAAAATCAAAGCAATTAACCCCACACGTCATGATCAAAAGAGAATGCCTCTCTGTTTTCCCACAAAGAACATCTTATTTCACATCATAAACTATACAAAAGTCAAATCTTATTTACAACATCTCCAGAAAAAACCCACCCCACAATTATAACAAAAATCTACAACGCTCACACCCAAGATCCCCAAGACCCATAGCAACCTCCACCACCATCCCAGATATTTTTTTCAATGTTACTGTACACATAGAGATAGAGACCATCCCAGATATTTTTTTTCATTGTTACTGTGGATTTGGAGAGAGAGACCAGCCCAGATATTTTTTTTTCAATGTTACTGTAGATACAGAGATAGAGACCATCCCAGATATTTTTTTTCCAATGTTACTGTGGATATGAAGAGAGAGATCGTCAGTCTCCCGGAGCAGCAGTTATGTGAAGATAAGGAGCTGTTCCTGTGAAGAAAGGCGTTGTCTTTGATACCTCCTCCTCCTCTTCTTCTTCCTCTTCTTCTTCAGCATCCCACAGGAATCGAGCATATGAAGCCATTACATAACTGCAAAGGGAGAAAACGGATATCAGAGTCTGGTAACCTGAGAACCCAAAAGGCCAGGTAATCTGGAAAGCAGATCAAAATTCCAAGATAAGCAATCTAGTTTAATTGGAGTTGCATGGAGAGTTTCATACTATGAAATTTAAAAATAATAAAAATTGCCACTCAATTTCTACAGAATTCCATCATTCCATGTTTCATAGTAATAAATTTAATGACACTGAGTAATACTAGAAGAGACAGAACCCAGAAAACCCCAATTAAAAACTAACCATGCGTTCAAAGTTCCTGTAATTTTAAGAGAGAACCCAAAAACCAATTTCAAAAACATTACTAGCCTCAACCAAAAATTCCATTAGAAATGACATTCTCCAAAGGAGAGAGCTTTCCTACCTGTCATCCGGGGCAGCTTTGATCGCTTGATCGAAATAGCTCTCTGCCCTCTCGGCATCCTTCTGCGTCTGCCATATCAAATCAGCATAGAGAGACAGAACATTCCCATCTCCTGGATTAGCCAAAACTGCACGACCACAGTACTCTTCCGCTTTAGAAAGATCTCCTCGAACCTATTAGCCCATACAAATAGCAGAAAGATTTGAGCTTTTCTTCCAAGATAGGAGAGAAAAAAATGAATTTTTCTTCAGAAACAAACAAGATTTAAATCCAAAGTAGTGATTTTTCACTGAAATGCAAACTGGATTGATGTCTTTCTGCCTACCTCTTTCAAGAACATGGAATAATTCGAAAGAAGAAGAGCATTTCCAGGATCTGCCTCAATCATCTTTTGGTAATAAGCATCTGTGCTATTGTTTCCACGATTCGAATCCGAAAATTCAGACCCACCACCCCCATCTCCACCACCAGAGCCTCCTCCCCTTCCTCTTCCCCCACAATTCCCACCACCCCCACCAACAGAGCCAAACCCCTCATCCAAAAACAGAGACCCAGACGGTTTTTCATTCATTCCTAAACCCATTAGGACAGAGCAGCCTTCTGCATTCTCCATGGATCCATCCAAACCAGAACTCGAAAAAAGAAGCGAAGGCGAAATCGACCCAATGACCCTCTCTTCTTCTTCTCCCTCCTCTTCGACCGATATCGAAGCTAGCCCTTTAGAGCTTTGAGCGAGAGGCTTCCGCTTCTGTACTGCAAAATCACGAAGATCGGACTCAGATAAAGCTTTAGGAAGCTTTCTAGACGAAACCCAAGAAGACCCTTCGCTGGAAGATGGGGAATTTAGCGACGCTGTGAGAGACATAAAAGGGAAGAGATGGGTTACTGATCGATTTCCCTGCAATGGAAGAATGATATCAGATTCAGGAGAAGAGTCCTTTGAGAGAGGACTCCATCCGTTCAGGATCGGAGTCGAAGAGCTTCGAAGAAGCATTTCTAGATGGAAATCTGAATCCCAACTTCACCAAAAGAAGATCCCAAAGCCGTAATCCTTAAACCCTACAAGGAGGGGTTTTACAAAGAAAACCAGATCGTCAAAACCCCATTCTGAAATCAGCTGCCTTAACGTCATCAGATTCACAAAACCCCAAATGGGTTTTTGAGAATCGGTTCAATCTATGAAACCCAGAGAGGGATTTTGATTCAGACATTTCTTTCGAGAGATTCCCAGGAACATTCACTTATAAACCCTAGAAATTTTGGGGTTTGCAGAGCAGATGAAGAAGATGGAAAAATGGCAGCCTTTTTTTATGTCGGAGGAGAACAAAACTGGGCCGTCCATTCAGCGCAGGAAGCTGTCTCGATACGATGAAGGCGTGCGTGCAACACGAGCGTCATTTATCTTTGGGTGGGACCCAGGTCGACATATGGTTCCCTTTTGACTGTCTATCTGTCACTCTCTACCGTCCAAATCGTATATTGCCAGATTATCACGTGTGTAATACGTCTCGTTGGGACTTTCCCGCGGTTTAGCGGACTTTGGTGGGATGTGCGGCTTCCACATGCTAATGGAGATTTCATGAAGTTCCCGTGCTCATGGGCCCAATGCATGGGCCCATGGCATTAGGCATTAGTGTAAAATCCAACTTATTAGAACCACATAAGGTGTGCCCATAAAATAAACAAATATGGAGGAATCTACCGTCGCAGCTATCACACATAATCGTATAACAAACACCGGAAACTCCATTATGGACCTTTATATTATATTATTATATTATATTATATATATTAAAGCAAAGGGAGAGGTGGTTGTGGGGTGCTACCTCACCCTTGAAAATGCTCCTCTCTCAAAGAACTACCCAAGAAAAAAAAAGCGGAAAAGAGGGAGGGATCAACTGATTTCACGTGAGAGTAGAGTCCACTGAGATCTGGGAATGAGAGTCCCAGATCCGGGAAGCTCTTCCATCTAGCCCATCCAATATATTGGAGGAAGCCTCACAACATTGCATTTCTCTCTTCCCTCCTTTTCCTTCCTCTACCTCGTCAGAGCTTGCACGCACCACCCTCTCTTTCTTCATCTCCATCATCGATCATCTCCATCCTCGCCTCATCTCCGAGCGACCTGCGCAGAACCCATTTAGAAGGTAAGGGCCCTCTTCTTCTCCAGTGCATCATCACCCACATTCACTGCAGTACTATGCATCGTTCCATATTCTTTCTTTCTCTTTTTCTTCCTTCCTATTCTTCTCCATCCCCTTCTTCCTCCACTGCACACTGCCTGCACACACTCTGAACCCATCTCTTTTTCTTTCTTTCCTTTTTCTTTTCTTCTCTCCTTCCTGCACGCCTGGTACACCTCTCCTCTTTTTCCCTTCACAGCAACTGTTGCACCCTCCATCACAGAAAGAAGGCTCTCTTCCCTTTAGCCCATCCAACACGCGTGCAGCATCCCTCCTTCACTGCTGCACCCACGCGCCAGCCCCATCACCCACCTGCACACACTGCCTCTCCCTCCCTCTTTCTCTCTTCCCTCATTTTCTTTCCTCTACCTCGTCACTGCCTGCACGCACCACCCTCTCTTTCTTCATCTCGACAAACCCATAATCAAAGGTAAGGGTGCCTCCCTTTCCTTTCCCTTTTCCCCGCACTGCTTCCTTGCACAGCCATTTGCATAACCACCTACACCCACCTGTGCACGTCAGTATCCAAGCATCCAAAAAACGCAGAGCGCTTTGGCTTCTCGATGAGCCTTGCTTCCCCATTAAACAAACCCAGGTTATGGGTCCGATAACATTCGAACTTTGTTGGTAGATCTGATGATTATAGTTTCTATGATTTAGACTATTTCCAGACCTTGTTGTATTGCTAAGATGTTCAAATCACTTGGAGATGCAGTGCAGAATTTAATAAATTACAGTTACTGCACGACAGAAACCGGTTTTGGATTGACTGGGATCGTGGGACCTCATGGCCCACTTGATTAGATCGGGACCATAGATCTGATAATAGACCCAGGGGCGACTACATTGGTGCAGGTCCCACACGGAGTGAACTCCATTTTGGCTGCCATCATGTGTTTACAATCTAGGAGGCATTAGTTGGGTTAAGAAGGAAATAACAGTTTGGGCGTCAGGCGATGGTGTGACCCACTGGATGATCCGATCTCAAATCTGGTCCGTTCATCGGACCGAACATGGCAGGGCGACCTTAGACATGTGGACCCATGAGAGCTAGGCCCGTTTGGTCCACCATCCAGCAGTCTAAAGGGAGACCGACGGTAGTAAGGAATTTGGATTTTAATTCCATTTTTTGGACTGTGGGGCCCATGTGGGCCATTGTTTTCAGATCGGGACCATGGATCTTGAAGAGGGGGCCTGGGCGATTTTGTTGGTGGGGTCTGATCTAGGTCTTGATCAGTGGAGCCCACGAAGGAATTAGGATATGAGGCTCACCATTAGAAGTTACATCATGTGACCCCAAAGTTATTTTTTATTTTTTATTAAAGTTATATATATAATAAATATAAACTACTTATTTATTTCTATAAAATTTGTTTTTTTTTCTAATCATATCTCAGAAAAGAATCACATATTTCATTATATTTTTTTGTACCCGAGCACCATACCTATCTATTTAATTATGTAAGCTTACGCTTGTGGGGCCCACCCTTGGTCCATCCAAATGGACTAAACACACGACCTCCCTAAATTGTACGTGTCCACTAGCTTTTGGTCAGATCCGGATTTACTGGGCCGTTGGATCGACTATGTATCAATCTGAATGGATTGTTGACCATTAAACTTTTGGAGTTAGATGGAGATGGTAGAACCACGGTTGAGACTAATTTTTTTCAAAGAGAAGGGTCCCAGTGAGTCCTTGAAATCCCCACATCACCACCCCCATGTAGGTCGCCAAGTGGTCCCCACCACAAACTTGAGCTTACCTTAACCTAAGCTTTAGCTTAGGAGAGCTGCCCCTATATAGACAAATATTCATACTTGTGTAATGGTCAATGCCTTTAAATTCAAGAGGGCATTATGTTATGTAAGTTTACTTTTCATTTTATATATATTTTCATCACATGTTAAAAGATTCCAATATTCAAAGATAAAAAATTTATTTCTTTTAGACTTATTTTATCTTAATAATATTTTAAAATAATTCTTAAATTTTTAATATATTTTTACTTTTGACCCGGGCTTAGCACGGACGTTTGGTGCTAATTATAGAAATAATTTAAACCGTTCGTGATGAATCCCATACCGTTTGGTGACTTGTCCTTGCATTTCACTTTAATAAGAATAAACCCTACCATAAAATTGAATACGTGATTGAAAATATGATTAGAGCTTATGTGGCATTAATTCCGTTCCATTATGTGCTCATTCATATGATGGAACCCACTCTTCTTGCCTTGAAGTTCAAGGGTATTGTCGTGGAGTAGATGAAATTTATCTTGAAGTATTGGATTATAATTATGTGAAGTTTCATAATAGAGTTCCATGCATGTGTTAAAACTATACCGGTGTAATAGCCATGACATGGATCTTGACCCCAATATGGAACTGTTCAGCAAAGTGAAGGTCAAACAGAGAAGAGTACATTATTCTCTCTTCAATTTATGGGGAATATGCCTCTCAAGGTGTCACCCCATTATGTGTGAATAGAAATGAAAAGAAGATACTTTTTCTTGAAAAACCTTTTTCATTGTTTGGTTCAAGGAATAAAATTCAGCTCAAAATATGTGGGGGCTTCCATGAAAAAGTGTTTTCAAGGAGGGTAAGAAAGCGAATGAGTCCAAACTTCATTTACGCAGACGCTCCACATGCCTTCGACGACCCATCTGCAATTGGGCGCTGTTTTGGACTTTCGGAAGTGGAACTGTTTTGCTTCAATTGTTATTGAAGATAAGAAGGGATTATTATTCGAGTGGTAAGTAGTGTTAGGTCAACCTCAGTTACAGATACATCAATTCTTTTTATTTGTGCGGACTCCATTTTCATTTGTGCGGGTTTTTTTTCTATTAAAATGGGCTGGCCTTCGCGTGCGTACGGTTCTCTCTTGGTCCCGACCTCCTTGGTTGTGGTATAAAAAATAAATAAATGTAATTAAGTAGAGAGTCCACACCGGAAATCCAATTAAGAGTCGGTTGCTTGGATTTGGGCCCTTGATTGGATCTTAAACATGTCCACACGGTTGCTCAATCAGACTCGGGTGTGGGCCATATCATATGAAATCCATGTAGCATCTGTACTGTCTAAAAGATCATTGGTCAATTTTCATACAGGCCCAATTGGTGCTTACTTCACTTGATGTGAGCTGGGGTTAGATACCTTTTGTTGATATTTTCATATAATTCATTCAAGAGGACCCAATTCATGCATCAAGACAGATACATTTTTAAATAAACAAATTCATGTTTGTAAGTCAAATCCAAATTCAAATCTTCTTTTTTAACTCCTCAATCAAGCGTTAACGTCACTTAATAAAGAAAGCGACGGTGGACTATATTATAAAGGATTTCGTTTTTACTAAAAGGCCCTTATATTTTCATGCAATATAAACAAGATCTCTATATTTTCTATTTTTATTGAAATCTCCCTTAACTAACAGTCACACCTTGAAAAAGTAACTATACATGTAATTTTTCTCTTGACTGATTTCCACCCTAAAAAAAATACTGAAATTCTTCATAAGATGGTTTTGTTAAAAATGCATTTTTCCATAAATGATCCTTTTTGGTCTTTCATAGAGGGGGGCCTACCTTTGATTCATCCAACTATTTGCATAATCTAGGACCCTTGAATGGAACAAATCTCATTTCACATTATATTGGACATTATTCACCATTTGATTTTATCCCAAAAAGCTTACACATGTATGGTCATTAAACTTTGAGAACCTAAAACTAAGGGATGGACAATTTGATCTACTAAATATTATGTATTTTCTTAATCCATGTCTAGTTCTTTTCATCGTCATGCCTCCCTTGATCATCATGTATCCAAGTGGGCCAACCTACCTTGAGTTGAGTCGGTGACATTTGTTGAACTTAAATAAAGGCTATTTTGGTCATTCATCCATAAAATAAAAAGTTATTTGTTTCACCTTCAATCTAAGGAGATTGTAGTAAAACAAAATAGAGATGCCTTCTTAGGTTATTTGACATACAAGGCCTTAAAAAAGCAACAAATGCTACTTTTATCATTCATCTATAAAAGCAAAGAGTTATTTGTTTCAACTTCAAGCTAAGGAGATAATAGTAAAAACATAAGATACATAGGCCTTTTTTTAGGTTACCTGAAAATACACTGCCTTCAAAACAGAATAAGTGATTTGTAATAGGTACAAATCTTTAGAACTCGTCTGTTTTGCCATAGAATGCATAGGAACTCATTATCGAATAAGCTCCACCAAAAAGGTTAGTAAATAGGTAAGGATCAAGGATACTAGGTTAGCATTGAAGGATATGACGTACCATTGGAGTTGGAACCATGATTTTTTAGGGTTTCAATTACAAGGATGATGGCCGGATATTAATTTCCCTTATTCCATTCCCCTAAGTTAGTTTTCATTAAAGGGGAGATTATTTAATAATTTTTTGAGGATATTTGTCTTTCATTCGTAAATTTTAACCACTTATAAAATCACAAAGTCTTAGAATTCATAGAAAATACATGTGAAACAAACGTACCCTTAATATATGAGTGGATGCCGAGCAACGAAATACAGATTTGACACTCTAAAAAAATCTAGCTTAATTTTCACGAAGACAAAATATTATGGCTTAAGTCCATGCTAAATAAAAAAAAAAAAAATTGGAATCGAACTCCATCATCCAATGAACTGTCAAAAGTATTATAGCAGCAATGGCTTGCACATATCAAATCGATGGGAACATTAAAAACATATCTAGAAAATATTCCAGCGAGACTCTGCTGCTGAGCATATCACTTGATTTTTCTTTCCTTCAAGAATCCTAAGCAAAAAAGCAACGGTCGAGTTGAGCTTTTCTCGACGTACCTCATGCTTGTCCCTTTCGCTAACTTGTACATTCTATGTGCTGACAGGAGATGCCCCAAGGGAAAGATAATAGCCATCCATTGTTTTGCCTTTGTTTCTGTTTTTCGTCTCTTGCATGCCTTCTCAAATGCCTTTTCACATGCCACTTGATCCATGGGTTCATGGGTTGTTACCTTCCATGTGACATATTCATAGGTACGCATATTTTTACCAAGATATATATGGACCCAATGTTTCTTCCATGTGGCATCCAACAGCTCATAAATTTGAGAGAGAGAGAGGTACTCCTCAGTGGCTTTTGGGATTGTATAAGCATTACATTGCACTTTGATCATGTGGCTGATCAAGCTGACTAGTCTAGCCAGAAGAAAATAATATTTTACTATCTGTTTTATTCCATAGAAGTACTATGTAACTTACATTTGAATAAGAAACTAATTTAATAGCCGTTGGGTTCAGTCGAACATAAGATATAACCCGGGCCTGTTTGGATAAATATGGAGTTGAGTAAAATGAAGTGGATTTCACATGTGGAGTGGAGTGAAAAGAGAAATATATTGAAGTTAAAGCAGAGTACTTCACTTCACTTCATTCAAATGCATATTTTGAAGTAAAATCCACTTTTACTTAAGAAAATGAAAGTATTTAGAGTTGAAGTGAAATGGAGTACATGTGTCGGGTCAGACTCATCCAAATGGGATAGAGTTGAAATTTTAGACTGTTAGGGCCCATTTAACTTCACTATACTCTATTTTTTACTTATCCAAACAGACCCTTGTATTAACAAAATACTTTGAGATCTTGTCTTTATTATCATTTCTAGTTAACTTGATGGGGAATGTTAGGGTGCATTCACTAAAACATTTTGCAAAAACTGGGCATCCTAATGCAATGTGACTAATACAAATGATGCAAGTATTTTTTTTTCTTTGGCTATGATAAATAATCACACGCGCCCTATACAAGTCTCATTCCATCACCGTTGCAGCTAGCTAGTCATTTTTGTAGAAGGAAGGTGAATCATGTATATGAATCCTGAACTTAGTGAATTGACATTTCATCAAGGTTAGAAGATTAGATCTAATGAGACTTTCACTATCTTAGAACACAAAATAGTGGATTTATAAATCAATCAAATATTGAATATTGATTGATGGTCCAAGTAATTGACCAAGATTTTGAGATAAAAGGAAGGTCATTATTTGTAAAAATGAAAAGTAAGTGGGGGGTTATTTGTAGTTTTAAATATGACGCAAGTGTTAATATGTCAATTGTGGCCATCCATACATACGCACGCATTCGAGCGGTTAAAACTTAAGAAGACGCAATTCAAGCTATGAATTGTTGCATAAACCGCGCGACATAAGAAAAAGAAAAGCCAAGGCGATTCTCAATACAAAACCATCTTCCATCAATCCCTTTCAGCTTCATCTGATTTGATCTGATCTAATCTGATCTTCCCAATTTTTCCCAATCCGAAGTAGAAGAAGAAGAAGATTCTTCCAAACGGCATTCCAATTCATTCCGCAGATTCCGTGGTATGAATCTCATCGAATCCAGCACTACGTGCTCCATCTTTAGCTCGTTTTTTTTCTTTCAGTAATCTCCTTTCGATCTAGGGTTTTCTTTTCCCCATCTCTGTTTGCTTCTTCATTCGAATTATGTCTCTCTCTCTCTCTCTCTCTCTCTCTCTCTCTTTTTTTTCTGCAATCGATCTCTTTCTCCTCCTTTTTTGCTCTTTCTGCAATCGATTTGTTTTTAAGTGTTTTTGTTGATGTTATTGATCAGAAATTGCGATAAAAATGAGATTTTTATGAAGAATGTTTGGTATTGTTTTGTAATGAGCGGAAATTAGCGAGGAGAATCAGTGAAGATGGTGACGAGAAAGGTTGGAAAGTATGAGGTGGGCCGTACGATCGGGGAGGGTACATTTGCGAAGGTCAAGTTCGCGCAGAACACGGAAACTGGACAGAGTGTCGCCATGAAAGTGCTGAGCAAGAACACCGTACTCAAGCACAAGATGGTGGACCAGGTGATGATGCTCTCTTTCTCTTCTTGTTTTGGATTTTTTTTTTTTTACTTTTCTTGTCTATCTTTTCTCGATCTTTGTTCTTGTTTTAATTTTGTTTACGTTAGAGAAACATGCTGGGGTTTAAAAACAAGTGTGGGTGTCAAGAAGAAAAAAGAGAGAGAGAGAGAGAGAGAGAGAGAGAGAGAGAAGTGGTGAGAAATGACATGTCATTTTGCGGAGTAAACTGAGAGAGAAGTTAAACAAGTGAAAGAATATAATTCATAAAAAGGTGCCTAATTGATGGGTTTCGCAATGTAGAAGATGAGTACCGTATATCCTTAGCTAATCAAAGGGTGACAATCTACTTATCAGGTAGAGAGAAATCATTCTCTCACATAGGCATGGGGTGAGACAGACCTTATGCTCTATTGTCTGGGTAGGTTTCGTGTCTTAGGTTCGTTGGATGCCTTGTTATGAGTTTCAGAGTAGAACCCTTTCAGTGGACTCTGGGATAAGTCTTTGAAGATGATGGTGATGGCAATGAGAATGATGATGATTGGGAATTGGGTACTCCAAATTTGCAAGTGCTTTTGGTTATTTTGGTGAAATGGAGGGTTGTCTCTTCTATCCTTGTTTGGGGGACACAG
The DNA here is from genome assembly GCA_012931725.1 of Litsea cubeba. NCBI lineage: Eukaryota > Viridiplantae > Streptophyta > Magnoliopsida > Laurales > Lauraceae > Litsea > Litsea cubeba. The sequence goes on along the minus strand of CM022944.1, from coordinate 12,227,939 downwards.
AATTGGAACCTCAGTGAGTGGATTGTTTGACTTTAATTTTTTTTTCTGCCCTTAATCAGAACTCAGGATTGCGCTGATAATTTGGAGTAGAAATGGTTCAGATATGATAGCCTTATGGCTGTCTGCTTAGTTGGAAGGTGCTCATGATAGTAACTGTGAGGTCGCATGTTTGAGTCAGTTTACCTTTCAAACTTTCAAAAATATAAAAAATAATAATTTTACTGTTGTGTTATGTCCATCTCTTGGAACATGACATTCATTTTTATTTCAATGAAAAGAAGAGAGATAAGTGGATGTAGAACTGCATTGATGCTACTGGAGATGAAATTGCAGAGTCAAAAGGTGTTATTAATTATATTTTGGATGATTGGGTTCGGATAGTTTTAAGGTACTTTATCACCATAATTTTTTCCAGGTTGGCTGCCAGTGAAAAAAATAGAACTGATGTTCATTTTGGGTTGTATACAACGCCCACATATATCCTTGAACTAGTGTTATCCATACAAATACTTTGTTGACTGTGTAAAGACATGGAACTTTTAGGACACGTTTGTGCAGCCGCTTATTCTCGGAAAAAGCGTGGAAAACGGAAATGCTTTTCTGCATCGCCGAGTAACCCATATTTGGTTTGGCTATTTCTCCGTAAGGAAAAGCGAAAAAATTAACTGACTTTTCCACAATTCCACGGAAAACAGTGTCCGATCAGGGAGGGGGAGGAGGAGGGGAGGGGGGAAGGGAGTTGGTTTTCTGCATAACGTGGAAAAGGTTCTCCGTGGATCCGATTTTCTGTAGTGTTTAGGGTGCGTTTGTACAGCCACGTTCCATAGAAAGGACGAGGAAAAATTGGGAGGTTTTCTACACACAAGAGTTTTCATGTATGGTTGCGGGCGCGGCTGCTTTTCTGCATGGAAATGTGAAAAAATTGAGCTAAATTTTTTGTGATTCCTGGTAAAGCGTTTAACCAATTGTCATGTGTGTGCGTGTTGGGGGGGGGGGGGGGTTAGGAATTGTTTTCTTTTCTGTGGAGGAGGAACAGTCTGCAGAACTAGTTTTCTGTGGGCACTACACAAATGTGCCCTTAGGGTACTGCTATGATAAATTTGGACGTGGACATGCCTAACTAACTTTCCAGGACAAGGATCTCTGGACAAAACCTATTCTTAGAGGTAGCTGTAATTTATTATAAGAAATGCCATTGAGGATAGCGAAAAATCCTTGTTATGAGATCACTTTTATCATTATCATTGTTATTGTCATCATCATAGTCATATTTGCCACCATTTAATTCGAGATATCTCTTACATATACATAAAGAAGAATGTTCTACGTGCAACCTTCGTATTGTCCATATGCAGTCCATCTCGTGGGGCCCACTTGGATTCATGTCTACCAATGGGAGGAGGATAGATAGAAAGGTCTCCTTATGGAAAGGGGGAGCCAAAAAAATCAGCCCCACCATATTATCCTAGCCCTCGATTTAACAACCTTAAATTTTAACTAGCACAGTAACCCGTGCTGAGCACAAGTATGCCCATACAATTGGAAAATAAGCATTGACTTGAATGGCAGTGCAAATACAATGCACAATAGTAAATTTTTAGAAAAAAAAAAAAAAGGAAACACATGACTGTTCCTATTTTCACAATTGAGAGTAGGTAGAGTAGAAAGAAAATATGAGACATGAGGTAGAACAAAATGGGAGGATCTGCAGAAATGGAATAAGACATGTGGACAGAAAGGGGTTTTACCAAAATCAAAAGAGGAAAAGTGAGGAATAGACATGGGTAGTTATATGAGATAAAATAGGTATTGCATGGGATAAGAAGTGGGCAGTTATGAGAGATAATGGAGGAGAGAAGAATAACTTACTCTCAAAATTATAACCAACAGTCCAAATCACCTAAAAAACCCTTGAGCTTAATATAGTATAATGGCGGCTTAACCGTAGATTTTAATGGCGGCTTAACAGTAGACTTTCTTGAATTCAATCTAATGGTGAGTGAAGATTCAATGAGTTTAAAATTGGTCCTGATGCTAGATGATGGGATGACAAGAGTATCAAAGGGGCTGCACTGATCAAAGGTGGCCCAAGTGGCCCTCATAGAGCTATGCAGTTTGTGTGTAGGAGAACATTTTTGTATATGTAAATACTATTTACTTCTAAAATGTACTCATTATTTTAATATATTTCGTATTTTGCACATATGTATTGGTCTATAAATCTAGTTGAATTTGTTTTGTTTTAAGTAGCAAAATTTTCTAAAACTGGTTCTCCAAATGACGTGTGTGGTTGACATGTGATTCAATCATTTACAGAGTAGTTTCTATATGTAAATACTATTTACTTCTAAAATATACTCTTATTATGTTAATATATTTTGTATTTTGCACATATGTATTGGTCTATCAAGCTAGTTGAATTTGTTTTGTTTTAAGTTGCAAAATTTTCTAAAACTGGTTCTCCAAATGACGTGTGTGGTTGACATGTGATTCAATCATTTACAAAGTAATTTCTATATGGAGTTCTCTAGATCTGTGATAAATGGTTGATTTGATGAGTTATTCTCTAATAGTGTTTCATTCAGCAGGGAGGGGTTCCATAGAATCTGAGGAGGAAATCTACATTTTGCATAATGAACAGATGATGAGCTTCCCTAGTTTCCCAAGGTTTCTTAGGTGGAGTCAGTGATATGTGACTAAGTTCTAAAATATTGGCATTGGAGAATGTTTAGCTGATATTGAAAACCTATATGTACCAGTAAGTCGCAGCTGATAATATCAACCTGGCTCTTGTACTGCAGTACATATAAACAATCTCACATGTTGCTTGGTCAAATATGCATCAGGGGATATGATATATTGGACAATATTCTGATTATGTTAATAATAACAAATTGATTTTTGTATTTATCTGATTCTCTTGTGACAAGGCCTGGAAATGGAAGCCCATGGGATTTGATTGTTTGACATGGATATATAACTAGAGAAGGGGGATCAAAGTGTGTAGAAGTTTGGGCTCTGGGGAGGAGAAACGATTTGACAGTAGTGCGGGGGGGGGGGGGGGGGGGGGGGGGGGGGGGGGGGGGGGGGTTGGGCATTGTCTATCATTGTTATCTTATTTGATCTTAGGCATCCTCTGTAGTACTAACGGTAACCATGTATCCAAACAGACAAATATAACACGAAACCAACACATAGACTCACTGGCATGCACCTACCAACTAATATCAATGAAACACTATAAACAATTTGCTACCCACCAGCAAATAACTATGACTACCGCAGACACTACCCTTAATAACGTAGAGAAACTTGAACAGCACGCCGTCTTGCAATGACCTGATACGCCTGTTAGCTGCTGGGATAAATACCGCAAATCCAAGTTCCAACCAGCCTATGGCAGCGGAATTAACACTTTAAAACCAGGAATTGTGGTGTTTTTCAGGTAATCAGCAAACAGAAATGGGCAGAGTTCATTATTTGATTGGGACACCGTTAATGCCTTCAATTATGTAAACAATTTTTTTACCTTTCCTTTTCTTTTTAGCATATTACATTTAAGCATTTGGAGCTTGATTCATGCTTCTTTTATCTGTGTAATTTGTTATGTTAACTTCTTCGTCTTTGCCTATGTGTTTCAGATTAAGAGAGAAATATCTATAATGAAGATTGTCAGGCATCCAAACATAGTCAGGTTGCATGAGGTGTGGCAGTTGTATACACCAATGTATTTTGTGTATATTAATATTACAGGAATTGTTTATCGTTGTGAATTTAATTACTGATTGGTATCTAAGTATGCTTCTTTCCTTTTATTGAAGTTATCTTTTATGCCTTCACTAACTGATTGCTATGGTTTTTCTAGGTCTTGTCTAGCCGGACAAAGATATATATCATTCTTGAATTCATCACAGGAGGAGAACTATTTGATAAAATAGTAAGGCTTCTGACATACCCCTTGAGATGAAATGATCTTCTATTTAACGTTATATTTACTTGAAGATCTTTCTTGAAAGATTTCCAAATTTGATGTTGTCATAATGGTGAATTGTTTGTATCACTTTATTATTATTTATTGTATTATTATTATTTTTTGCTTTTCTGGGCCTGGATCGTCTCTCTAAGGATGCCAACCTTCCATAGTATTACTTTTGTGTTTCACTAAAATATTGCATGTATTTATTTTCCTCATAATATTGTGATATGTTGAAAACTAGAACATCACCTTTTTGGAGTGCCTGTGTAACAAAATGAGGTTACAATTCTACTGGAAGAATTTTGATATGTCATTTGGTAACAAGTGTGAGAACTACTTGTGGAGAAAGGTGAGTTTTCAGTGACCACAGGTTTTAATCAAGGACAGGATTAAGCCTTTGTCTCTTTACACTGATTATGGACGAGTCGATTGCTCACATTCAAGAGGAGGTACCTTGATGTGTGTTGTTTGCAATAATATAGTATTGGTGGATGAATGAAAAGATGGCGTGAATGCGAAACTTAGGAGATGAAGGGAGACTTTAGAATCCGAAGGCTTTAAAATAAGTCATACAAAGGCAAAATGTATGAATTTAACTTCAGTGGGGATGTGCAAATAGGTGAAATTCCTATGAGAATTAAAGCTAAAAAAATACCACAAAGAGATTCATTCTAATACCTTGGCTTGATAATTAGTAAGGATGGAGAGATTGAGGAAGATGTCAAACGAGATGGTTGAAGTGGAGAATTGCGTTTGAAGTGCTTTGTTATCGGTGCATAAAAATAAGATGGAAGGAATTTTTTTTTACAGGACAATAGTTAGACCAGTTATGACCTTTAGAAGAGAATGTTGGCCAATCAAGAAGCAACACATACACAAACCTAATGTAGGAGAGATGAGAATGTCGAGATGGATTCTAGTAAAACTAGGAAAGATAGAATAAAAAATCAGTGCTTTCGAGGGCATTTAGGGTTAGCATTAATTGGTGATAAATTAAGAGAAATTTGTTTAGATGGTCTGAACATATCCTATGTAAGGTAGCAGCGGCACCACAGAAGAAAAGCTTTTCTATGTAGGTTGATGGCTCACCATTGAAGATGGGTAGGCCAAAGAGGACATGGATGAAAGTATTAAGTATAGATCTAAAAAAATGCAACCTATCCGAGGATGATCTATGCTGCAGTTATTAATAATGGTTAAGCGATGATCTATGTTTCCTTCTTTTGAGGGGTCAGGTTTTATGGCTTCCATGATTGCCTAGGATTTGGAGGTAAAAGGTGAAAAAAAATAAGGAAAGAAATCTTTTCAATGTGAAGTGCTCTTTAGTGGGGTTAGTTCTGGCAAAGTAAAATAATTTGTCTTCTTTTTTGGAATAAAAGCCAGAGAGTTTAGTTGTATCCCATATCATGGTTTGGAAAGAGAATGAGTGCCAATGGTTTATGCCTTTATGGCCTCAATGGACTATCTACTTTTTTTGTAGCTAGTGCCTAGTGGATAGTTTTTTTCCCCTTTCTTCTGTACATTATTAGTTATAATACATTCTCCATTACCTCCAAAATAATCCAAAATAGATCTTCATAATCTCCATCCCTTTTGGTTTGAAATGCTAAAAAAAATTAATCACAAGGAGACAAGCCATAAGATGTTGAGTTTCTCAGCTACCCCACATATATCTCCTTTGTTGCTCCAGTGTTTCTCTATTGAATTTGTTTTGCTTTTTTTTTTCCCGGTATATTTTCATTTCCCTTCTTTTGGATCTATTTGGTATTCCAGAGCACTATAAAGTGCTTCTGGATTAGAAAATACATTTTGATATAACAACTCAGAAGTATAAACATGAGTTCACCTTTTTCTGGATGTAACTTTGCATATATTATTTACGTCTTTAATAAGTTTATAGTAAATTTTGTTAATGTAATTGATCATGAGTCATGACATAAGATGTTGTGCCTTAAATATGCCAGTTCATTAAAGTCTTAAATATGCCAGTTCATTAAAGTCTATGTATATTGCCCAATTTGCCTCGGGATGATAATTTATCTATCAAAGAAAGAGAGATTTTAATACAGTTGTGCTGGACTCCTGTGATTGACGTGGGATAACAGATCTTTAATTTTTTCCTTCGTTTTGGTTATCGGGTTTCCGTACTCCTAGATCCAATTTCACTAATTATGTACTAACAGTTATGTTGTGACGTGCATTTAACTTATAATATATATGTATCAATGTATTTCTGATAGAATGGGAAAAAAAATCTGAAAGCTAAGTAATACCTGTATTGAATTAAAATAATTTTCTTTCCCCCCCTTGGAGATTTCAGGTTTTTTTTTAATATGATTAAGGTTCTATCGTCTTTGATTTCTGTGGAATTCTAGCATATTTATCGGGAGGCTAGTGGTTTGGCAGGTTCCTTGGCCAAGCAAGGAGTGGACAAATCTTCTCCTTTTGTTGCTTTTACTATGTAGTTTGTTTCTTGGGATTGTTTTCTTTTGTTTTTTCGTCTTGGTATAATGCTTTTATACCTTTGTATCGACCCATTCGGGTTGTTTGGTTCTTTTTAATAAATTTTTGTTACTGATAAAAAAAAGGTGTCTTGTTATTGGGTCTCTCAAGGTTGCCATCTACACCTCATGTCTTTCATGTTGGGCACCAATGTAGGCACTCTTGTCTAGGTACAGATACGAATACAAATACCCACAAATTCAGACGTATACATATGTATATATTCATGTTTCATCTGTTCTTTCTTTCACTTCATTTCATGTATATTAGTGCTATTCTTGACATCATATGAAATTCCAACGTTTTTTCTCCTTCCATTACATTTGTCATATCTGTCTGTTTCCAATTATTCTTGAGTTTATTTGTTGTTTTTCATTCAGGTTAGCCAAGGAAGGCTTAGAGAGAATGAATCTCGGCGATACTTTCAGCAGCTTATAGATGCAGTTGATTATTGTCACAATAAGGGTGTTTACCACAGAGATCTGAAGGTGTGCTACTGTTTTATGTTTGGCTTCTTGAATCCTACTTCACACCTACTGTGATATCTCTGTCTTAGGCCTGACAAATTCATTATGTGTTAGCCTGAAAATCTTCTTCTTGATTCCCAAGGGAATTTGAAAATTTCGGACTTTGGTCTTAGTGCACTGCCCCAGAAAGTACGTATTATTTGCTTGTTGCATGAAGTGTTTTCTGTTAGTTTTCTTTAAATTATTATCCTAATGTTATTTACACTGTATGGCAGGGAGTTGGACTACTTCATACAACATGTGGTACTCCAAATTATGTTGCTCCTGAGGTACTTGATATTTAATTAAACCCTGCAAAGTGATGGTACTGTTAAAAACACTCTGCTACTATGCTTTGCACATGCTGTCCTTGTTTTGTTTATCCTTGTACAACTTTATTTTTGGTGACTGGTATCAATCTGCAAAGTCCATTTCATCTTGTCAGAATTTTATGGGCCAGCACAAACTCACATTGATGGGATGTTGTTGTGGTTCCTAACCATAGTTATCAATTTTTTTTTCGAACCTTGTTTTGGTTTGGCTCCAAGCTGAAATATTTCGGCCAATTCAGAATTTTGGTGATACATTTTGGAGTTTCATTTTGAAAAATATAAAAAAGTAGGTTATTTAATGGTTCTCCTTTAATAAAATTTGTGGTTGTTACTAATAAAAAATACATATATATAGGTAAGTGTAGGAAATTATTAAGAATATTAACATTTAAAATAATATATAAATTATATGCACTAATTTGTTCTACTAAATTAATGATGCAATATGTTATTTCTACATGCTATGTGACAATATGAAATGAGACATCCATTCTCAAATCTCAAAACTTATAATATGCAATGCAATTATTTTGTAGCTTGCATACAATTAGGGCTTTCCATATATTTTATAAAAATTTTCAAAAAGACCCTCCTCTTTAGTTTTTTTATTTAAAAATAAATAAATTTTTTTGCCGAAATGGCCGAAATACCAAAGTATGGTACAAATTTTTTTTTTTTTTGCATGTGTAGTTCGGTTTGGCTAGTGGTCTGCGCCAAAATTACTCAACCATTTTAGCTGAACTGAATTGAAACTGACAACTATGTTCCTAGCACTTCTCTTTCATTTTGCAGCCATCTGCTTTCTTTTCCATGGATGGAATGGCTGGTAGTGATTCTTTACGTACATAAGCAAACCAATCCATTATCTAAAAACTCAGTAGGAATCAACAACTCGATTCAGTGAAAGACTCAACATTTGCAACTTGCTGAATAAATGACCCTTAGGGGTCATTTATCTTTTATATGGGATATGTAAATGATATTTACATATGTAAAATTTTCACATGTGAAACACAATACCATGTTTGTTTGGAAGCACCATTTTCACATTAGTAAATGTTGAAAAACCCAAAACACAGACAATGAAAAAAGGTACCAAGTTGAATCAACTCGAAGACTTGGCCGAGTCTTGACGGAGTCCAAAAAATCTAAGGGTTCATTTGTTTGCACTCATTTATATGTGTAAATGTTACAAAGATAAAACATTTACACATACTTATTTTTGTTTGTGCTCATTTATTCATCACATGCATAAATGAGGTGTGAAAGTGGCATTTAAATAAGTCCATTTTCATATGAAAATTCACACCTGAAAAGGTATGAAATGATTGCGCACCTCTTTGGTTAAGAAGGCGCTGGTACGAAGGACGCCTAGGACAGGTCATGGTATCAAATCCTTTCACTACCTTTTACTTTTTGTGACTATTGTGGGCCCCAAATTTTTAATCCTTACTGTTCAAATTTTTTTATTGACCCATCGAACCCCAAAAAAGCATAGTTTCATCATAGAATTTGAAATATATGAAGACTTTACATATGTAACCTGAACCGTTTGATCCATTAAGTCCTATCAATTGATCAGAGATCAACTCTCTATAAATGCAGCCCACAATTTTCTCTCTGGTTGGTAACAAGATATCTTTGAAAAGTAACGTGAAATGTGTTGTGTGGTGTAAGAAACCCTACACGATAAGAATTCTATATTATATGTATGCACAAAAAATGCTTTTCCAAATTAAAGCAGTAAAAGCTGCCCTCCTAAATAAAGTGTAAGCCCTTCCTTAATCAGATTACTTAAAACCAAATAATATCACATCCTCTCTCATATTCTTACCCTTGCTAATTTTGACCAAACCATCAACCACCTCATTTGCACTTTGTAAACATGCACAAATGAAATGGATGGCTCGCCAAGATCCTATCTCCCTCTCAATCAACATCAATTTCCATGTAACCCCATTTTTTCTTTTAACTTAGTTCTGTTAGTGAAAAATATATAGGGTAATTATAAAAAAACTTATGTAAATCCATGCCTTTCACCTCCTAGCGCTTTATCCGAATAAGGTCTCATTAAAAAGTAACAGTTTCACAACTTTTTTTGTTTAGAGGCTTTTCCTCAAATGCTAATTTAATTCAAATTTTAATTAGAGGTTAACCAAACACTCTAATATATAAATAAGCTCCAACACTCTTAAGAAGTTCTTAATTTTAGAGCTTCCAAACAACCCCTAAATTGCATCTAAGAATATCTTAGCTGATCTAAAAAAAACTATTAAAATAAAAAAATAAAATGATAGATAATGAAAGAAGTTGGGTTGGTTGCGCCTAGATGAATTGGGCCTAGCATATGGGCTTGGGCTTTCGATGCAGGTTCCCTTTTGGTCTGCATCATTTTCCCCCTGCTGGAAAAGGATTAGTCCCTGAATTCGGACTACGATTCCAAACTGCTCATTTCTAAATTACAATGATCATTTCCTATATATCATAACTCTCTCTCTCTCTCTCTCTCACACACACACACACACACACACACACACATGCATGAACGCACTTACACACACGCATGAATACACTCACGCACAAACACACACACATGGCAAGCATTCACTCACACACAAACACACAACTCATTGAGCATCACTGGTAATTCCAATTATCATCATGTGCTTTGGAAAATTTTGCTTGCTTTGCTTCCTGTCATTGACGTCATTGTGTTCGCTATCTTACAACAATTGATGCTAATTAAGGGGAATGGACTTATGTGACTAACTCTACTTACTCTTAGTAAAGTGTGAGCGTTTAGCCTACAGTGCCTGACTTGTGGTGCTCTTTTCATGATTTCAAACATTATTCTATTTTTTATCCTTAAAAAAATTACTGTTTTCACTTAAATTGCTTTTGTTGCTGTGATGGCATGGTTGATTTAACGCTGTTCCTATGGTGCAGAGGTTTATTTATTCCTTAACAATGTTATTATTGACCTTTTAGGTATTCAGTCACCAGGGTTATAATGGTGCTGCTGCAGACGTATGGTCGTGTGGTGTTATTCTTTATGTCTTGATGGCGGGATACCTTCCGTTTGATGACACTGATCTTCCCACCTTATACAGAAAGGTTCCTTGCCTCAATTTTAGTATTTTAAAAGTTTGAATTTCAGACTACCAATGTTCATTTTCACTGCTTTACATGAGAAACACTGTTCTTGACAAATAATGTCTGCAATGGTCGTTTATGCTTATTTATTCTTTTGAGTGTCCAAAATTTTTAAAATAGACTCTGTTCTTTTCCAGGTGGAAATATCCAGTGTGCGTTCTAGATTATTATATTAACATGTGGGACTGTGATAAAATTCACAAAATAAGTATTTTGCCATAATACTATGGATGCTAGCAGGTAGACATTTATGGTTAATGCCTAAATTCATTAAGAGGTTATCTTGAAGAGTATGGTGTTGGCTGGAAGGTTCAATGATTTATGTGCATGAATCAGACAAACTAGGCCATAACCATAGAGGCCTTGCAAATCTTAATGCAAATGTGGTTTTGTACGAATTGAGAATTATCTAACTATTTCATCTTGTTCCTTTGCAGATTAATGCAGCAGAATTTACCTGTCCACCTTGGTTCTCTCCTGATGCAAGATCATTAATCTGCAGAATACTTGATCCAAATGCTAAAACAGTGAGTATGAAGAAATAGTTACTTCTATTGATATATTATGCTCTTGCAAACTCACCTGGGGGCTGTTTGGCAGTAACTAAATAACCCATTTACTTTTTTATTTTGTAAAAGACAATATGGCAAAACACCTTATCTTATCCCCATTTGTTACCAGGTGATTTTTCTAGAAGCTTCTTCAACAACCACAAATTAAAAGGATTTTGTGACTTTTGGTTTGCAACTCTTTTCTTTGCTTCCTTATCTTCTCTCCAAGCAACAATAAGCCTAAATATGAGACCCATGATTGATTAGCTAACTCCTTAGTGAGGTCTTTGTTGTTATAATCAATCTTAGTTGTCTATTTTCTGGCCACTGTTGTTCGATAACTAGAACTGCCTAATTGAACTGGCAATCCAAAGTGGAGCCCAAATGATTATGGCCTAAATCAGTGGCAGGAAATTTTCTGCTGTTACTGATTTCAGCAGTCCATTTTGTCTACATTGATCAGATAGTTAGAATTATCTAGCAATACTCGTCTGGCACAGGTGGACTGAAGTGGTGTGCATATGACTTTGAACTAAATCATTGATTGGACTTTTTTTCTCTAATAATTTTTTTCCCTTCCAAAAGAAATTATTTATCGAACCTTTGCTGTGGTTGATTTGAACAGTCTATTTTGGTTCCCATTGAGCGAATGATTAGGGGTTATCCAATCAAAGTACTTCTTGAGCGTTGTTGTCAATTCAAACCAGGCCTTTTTTTTATTGCTGTTCTAAGTTGTTCATAGGACTTTGTTGTCTTAGTCAAATCAGATGATCCATTTTGGTTGATTGAGGTATGGTCCTCCAATTAATGAAATTATTGAGCGGCACAGGTAAACCAAAACATTTAAATCTGACCGGTTGCATTGGGATTAATAATCTAGGCCTGAGCTTGACCTAAAATGAGCCGGGCCGGGCCTATTTGACATCCTTAGTTGAAGGCAAGCTTAACAGTTCCATTTTGGTTGATTGAGGTATGGTCCTCCAAATAATGAATTCTTGAGCGCACAGGTAAACCAAAACATTTAAATCTGACCCGTTGCATTGGGAATAATAATCTAGGCCCAAGCTTGACCTAAAATGATCCAGGCCTAAAGACTTGATGAGGTGGCCGACCTATTTGACATCCTTAGTTGAAGGCAAGCTTTAACATTCTTGGATTCTTAACTTGTTGTTTATGGTCTTTCTTTTAATGCAGCGCATCCAGATTGAGGGAATAAAATCTGATGCCTGGTTCAAGACGAACTATGTTGCTAATGGACATGTAGAAGAGCAAGAAGTTAATTTGGATGATGTGCGTGCGGTCTTTGATGACATTGGGGTCGGTGATCCATGTTTCTAGTTTTCTCTGTCTTCCATTTTCACTGTTGAGTGCTATGCAAGGATAAAAATATCGGTACGCCCGCCGCCAAACCGATACGAAGCGGGCGATACGTAGCATATTGGGGATACGTATCGGCGTAGCGGTGTGATTTGAAAAAATCGCCCAAAAAATCTAAAAAAATTGCAGAAAATCCAGAAAATTGTAAAATGAAAGAATATGTGGTTCTTTTGCAAAAGTAAGTAAGAAAAGGGGGCGTATTGGTGCCCTCAATATATGAAGTCCTGTATCGCTATATAAATAGAAAGTAATAGTAATGATTAGTTTTTTCACATGTATTCATGTTTCTTAGTCATAGTAATTTAGAAAGTAATGTAAAACTCATAAAAAAAAAATAGAACATGAAATAAAGGCATAAGACTTTAGGTCATTACTAGTCATTATTGAACAATTGAACAATCAAATATCAATACTTCAACATTCAAGGTTCAAATTCAATCAAGTGAATGAACTATGAAGTGATCAACAATCAACATTCAACACCAATTTAGAAATGAGTCAAATGACAGAGTAGAGAGTTAGTGAAGGAAATAGGATTAGGAATACCTTGTTGACTTCTTGTGGAGTTGTGGTAAAATCTTGATTTAAACTTTAGAGCACTTCAATGGTTTTTCACAGGCTTACAGTCACAGTAGAAAGATGAGTGAAAGAAAGAGGTGAGTGAAAAGTGAAAGGAATGGAGCAAATGGGTCGGCTGGAAACCCCCCGATACGTATCGTATCGGCCGATACGGTACGATACGCGATAAATGTAGTTTATCGTATCGGTCTTGGCCGATACGGCCGATATATCGTATCGGCCGATATTTTTATCCTTGGTGCTATGATTCTAGGAATTACAGTTATAATTTAGGAATAAGAAGAAAAGGCAGGGAAGAGAAAAGGAAAGAGAAGAGGACGAGGGGGAGGGTAAAAGGGAAAATAGTTGATTTTGGGCATTGAGAGAGATGGATATATATAATGCATTCAGACAAAAAAAATGTAAATATTACTTAAAGAAACAATATACCACACCATATTAATTGGTTCATCAACATTCATTCATGTAAACCTACACTCATTTTTTTTTTTTGAAAAGTAATGGTAGATATGTACTCTCAATGAGTGTAGGTTTATAGTAAGAAGCTAATCTACTTGTGCGTAGGCATCCATTTTCTGTACATCATGTTGTTTCTATTTTTCATGGTTCAGTACTCCTATGCAGGATCAGTATGTATCTGAGCAGAAAGCTAATAATGAAAAAGGTCCTTTGGTGATGAATGCTTTTGAAATGATTACCCTATCTCAAGGATTGAATCTTTCAGTGTTGTTTGACAGGCGTCAGGTGTGCGTAGACCTTTATCTATTTCAATATTTTTTGCTGCAATTCATGCTTGATTATGAACAAAGTAAAGCTTATTAATGTATATATGTGTTTTGGAATTTTACACTATTAACATATATTTCTTGCTGTTAAAGGTTTATACTTTTGCTATAATACTTAGCTATACGAGTTCCATGATGAAACAATTGTTACATTGCTGGAAACAACAATTGATCTCCATCGATGCCACCTTTTATTTCCTATTCCTTTTCCTTTCTTGTTTTAAACTCCTTTTTGAATCATCTTCATCATCGTCAAAGCCTAGTCCCAACCATGTTGGTGTCATCTACATGAATTTTGTTTCTCCATTCCAACCTATCCTAGGCCAAATCCTTAAATAAGTGGCACTTTTTCAGATCTCTCTTCCTATTTCCATCCATGTCCTCTTCGGCCTATCATTTTTCTTGAAGCTCCTTTTCTGAATATCTTATGTAAATTTACATATTAGCCCCCACAGATATTTCTTTTACATAGTGTCCCCCTTAAGGAAAATTTCCTACCATGCTGTGGAGCATCATGGCTTTCTAGAACTTCCAAAAGCTCTTCAAACTTCTTTTCAAGGCTAGAGGATTGACCTCATTCATGGAGTCTTACATATATATTGAAGCAATGCCAATAGAGTCTTCACGCATTTGAAGATGCGAAGGAGTCTTCACTCAAGGATGAGAGATATTTTACCAATTAGAGAGAGAGAGAGAGAGAGAGAGAGAGAGAGAGAGAGAGAGAGAGAGAGAGAGAGAGAGAGAGAGAGAGAGAGAGAGAGAGAGAGAGAGAGAGAGAGAGAGAGAGAGAGGCCTTCACTGGGGTCCCTTTACAAGCTTTATATAACCAGTAGATATTGCACCTAGTTATGGCCCGATTAGATTTTTGGCCAAGAAATCTTGCTAGACTAAAAATATTTTTGTTGAAGGGTTAAACTTAATACATATTACAGTCAAACCTTCTAAAGTTGCAATCAAACCTTGGTAAACATACAACATACAATCAATCAAATGGATTCCCTACTGTTAACCTTCCTAAAATACGATGATTGCCCTAAATTGAGTGTGTAATTACTCTTATTTCCCATGGCCTTATTAAATACTTACCTTATGGACTGTTTTGGTTGACTGGGAGTCTTGGCCTATCCTGGTCTTCATGGGCTTTCTTTGGTAAGTCCTCAAGGGTGCTTGCAGCACATGGCCTGCAATTATTTTATGTACCCATAGGTTCTATCATTGTATAAATTAAGAAGTTTATAAATCTATATTGATTGCCTTCCTCGGCTAAGTGGTTGTTAGCAAAATCTTAATATATATTTTTTATTCCAACTTGAATCTGAAATGTTTTGGCTGATCTTTTGAACTATAGTAATATGCAGAAATTCAACTGTTTTTGTTTACAGGATCATGTAAAAAGACAAACTCGGTTTGTCTCTTGCAAACCAGCAATGACCATTACATCAACTATTGAAGCTGTTGCAGAATCAATGGGGCTTAAGGTCCATTCCCGTAACTACAAGGTAATCATTCTGCTTATACCATCTAATAACTTTTTTGGCATGCTATACTTGAAATTGTCATGAAAATTCCCATTGCATTATTTGTACTAATTATGTGTAGTGATTTTTTTTTTTTTTTGGCATGAAGCTAACATATTTTGTAAGTGGCATATGTAACTCATATGTTGTCTAATAATTTGTCCTTGCTGTTCTCACTCTGTTTTTCTTCACTCTTTTTTCTAGAGTAATAAATGAATAGGTTTGCCCTTCCAGTTATTGTTTGGCTAATATAGTTTACAAGTAGATGCTTACAGAAGTGTATGCTGAGGTATCTTGAATGCCAGAGATGGTGCCTTTTTTTTCTTTCTGGTTCAGTCAGTAGTGCCGTAGTGGTACAGGTGTGACCTCCCTTTTAGTAATCTAAATGGTTCATTTGGAGGGTCCTGTTTAAACAAAGAATTCATCCGGTCCCTCCATTTACCTGGTGATTGTGGCAGTGCCTGCACACTTGTATTTGGTGGTATATCAGAAAAGTCTCTTGTTTTAAATCAAAGGAAGGCATTGTAATTTTGTGATTCCTATTCGTGTAGTGCGGCTCACTTCTTGTTAATCTAAACTGTTCAATTAATTGTGTTGTAGAGTGCCAAATCTCCGGAGCCAAGGGGTTAGTCGCAGATACAACAGTTATAGGCTTATTTGTGCCATGTGCGAGTTCAATAGACCTATTGATGAGAACAGCTATTATAGAGCTTTCCAAAATTCTCAATTTTAACTTTTTTTTTTTTTTTTTTTCAGTTTCTGAGATGAGAATATAATCATGCCGATGCGGTTAATGTGTCGACCAATACAGTAATCATGTATCAGTTTTGAGTGTGGCGAGTACAGGTAGGGATGTAAACGGGTTGGTTCCGGTCCGGGTCCATGGTGGACCCGGACTTGGAACTGAGAAAGAGTTTTTTCTTTCCAGAAGGTTCGGATTGGAGAAAATGGAGCCGGCGGATGATGGACTTTTCCATGCGTTTTGATTTTATTGCGTTTGGTAGCTGTTCGGGATTCCTCTTCTTCTTCCCCACTTTGGCTTTATTGGGTCATTTTGGTAATCCCATGTAAAAATGGAAGAAAGAGAGCGAGAGAGATCTGGAATTCAATCCTATCAAATGAGGAAAGTGAAAGCTTTCTAGGGGTAAAGTGATGGACCCGGACCCAAAACCGTTAAGGAGAAGGTGGAACCGGACCTGGAACCGTTCCGGAACCGGAACCATTAATGAGAAGATGGAAATGGAACCATATATGTATGGGACGGGTCCGGGTTCGAGTCTAGGTAGATAATAATATGGAGAAAAACCTAGTTTTTAAGAGAGATTCTCGAAAATTGAGGTAATATGTTGGGTCTCGGGTCCATGGCTCCAAACCAAGGTGGACCCGGACCCGTTTAGGTCACTGGTAAAAAAAAGAAAAAAGAAAAAAAAAGAGGAACCGGACCCGGACCCATTTACTTATCAGGGCCTAAATTAAGGAACCAAACCCGGTTTTTAATGGGTCGGAGCCTTCGGGGAATCGGGGACCCATTTACATCCCTAAGTATAAGTCTGATACCTGATAATTCGACCAATGTTGTGGTTGAATATAAGTGGCTACACGTCTGCAACCAAATCTCACACGATCAACAGGGGTCTAACCTTGACTAATTAATGAAAGTAGGCTAGCAGGTAATAGAGCTATTGGATGGCTTTAACCTAAAAGGAGTACTAGAAACAAAGACCTGTCATTGTATACACCAACAATTTGGGCGCAGGCTTCATTATGATGTACAGTTCTATTAGTTTTGATGCTATGATTTTCCTCCGTACTCCAATCTCATTGCCACCATGATACTACTGCCCTTTGGAAATAAATGGAAGATTGCATTTTTCTGTCCTCATGTCTATGGAAAAAGGATAAATAGCCCATTAGCCCATTAGCCCTGCTTCCACTGTATTTATTATAGTAGTATATTAGCATTGCCTTGTTGTCTGTTCTAAGAACTGAAGAATACTACAATATTGTGCTTTTTTCCATTGAGTGATGCAATAGTAAATAATTTTCTCCAAGCCATGCATTTAACATTGGAATATAGATCAAAAGCTATGAAGCTTTCAATATTCATGCTGTTTCCAAATGGCATAATCTTTCTGACTCTGAAACAATTGCTGTTCTGATCCTTCTTCCATTATTATTATGGAGATGAGACTCGAAGGACTTTCTGCAAATAAGGCTGGACAGTTTGCTGTTGTCTTGGAGGTATACTTATGTGTTTTATGTTGTCTTGGCTTTCATTCTCTTCAATTGAGTTATTGGGATTTACTTCCTGGAAGATATTTTGCAACTAGAACTCCTACCTGACATGACAGGTTTTCGAAGTTGCACCATCTCTTTTCATGGTGGATGTTCGGAAGGCTGCAGGTGATACTCTTGAATATCACAAGGTCTCTCTCTCTCTCTCTCTCTCCCTCCGTAGTCTTGCCTTTTATTTTCAGGCATTGACTAGAATGCTAGTTTCCTTCAAATATGACCTAGTAGGGTGTATACTTGATGAACAACTTCCTTTTTTCTTAGCCAATAATGGAGAACTATTTTGTTCAAAATGGGAAAACATGTACATTGATGAATAAACTGATCAGTATAGGAGACATAGACCAAAAGTTTAGGCAAGTAGGAAATGATGAGAATTACAGAGGAGGATAATGGCAATGGGCCTAAAAACAAGATGTCTCTTTCAAGTCTCAACTCCATATTTAGCTGGAGTCCACTTCATTAACCTTTATCAAGACATGTCAAATTTCAACTTGCACAGAATTACACAACTCTTTAATTTCATTCAAGATCAAATAGAACTTCTAGGGAATGTCTTTTTCTTGGAAACCCACTCTGTGACAACCACCAAGTTGCTTTCCACTATCAAACGGCCTAAAAAAGGAGCTTTTAAAACCCTTAGTGCTGCTTGCTAGCCCAATTTTCTACCTTCTTGGACTTTGAAGCGCTTCACATTGGGTCAGAGAATGCAATATGGCAATTCTTTTTATCATCAAATAGAGCACCACCAATTAGGGTTTTAAAACTCAGCCGAGTCCAAGTTGACTCAGTTGAAACGACTCAGACTCGGGAGTGACCGAGTCAGTTTTATGGGACTCGGCAGAGTCCTATAGAAGGGTTGAAAAGCAGTATTTTTCTGTTCTTTTATTCAATGTCACTAAACATTTATACAATAGAATAATGGGTTATGTATTTTGCGCGTGAGAAGGAGCTGTTGTGGTCCTTGGTGCTCCATGGAAGCATTCTAGATCCTTTGGTCTCTTCATCAATGCTGATTTTGGAGGAAACCACACAAGCAACTGGGATCTTCTAAGGCTTCGACTTGGAGAAATCCTGTGTTAATGGAGTAGAACTCTACCATGGGTCCCACATAGTAAAATCCAAACTGCTCAAATTGAGCTCCCTCTAGGTTTATTGGCTGTTCCCTAACTTTACCTCTATTGGAGTTGATCCCACCGTTGGATTGACCATTTGATAAAAAAAAAAAGTGATAATGAAAATCATTGGAGGGACCAACTCCGATTGAGGTAAAGTTTGGGGATACCCCATGTACTTAAAAGGGACTTTATTTTGAGCAATCTAGATTTTAATATGTGGGCCCCACTGTTGAGTTCTAAAACTTTTATTCAGGATTCTCTAAATCAAAGCCTTCCAGGACCCTGGACTCACAAGCACAAACAAAACATTTCGGTTCTAGTGTTGTGTGCACTTCTTTGTTAATTCCTCTTATTCTTCCTCCATAATACCCTTCTTTAGTTGTAGAGAACAAATAAAGGAAAAAATAGGCTAGGAGGGAATCGATCTAACTCGGCGAGTTGACTAAACTCAACCGCTGCCGAGTCAGGGACCGAGTCCTGTTTTTAAAACATGGCCACCAATACATGTTGGACACTTGGAGTCTTCAACAACACTTGTCTCTTGTTGCACCATCGATATTAAATTTCAATAGTCCCTGGGGACAGGGAGACCTCTTAACCTTTTTCCAATCCTTCACCTTTGCACCCGACAACCAGCAAAGAAATTGTTGAGTGGCACTCAATCAAATTAGAGAATTCCTTTCTAGCCAAAACTCATTTCCCCACCGTCAACATGACTAAACACATTTCCAATTTCAATCCTTTACAGTTTTTTAAGCTACCTTGTCCTTCATTTGACGGCACCAACAAAACAAGACCCTAACTGAAAAAGAAGAGCCGATTTTGTATAGCCTCCAAAATACGAGGTGGTAGAAACTTAAAATGCCTGAACTAATAGCCACCTATGATACCCGGGTACTTGTACAACCCAACGTATTTGTGCCGGACCGATACACCACTCGTATTGATACGAGATACTGCAATGATACTTTTAGGGTACAAGTTTAGCATATCCTACTCATCAAGTCCATTTCTTCATTTAGTTATTTTAATTTTTTGACTTCTCAGCATAAAAAATGTTAGAAAGTAGGTAAACAATGATAGTTACATTAATTCAAAAGTAATCTATAGAAAAAATTAGGACACTCGTATTTGTATCCATGCCCTAGAGTCATATACCCGATCCCCGTATCCGTATCTGTGCCTATATTAATATCTGTGCATCACGGACAGCCGCACAAACTTCCCAAACAAGAAACTCAAATGGGAATTGGCAGAGTTTCCAGATATCCATCTCGTCTCTGGACACCCTACTTGGCCAATGAGTCTGCTTCCCAGTCAGTACTCCTCAAAACAAGGTGGGAAGACACCTGGATTTCATGGAGCATCTAAGGTCTCCACCACAAGATCAATAACCCTCCATGAGGCCATGCAGCAAACTTTCCCATGGAGACAGCACAGGTTTAAACAACCTTGGAAAACTGTATTCCCATCATCCAAAAATCTGGTCTCTCTCTCTTAGAGCTATTTTGAATCTCACCCCTTTTTGAAGACCCCTCCCATAATGCTAACTAATTACCCGGCCCTGAAATGGAACCCCAAAATGTCTAGATTTAACCATGAGTACTCGATCTGGTTCCACCCTCATGTCCCCCTCCCCATAGTACTTGTTATTACATTTCTCCATAAGACTTCCTTCTCGTCCTGAACCTCCACCTTTTACTCAATAATGCCCAATTTCTATATTTAAATCATGAAATCCCTAACATACATTCTCTCTACGGCTTCACAACTAGGGATGTCAGATCATTAGATCATGGGGCCTATTTCATGGTGGGTGATGCCTTAATTAGGGATGTAAGTGGGTTCGCTGGTCGGGTTCCTGCTGGGAACCCAGATCCGAACCCAACATGGTTCTTGTAGGACCTGGATCTGACTCCTATGGACTCGATTGGAACGCCAAAATTTATTATTATGTATTGTATATTTTATTATATTGTATAGAATATTATTTTATTAATATGTTTACGTATATTGCATATAATATGTAGGGTTACGTTCTGAAATAAGGTATCTCTCATGGATTGCATGGGAGGTAAAAATCTAAGCCCCAAGTGGGACTTACTTGGATGCATGCCAATCATGAGATAGTGTGATGGAAAGGTCTCATTGTGGATATGGTTTCGGGAGAAATAATCTCAATCAGATTACCACTGTCATTGATTTATGGGCTTTAAAGTTTAATGGTTTCTTGAGTCACATTTTGAATGAAATTTAATCCAAAGGTGAATCTAGTTCAGATTAGTATAAAATTAGGCTTGAGTACCAATTCATGGGGGGCTAGTGGGTGGAGGGGGTTGTGGCGCACATGGTATTGAAAGAATTACTTCTCACGCAATCCGTGAGAGAGGTACCTCTTAATTGATCTTAATTGAACATAACCCATAATATATAATGATTATTATATATTTTATAAAAATTATATGAAAATATTTTATACACTCAGGTATTTAGTCTGGACCTGGAACTAGACCAGGCCAACAATCAGACCCAAAATGTGGACTTGGGTTCAATAACCAATTAGGTCCAAAAGGGTCCATACCTGGATTGATTTTTTGGGTAGGGTCCTTCAAGTAACTGGGTAAGCAGACATCCCTAGCCTTAACGACATATGCTACTTGTTTTACAAAAGTTATATCTTGCACTAAGTGACAAACTTCAATGATTTTTTCAATCCAGTCGGCAGCTGCCATGGATTATAGAATCCTTTGAACTGAAGACATCTATGATATCACAATGCAAGCATCACCCTGGAGAAATGGAACAATGCAGCGCCGCCCCCCCCCCCCCCCCCCCCCCCCCCCCCAAAAAAAAAAAAAAAAAAAAAGGAGCATAAATTTCAGCCTAAATCACCAAACAAAATGCTCATCAGACCATAAAGTGGCCTGATGGCAGCCCAGAAGATTCTTGAATAATCCTACCAGTTTCAGACTAGAAAAGAGAGTTTATACGTTACTTCCTTTTCCCATAATAACCCATTTCTTTCCCTTGTCCAGATAGTCCTTTCAAGAGGGGAACATCGGCCATCACTTAATCAAAACAAAGCTACAATGTAGTCTAAGCCCCGCCATTTATTGCATTTCAACCCATCAACTCCAAATCCGAGTTGAGAATTCAGGGTTTAGGGGTTGATGTTTCCAACCCGTTTAATATAGGGTTCAGGGTTGTGCCTAGATCTGTTTCCATCACCATACTCGACACGACCCTTTAATCTATATCATGTTTTTTACCTGTAACAAAATATGTTCGTTTATGGCTGCTGAGTTGCTGTTTCTGAAGTTCAGTTGGTAATTGCGTGTTTCAGTTTTACAAAAAACTCTGCAGTGAACTAGAACATATCATATGGAAACCAGAGGGAACAGCTAAAGCCGCACTGCATAGGACAAAGAGTTGCTGATTTGGTTTGCCAGGTATGATGCAATTCGAATGTTTCAACAGAAGTACAGAATCCAGAGCCTTGTATTATGACAAGTTCTATTTCCAGATAGGACATTTAGGCTGAAGGTGGCTGCTGTTGGCTATGATTGTATTGTATTGCACATTATTAAAATCCTTTATATTGAGCATATAATGCCATCTACTTTGGCCCTTCAATCAAGAGAATCAGCTTTAATATTAATGAGTGGGGCAGTTCCTTAATTCCTAGCTACTGATGCTTTGTATGGGTGATCAACCTGTTTTCTCTCTTGGTGATGTTCTGCATTAGGTACAGGTTGATGTGTCAAGTGACGCGTTGAGAAGGTATGAGGTTTCTGGAAAATACTTCTTTAGTTGCTATAGTTAGTCTTGCCTGCTATTAAGTCGAGAGGCTCGTTTGCAGATTTCAACCGGGCCTCAAAGGCTATTTCATTTCCAAATCCTAGTGTTATTTATTTATTTTATTTTTTTGTATTATTTTGAATTCACTAGAAGCTGGGTAGATCATTTGATTTTGCACTCCTTCTGGATATCTGAAACATGATTAGCAATTGAGTATTGCTGTGTTTTTCCATGGTACTACTACTATAGGTCAGCGAATCAAGGCTAAGGCCAAAAATGAAATATTCTAAATCACTAAACAATTCATACTATCCATTAATGAGAAATTTCCCCTGTTTTAAGGAATCTTATTAGTTGAACATAACCTCTACGGGTATTTTTTGACACATGCATCTCCTTTGCATTGAGAATCGGTCATCACAACAGACTAGGATGATCATCTTTCTCCCTACCGGTCAATTCGACATGTGTTCACCAAACAGCAGAAGGGCTTTGAGCATGTTTAGCAATTAGCAGAAAGACTTCCAACAGATGGAATGTTGAGACTTCTGTGTGAAATTACACTATAATAGCAGGGAATGTTCTACGAGCAACTGGAAGTGCTGTCCAGCACTGTGAGGTCCACTTGGGCCCACCTTTCATGAATGCTGCCCCTTTGATACTATTTTCATCCTTTGATCTGACGCCGTTATGCCCAATTTCACACTCACTGCACATTCACTCACTGCTGGATTCAATATCAAGAAAATCTATGGTTAAAATGTCAATTTAAAATTAAAGTTGTTAAATCAAGGATTAAGATAACCTGGTGGGGATGATTTTTTTGACCCCCTTTCCATGAGACCTTTTCATCTACCTTCCTCTCATTGATTAACTTGCATTTAAAGAGTTATACTGCATACAAGCTATATACAATCTCTGCTTTGATAACTTTCTCTACATTGTATTCCAAGAGTTGGGTGGTTACTCTTAGAGCCAGTGGCGGACCCAGCATTTTCGGTTAGGTGGGGCTAAACTTTTGCTAATTTTTTTTTTTCAAATTAACAATAGCAAAAGATAACATATTGCATTTAAATAGAACCCCAAATCGATCTATCATAAATGCAAATACAAATCTCTCTTTCAAAACATAGCACCCCAAAAGAATAAAATAATGATAAAATATTTTAGACACATGATTTTTCAAGTCTATCAAATTAAAATAATAATAAAAAACGAACAATAATAGAGCAGAAACAGACTTGATTTGTTTCAAGACAAACCGAAACAGAGCATAATCACAAAATAGTAAATGAGAAAAGTTGTTTCAAGCCACGCAATTCGATTTAAACATACAGCGTCAAGCATTTCCATTAACAGATTTCTCCAACCATTCCATCAATGCTTATTATGCAATGCAATGTAATGCTACTTAAAAATAATTTCCCATAAAGAAAACCAGAGATTGATAGAGAGAGGATAACAGAGACAAATAAGAGATTAGGGTTTTAACATCTGTGAGAATGGAGAACTTGAAGAAAGAGAAAATGGTTTATATGGATGCGATCAATCTCGAGCCTTGAAAGGACTTTCAGCTGTAGAGATCTCGGGCCTGGAGGCCATTATAGGGCTGGGGTTAACTACTAGGCCGGGGTTGAAAGGAGGAAGAACGAAACAAGAGGATGTGAGGCTTCTGGAATAAAAGAAGAAGAAGGGGTGGGGCGGTAGTTTTGATACACGTGGGGAATCAGCAGGGGCCTTACTATTTTAAAGGGAACTCAGGGATTTGATCTGGGGCGGTCGCCACGCCCCAGATGCCATACACGTGGGTCCGCCACTGCTTAGAACGTATGTCATGATGAGGATTACTTAGAGATTGGGAGTCTTTTCTTGCCGCCCAAGTTTAATGTATTATTATTATTTATTCAGCCAAGTGGGGCTGGGACCCCTGAAACACGGGCATAGGTAAAAAACCTGATCCTACAGGAAAAGAAGTCCTAGCTATGATAAAGTAAGCCTTTCCTGCAATAAGAGCAAACCAGGAATTACCGTCCCGTCAGTTGAGAACTTGAGTACCCAACCAGCAACCCCTTGTTCTCATCTTCAGAGCCTTGCCCCATGTTAACAATGCATTTTCTTATTTACCAAAAAAAAAAAAAAAAACCCAATGCATTTTCATAAGGTCGGACCTACCCACCTACGAGTTGGAGTGCCATGAGCCTGAGGCATGGATTTGCTCCTCACGTCTGTGTTCAAAATCCACCCTAAATTTGCTCCGCGTGCGTTTGCAAGGATTTGGTGAGTGCCACGGGGGATTAGCCCTGTTAAGTCAAAGACCTTTAAAATACCCATGTTATTAAAAAAGAAAGGAAGATTAAGGATGGACCCATGCAACTAAATATTGCTTATATTTACAACTTTGTTAAATTTTTCTTTCATTTTTTTTTCTCTCTACTGACCATGGAGTTCTAAGCACAACATTTCCTTCAAAATTCAATCGAGACTCACTCTCACACACTCTCTCTTCCTGCTTGTTTGGTTAATTCTCTTCCATACCTAAGCCACTGTTCTAAATTTCTATCCACTAAGATGGCCATACTGGTAGGCGAATGGTTGGCTAACCATTCATCTAGCTATACAATGGTTTAGTGGCTACATTTATTCGAAAGATGCTTGTGTGGAGGCCACCTTAAATATCATAAATTGTAAGATTGCATTTCTATCATCACATGGCCTTAAATTTGTACGAACGGAGCCTGCTATTTGATACAATGATGCAATGTATCCACCCAGCCTTAAACTTGATGTTTGACGAGACCATCTTAACCTCAGGCTCAAAAGTCTGTAAATAAATGCCCAAGAAAAGAACTGCAACTGCCAGAGCCTTTTAGTACTTCTTTAGCCCCATGCAACGAATTATGGGTTGGGTCGGGTCGGGTCGGGTCGGGTTGGCTTGGGAGAATCCGGTTTTGTAAATGGTCCGTGGCTGGAGGGAACATAACCAGAATCAGCCCTTTCACTCAAGACTTTTCCCAGTATCCTGGTCATATTTTGAAATTTTTGTTCGTTGTATATGGGTAGGGTTTGGGATTGAATTTGTAGCCCATTTTCGAAATTGGTCCGGCTCTAGCTCTCTGATCTGTTCTGACCCATATCCAACCCTGCGAATCATGGATGGAGGGCTTAGGGTGTACTGCTCAGTCCATTTCATGAGAAGATTGGACTTGGGCTTCTGTAAGAAGATCCAAATTCCAAACACAACTGATTACACTCATAAACCCAAAACCAAACTAAGTTGTGTATTGCCTTGCCACTTCTTTGTGAATGGCATTGTGTGGGACCCAAGAGCATCACTTTGGTTGGTATTTTTGTGCTAAATATATATTTTCCGTTTGATTAGATGGATCTAAAATTTTGATTGGTGGATATATATATATATATATATTTTGTAAATTCCAGCCACATACTCCATGGTGAGATCCGACACATCATCAATCCTTATCTTAAACACACAATAAAAAGGTGTTTATATAATATTAAGAGACTCTCATATAGAAAAAAGCTCCCTCCATTTGCATTTTTTAAAGGAAGATTCTTTCTATGGTACCTGCGTTCTGATAATTATCCGGAAATCCCTAGGTAATGTTTGAGTAATTTACTGAGAAAGTAATGTAAAGTAAATATCAAATTGATATTTGAATGATTTTATCAAGAAGTAATATAAATTAAATGCCAAATCAATCGGAAAGGTAATGATTTTGCAAAAGGATAAATATACTTTCTAGTAACTTGTATTTGCATTTGTCTCGACGGAGTAAAATACTTTGACAGAGGAGGTAGACTAAGGATAGAAATGAAAGTTGCATATTAGTAAAGTAATTAGTTTACTTGTGTTTTATGAAGTAAAATTTTTTTAGAGCTGACAAAGTAAACATAAAGTCTAGATATTACTTTTCCATTGGTTATGATGAACCAAAAATAGGTGAAGTAGAAAAAATCCACCGTTGAGGTTGTTTTTCCCTATTGAAACATGAATATTTCCTTGTATTGGGAAATATTTTAGGCCCTTAGCATTCACAAAGTGTTAAATATTAGTCCTTTTGGTCCATGTGAAATCGAAGTTACACAATTTAAATTGATTTTGGCCACAAGAACTATTCATAAAGAAATCATAAAAACTAATTTCTATTCGACAGGGATTGCATAGTAACTAAGCCAACATGCAAGGACCATAGAATATATTCCTTTCCTGGAAAAATCGCCTCAGTTTGCTGTAGGCTGGAGCCCACTAAGGCACCTAACAATCCTAGGAGTAAAGGGATAAGAGGAGTATGATCTAGACTTGGAGGAAGGAGGGTGTACGTTGTAGATATTCCTTCATTCAGGTCAACCATACTTTGATTTCATGGCCTAAAAGTGCCATGGTCTTTTTTTTTTTTTTTAAAGTTTATCACATCACTCACTCCACCATGAATAATGCTTCGATCAGTATCAAATTGAATCAAATGCGAATTCAATTGGGAGAACGCAAGTTAGGATTTGATCAAATGGGTTGCATAATATACATAAAAGAATTGAGATTTACTTCAACATGGGATTCTCAAGTCTTTTCCTTACAACAATATTTAAAAATGTTTAC
This sequence comes from Litsea cubeba, assembly GCA_012931725.1. Lineage (NCBI taxonomy): Eukaryota > Viridiplantae > Streptophyta > Magnoliopsida > Laurales > Lauraceae > Litsea > Litsea cubeba. The sequence goes on along the minus strand of CM022944.1, from coordinate 12,200,835 downwards.
TAGATAACTTTTTTCCAGCTAGCCGTGATTAAAGGGCAAACAAGATATCCGTAAATAACCCCAAATCATTAAAAGAAACATGGAAAAAAAAAAGAACAAAAAATTATGTAAAATGAGGCATAAAATGAGAGAGCAATCCATTAAAGAGCTGTTAATAACTTTTCACCATTGTTGCCCTTTAAAGCCGGAAAGGTTGTAGTCTTTCTCTTATTCACTAGCCTAACATGCAAGATTATTGTTGATGAAATGTAAAGTTGAATTGAAATGAGAGAATCTTCTATAAAAGTATTGAAAAGGTGATAATTGTTCAGATAGATTCTCTCATTTCAATTCAACTCTTCATAGAAGTCTCTTGAAATGAGAAGATCTTGAATAGTAACAGTAATAAATTAAAAAGGATAATATCAATATTTACTATTTTAAGAAGTCTCTTTCAAGTTCTTACATGATTATTTGTAATAAAAATAATACCACCGACAGATAGACATTCATTCAATCAAGACCTAATGAGAAATCCCACAAGAAAACCACCTCACCTCATACAATAAGTAACCAAGAAGATTGCAGGTCCTGAGACCAACCTAAAGACCAAAACCCTAATCTGTTATTAAGAGTTTTAATTCTAGAGGTAGTAGATAGAACTTAGGAGTCTACCTTTTTTCTTTTACTTAAAAAAGGGAATTCTTTAAAGAGAAGTAAAAGTCTCTATTAAATAAAAGGAAGTTTCTCTTCCACTTAAAAGAGAGAAAAATGGAACCAGACAAGCAAACATGAACAAAACAAAACAGGAAAAGAAAGAATACCAAGCCCTCATCATATATCACTAAGAATCATATACTTCATATATCATGTTGATAGAAAAAGTCCATGTCAATGGATTCCTCTCCCTTTGGTAAAGGGAGACGGTTGCAAACTTAGCTACACACAAAAATCTACCACCTTTCTTGAGCGATTCAAAGGCTACTTCATATTCCTTTGAGTCACAGCATTCCTCTTTTCATCTCAGGAAATAGAGAGTATATATCTATTTTTTTTCTTCTATATTATTATACTATATAGATATCAAGGTTGAAAGAGCTTATCCCCACATCTGCACTTCCATGAGAGAAGATAGTAGCTTTCATCTTTCTCTTCTTTGGATAGTACTGTAGATGTACTCCTATGTGGAGGAATTACCAAAGTAGCCATGCAAGGCCTGCAGCTGAAGCATTTGTTTACACACATGGGAGGCCTTGAACCCAACACCGCCAGTTTCCTTTGCCTGTGGAAAGTCTCACCAAACTTGGAAAAAACCAACCCCACTGCCAAAACAACAAAACCAGAAAAAGAAGTACATTAATAGCTATTAGCAAGAGAAAGAAAAGACATTTTTCATTAGCTAGAAACAGGAAATGGAGAAGACCCATATGGGATTTTCTCCTCTGATGAAAAGATGGGATGGTTTCTATACTGAGAAATGGGGTTGTTACCTGGTCTTGAGGCTAGAAATGTGAGGGAAAAGATGAGAATTACCACTGCAGTGCAAAGCCCATTTGGGTAGCTCCTTGGTGAAGCCATCAATGATCAATCAACCTGCTTTTAGAAGAAAGAATGAGAGAAAGATGGAAGAGATGGGGAAGTCTTGAAAAATTTTATGATGGGTTTGGTGTTTGAATGGATGGAAATCTGATGGGAGGATTTGAGACAAAGTGATGGGTTTGTTGTCTGCCAGAGAGACATGTTTCTGGTACTTGTTGGTTACTCTTCCTGTTAGATGACCCTAAGCCTGCTAACATGGACATAAACCACAGGAGCACCGAAATTCCTGCATTATGGTCAGGTGTGCGGTGATCAACATCACTCCTTTGGTGGACCCCACCATAAAGAGATCACTGAATGCATGCCTCTATCTACTCCCCTACCTGTAAAGCAAGGAGTGGTCCATGATTTGTGTTTTCTTTAGCTTGGACGGTTAGGATTGTTTATTGGCTCCTTGGGGTCCACACACTTTGAAATGTTGCAAAGACTGCACACCCAATTTGCAGTGCTCCCGCGGTTTACGTTACAAAATTCTTGAGTTGTATTAAATGGAAAAAATGTATTTATGGAAACTGCTCCCTGACATGGTTTTCTGTGAATGACTGAAGTCACCTTATATTTTTGTTAAAGTGACTGAAATACCCTTTCCCCCTCTTTTAGAATCACCAAGATGCCATTATTAAGAGATGGAAATGGGACTCTTCTTAGCCCATTTTTATGTTTCCATTAGAAAGAAAATCTCTTTTGTTTGTGTTGATTTGGTGAGGAGACGTGTCTTTGTCTTTATGTATTTGGAAAGGGAATTACAAGATATTGGGAACTCATCCACTGATATGGACCATATTTCTAGCTTGGTGGGGCTGATGGCAATGTGTCCCAAAGGCCAACATTTGATGAGTTCATTAATAAAATAAGTGCCTTGGTTGGATAATTAATCAATGCTTTCCAAATCCTGAACATGAACAGTTACGAGTCTATGCCCTTTATTTTAATAATGATTAGATGTCTAAATTTGAGGGCTTATTTATTTGCAAGAATATATAGGAATTCGCGGTCAGATTAACTACGTTAAAGGATAATTAAAGAGATAAGGGGTGAAGGATATAAGAGAGTGACATGGATTGAATCTTAGCTTTCATAGGATTTGAGTTATAGGGTGATGGTTGGGTATTCATTTTTCATCTTTCTTCGATTTGATTTTCATTTAGTGAAAAGTTATTGTTAAGTTTTCAGGTTAATCATTCATATCCAAACTTTGAGGCGTTAATAGATGTAACATAAATATTTTTCAATACTCTCCCTTTGGCGACGTGCACATTTTTGTGCCGTTTCATTCCTCCTGTTATTCGAACTTTCGACCTGTTGGCTTTGATACGATATTAAATTTTCCTAAATAATCATTTGTATAAAAACCTCAAGGCATTAGAAGAGAACAAATACTTTTCAATACCCGCTTGAATCGAACTACAATTGTTTGATGTTCATTTTTAGATGGTCACTTATGATTTTTTATATTTTAACATTATAAATATATAGGAATACAACACTAGGAATTTAGTTACATGAAACAGGCCATAAGATGATATTTGACATAGAGGGGTTGGAGTCTTGCAGAGGTGAAAAGGTCAAGATATGAGCAAAGGAGTAAGTCTAATTCGAGTGCCATCAAATCTTTCCCCATGTGGTGTCATTTTGTTGTCAGATCGTGAGAGGATGAAAATTATTTACTATCAAGGATGGAAAAGATTTGATAATCATTTCTATATATCTACTTTCAACTTCACTGTTTATCCCTTCACTGTCATTTTAGGTTGAGTTCTATCACTTACCATACTTTTTTTTTTCCTCCCATGTGCAAGTAAAGCATTCTGTTATTTGCCAATCTAAGGTTTACTGCTTCATTGTGTCATAGGCAGTGACCAATAATACCTTGCCAACCTAATTAAGATGAGTTCTATTTAAGATTAGGATAACTTATCAGCTATTTCTCTATGCTGTTTAAAGGTTCAAAATCCAACAACATATATTGTTTTAATAGATTTTATCAACTTCACAACAACTACTTGGATTACTTTAAAAATGGGTCAGGAATACATAAATACTAGAACATCTCTTGAATGACCCACTAGAAAAATCACACCTTGCAGAAGTTCGTAATGCTCAATCTACTAGCCAAATTCTGATTTTCCTCCTGATTTTCCTCATGATATATTGGAGAAAGACAAAGAAGTGCATGAAGTAGTTTCTTTTTATCCGTCTTAGTAATACTCTTGTCCATGAGTACACTGAGTTCTGATGGAATTTAATGCATTAGTGATTGTAGTAACAACACGCCCAAGTGCAAGAAATAGTAAGGGTCTTATCAATGCACAAATGTCTGTCTCTAAAAAATGATACTATTGTAAAAAGTGCATTCAAGCTTTCTCCTACATCATGATATTAAATGATCCAAGGAGGATATTGTGCAAATTATGAAATATTGGGGGGTTAAGCTGGTCATTTTCACATAGAAGAATTCTGTTAGTTTATTAAGGGTTCAGATGGTGCCATGTGTATGTGAGATCTTCAGGTGGGGCTGATTACGAGTTGATCTTTTCCACCTCCAGATGACTTTCTTGTCAAAATAATTAATGCAGGTTGGAAGATTTTCAGCTTCTTTTCTCATGGGAAGAAGAATGGTTGAAAGTTGAGGAAGATTAATGGTAAAAGAGCTAAAAGTCTTCTTCTTCTGAACACTTTTACCGAGTTGTTATCTCTTTCTTGACTCTTTGCGAATATCCATCCATATTCCATGGGAACTGGCTTATGTGCAAGGGTCCATGGAAAATGCCCAATATGAATATTGAATATGAGTCGGGCTCAACCTGTTGAGCAGTGGGCCTATTGAGCCAAGTTGATTGGATTCAGAAATTTGTTCAACTCACCTGATCTTGGAACCTATTGAGCTGAGTTGACTCTGAGTCAGCGTGAGTAAAGCGTAGCGTATGCCGCCACAGTATTTACAGTTGGACCAATCAGATTAAAGGATTCAATTTAGATAAAAGATTCCTCTCTTTTACCGAACAAACTTCATCACCTACTTGACCCACTATCCTATATCTATAAAACATACTTTTTTTTTTTTTCATGCAATTGCAGTTATAATCTACACATGAATGCTTTGGTGGTTGAACTATTTGTGCTGCACATTGGCGCGTGTGGAAGTGAAAGAAGGAATAGATAAAGTCAGCAATCAAAAATGAGAAAGAAAGCAAGGAGGGAGGGAGTGACACGTTTGAAAATCGATAAGGTGAAAAGCATGAGAAGGAGAGAGGTGTGGGCCAGAGATCAGATGACAAGTCCAATCAAACGTACTGCTTGACAGGTCCGTGGACAGATATCATACAACTGACTGACCCACCATCAGCCACTACTATCCACGGCTGTCGTACCTTTGATCCGACTGCTGATAACTGATGAAACGTTTCTTCTGCAACCAAACCCACCCTCACTCACTGTCACCTGTTTCCGGATTTTGTGACATCAACCTCAGGACAAGAACAGTGATCATGGTAATTAGTAATTTGGGTCTTTTTTTTTTTTTTTACTACAAACAATGACCTCTATTTCTCACATTTAACAGATGAGCACCTGCGTTTTAGTTTGCAGATAACCACTTTTATTAATATAACTTTTTTAAACCCCAGATAAGAGGGCTGCCGGGACTCTATCCAGCCTTTGAGGTGAGGGAAGTAGATCGCCTGAGAGTTACAAGAGCCATGGGTGAGCGGATGTCCAAGGGCCGATTCCTAGACAATCAAGCGAGAACTGTTGCATCTTACCACTAATGCAAAATGTCAATTTTTGAAAATCTATATTTGATAACCATGAACACGTTTGATCACTGTGAACAATAACAAGGGAAGATTTTCTCTTGCACATGCATTCATCCAAGGACGCACATCCAGTCAGCAAAGGCGGGACCTCCTCTGTCCTTATTCCACATGACAAATGGCACCAATGCATAGTGCAGTCTGCAGTGCATAGGAGAAAAACATCTCGATAATAATAGCTCAGCTTCTAATTATTTAGGAAACCTAACATTTTATCTTTTCTCTGTAAAACCGAAATTTTATCTTAAAAGGATGAAAACCCATTTTTTTTAACTTTAGGCTTAATTTTATACTCATTCAACTTTCACTCACTCAAGGTTTGAATCTAAAAAAAATATACGGTCAAAGGCACCATTAAACTTTAAGGTTAATAAATTAAAATCCAGGATAATCTCCTTCTTGTCTATAATGAGACCTTTCCATCTGCCCTCCACTCATTGGTGGACATTCATCTAATTGGGCCCCATGAGCTGGACGACATATGAGCAATATGCAGTAGTATGCTCATAGGATTCCATGTAGAGGAGTATTACCGCAAGAAAAATAATGAAAAGGCTTAAATGGCATGTGTTTAATTTGAAAAAAAAGAAGCAATTTAGTTTCGCACAACAAATTAAAAACGAGCATTTGAATTCCGGTCAAGGGGGGTCATTTAGATTGTTAGAGTGATCGAGGTGGTGATTTGTAAAAAAAGAGTTATAAAAGGCAAGTGGTTGATTGTAAATGATATAAGATATGGGTGGTTATCTGTAAAACTTCCCACTATTTCAGGTTTAAAAGTTGGGCAGGTTGGGTCAGGCTTTGGGCAAATTTGTGCCGACCATACTATAAAAGAGCAAACCCAACTGCACCTCAACAACATGAGAAAGATTGGTTAAAAATTCGGAGAGTCAAGTCAGAGTCAGACTTGGAAATTATGGATAGTTTGGTTTGCTGGGTTCTGTTCGTGTGCCCAACTCAAAACATTTATCAAGTTGATGCCCAGGGCACTTTGAATGAGTTCGAAAAATTATGATCTGGGACTAATTTGATCCAAAGCTGAACCCTTAGTAGAAGTGTCAGGCCGAATCAAACAATATGAAAACATGACTTCAACTCAATTTAAACCCTTTTAACACACACACACACCAAAAAAAAAAGGGTTTAACCCATACGAAATCAAATAGGGGTTAAACACATGGTCTGAGCTCAATTTGAACTAAAATACACTTAACCACTAGGGTTGGTTCAGTTTGCGTGAGGACGAGCCTGGCCAAGGTTGCACCGTAAATGGTATAAACTATTGAGGAGTGGGCTCCACCCAAGGAAGAGCATTGAAAAACATTTATATTGCTTCAAAACACACATGAAAATCTTGGATAGGCTTCCAAAACCCACATGAGGGTTTGTGCCAGAACCACCTGAGTGCAAAAACTTTACACATTGGGTTCTATCAGTTTTATGAGAAAAATAAACAGTTTGGATCATGAACTATAGGCCCAGAAAAATTAAAAAGGAGATTTTCTTTTGAGATACTATTGGGAAAAAATAAACTCAAAAATAAACAAATATATTATTCATTATTCTTAAAATTCTGTGCACCAATATCTATTCAAAAGGGAAGAAAAAACAAAAGAAAAATTGCAATAAACTTACATAAACTACAAATTATATTTGACTTGATGAATTTGCATGTATTTTGATTTTCCATGTGAAGTAAGAAAAACACAATAAAAAAGCACCTTAAATTAAAATAGCTAACTACACACACCACACAACCCACAAGAGAGATAGATCCCTTATTAATTGAGGGATAGATCCTTAATCAATTTTGGGGAAGGAAGGTGCACACTATAGAACTATGAAGGGGTGTGTGCCCCCCTACTCTGATCAAATGAACAAACACTGATATAATTAACTCAAACTTTAAGATAACAAGAAATGTCTCTACACCAACACTTGGACAATCTCCTAGGGGTGATTCTATTGGCACCCCCCTTATTGCTGTGCCCACCCAAATCACTGTTCATAGAGGGGGGGGGGGGGGGGGGGGGGGGGGGGGGGGGGGGGTGCACACATCACTTTTTGGGGGTGCCAATAGAATCACTCATCTCCTAGACCTTCACCACACACTATCTAAGTAGAAATAAGTAAAGAGTAGGGGACTTAGATGCAACAAGCTAGCTTATATAAGCTAAGAGATGAGCTCATTCCACCTCAATAGTAAACCCTAGGCAACTTCTCTCTCCCTTTCTCGCCTTTTTTCCATTTTTCTTGATCAAGGTGATTTTGAGAGAGGCTCAAGTGATTCTTGGAGAAGAACCTCATCTTCTTCATCTTCCCCATCAAGATATCTTCCATTTTTGGAGCATTTGGAGTTTGGGAAAAGAACTCAATCTTCTCTTTTGAGCTTCAAGTAAGTAATTTAGACTTTTTATAGGATTTTCCAAGTTCCTTTGAGTGTGTAGAGATGATTTCCAACCCAATAGCTCCATGTATATTTCTTTTACATGTTTTATGGAAATAGGGTTTGGTTAGAGAGGGTTTTATCTCAAATCAAGCTAAAGAAAGAGGGGTTTGTCAAAGAGCTTTAAGAGCGGCAAGTGTACATAGTTTCTATGCGAATTATGTTAATATTATGTACATTTCATTGATTTAGAGTTTATGCAATTTTTATTGTGATTTAGGCAAATTTTCATTGTGCTTTAGAATTAATTATTTTGTGATTAGATGTTGAGTTAAAGGTGTATATATATATATATATATGGTTGTATGCATGAATAGGATGGAAAGGGAGGAAAAATGGAATGAGAAAAATCAAAGAGTGCAAGGAGAAGTGGAAAATTCTGCATAGAAATCGGACTCAGCCAGAAGCTGTGTCTGCTCGAGCGGACCTTTGAGTCGCTTGAGCGGAGGCCTCACACAGAGGCTGGTCCGCTAGAGCGAACCTGGACTCTGTCCAGCCTGTCCAATTGGTTGGATTCATGGTTCATCCAATGTGGATGTTTCCTATGAGCATGATTGCTCTCTAAACTAGTTTTAGAACTAATCATGACGTGATTAGAAGTTAATTGAATTAATGGACAATAAAAAAGAGGATTTCAAGTGATTGAACTACAAGTTTAGTAATGTATTGAATGTTCGATTGATTATGAACTAAACCTCCATGAGTGTTAATTTCGGGGACTTTAATGTACACATTATCTAGATGTGATGTCCATCAAGAATAGCATGGTCGGTTGCATTAGATAACCGAGTGTTACACTCGAATGGTTGGTTGGAACTAAGAATGAAATGAGTGAAATTGCTAATAATCCGAATTCCCTCATTGACTTGTAATCGTGTTTATATCGTAATAGATATTGTTGAACTCTAGTGCAATCCCTAGGGTGACTAGTATAATGTTAGCTCATCTTATTGTTTGAGGAGACTTAATTTATTGAATTGAATCTAGAAATGGATTAAAATATTAACTCGTGAGTCTGCCACTACATAGCTATTCCATTAAAAATGAATTGTAATGAACAAGTGACTATTCCTACTGCAGTAGATGGATTTAGGGGCGTTTCGGAGCTCCGTGGTGATGCTATTTGTCCCTGGCCCGGGTACTAGTAGATCCCACATCAACGAATGAACAATGAATAAACATTAAATGATTGTCATTGAAAGAATATGACTAAACTATGCCTTCCTTTTAGAAGATGATTCATTCATTTGAGGGAAGATGAGTAAAATGAAAGGTAATGAAATGAATGCTATTGTAGTTGCCAATTTATTTATGTCTATTAATTGACTCTAAGGACAATGTTATGAAATGAATTGTTAGAAAGGTGATTGAATGTAAATACATGCATTAACATGTGATATCATAGAACTATATGTACATTGTTGAATCGTCGTGTTCATTAGTGTTATTGATGACATTACAGGCCCGTTTGTCCATGCCGGCCTGGCAGCGGCCACAGCGCCGGAGGAGGACACCGCTCTGGTTCCTCCATGAGGATTGATAGAATGGAATAGACGGGATACTAATTGATACAAGTATCCGAGTGCGTAATGGAATGGAGATTCATTTTGGGAATTCTTTGGGATGTTTAGATTCTTTTTTAAGGGAATTATTTTTGAAAATTCGATTTTTGGTCACCTTGTATTGTATTTGAATATACAATGGTTGACAAAACATTTCATGTATAAGAACCTCACTTTTATTTAGGACTATACATTGATGAATGGATGATGTTATGTTTTCCGCAATTTGTATATTTGACAGGTTGAATGATTATCCTTTGTGGATTCCGTTTTAACTTCGGCTAATTCAGGGTTTACGAGAGTAAGTATGGACCGCGATTCCGGGGATTATCGGATTTCGGGCCCGGGTCGTGACAGTATTTCAGGCTTACTATCTCAAAGCCTGAACAACGGTGGAGAGTTGCATCATGTATAAAGCATTTGTCACATCTATAACATGAGTTCTGAGATGTTGTTCCTTGATCATGTTACAACATTTTCTGCTAGATTGGGAATTGGCGCAAGATAACTGAATGAGAATTCATATAGCTAATCTCATTATAGTTGGAACAAGACTTTAATGATAACATGAAGAAGATGATGATGTTCCCATATCTCGCAATCGGAACGAAGACTTTTCAATAGAGTTGAGGGGAACTGATCAACAATTAACAAGCCAACTCAATGCAAATAAATATGCTACAAGATCGAACTACACTCAAGGGGTGTGAGGCGGCGATCAATTTACACCAAGCACGCACTAAGCTTTCCTTTGTCTAGATGTCTGCCGTCTAAGTCAAGAATGGTGACCCCAATGACATGAGCCGCATGTTTTATTCATGTGTTTATAATATATGTATCTTTAGATAACTGGAGTTACCTCCCAGCAACATTTGAATTTTTTATTTTATTTTTATTCGAGCTCCCTTTGGATCCTGACTTGGACATAAAATTTATCTCTAAAACCTTTTACTACCTGTAACTCTATTTACCTATAACTGGCCTTGACCAAGAATATAAACCATTAAACCAGATAAGAGACAACTCAAGTTATCCAAATTAATGCATGTACCCTAGTTCATGTAAACCAAGGTATTTTTACTTCATTTACAAAAATTCAACCTTCACATAACCAACCATATATAGGTAATCGGTGCTACAGATAATAAAATTTAAAGGTAAATTTAATATAGGGTAAATTAAGTTTCAAGGGTCAAACAGGCCCCTAACCTGGATAAATGAGTTCTACCAAGACTCCAACTAGCATGTTACATTTTATTATTATTATTATTATTATCTTGCTAGATAGCAGGTGTAGAAAAAATATTTCTATTTTTGTGATTCTGTTCACAACCATGCAAATATGCAAACATAAATTTAGAAATCAAAATGCAAACTTACAGTGACCGAAATCAGAATTGCAATTACTCGATCGCAAAACTATAGAGTGGAAGACTGATCAAGGCTAGTGTTTGACGCTATGTCCTTAAGACAGATTCGCCCTCGCTTACGATTTTTGAACGTCTGTCTCCCATGATACAATAATCACCCACGTAGAAGCAACACTATAACCTGGGTGCCCAACGAACCAAAACTATGTTTGTACTCTCTCAACGACTCATGACACGTTTGGTAATGGGAGAGGAATCATCTTGATGGAGGATTCCTTGGTACTACTAAAATGAGACTGTCCTTGGTGAGGATTTATGATGAGAGGATTCCTTCTATCTCTTTCTTCTTGCTCCACTTCCAGAACTAGACAGCAGGAAAAAAGTTTAATGCTTTCTAATTTAAGTAAAAAGTAAAAAATATCATCTCGGAATATGCAACTGATACAAAAATCTCCATTTGAAACATAAAAAATATATATCATAGCAAAACCCCACTGTATATAAAAGAAGAAATGAAGGAGATAGACTGATAGAGAGATGATTGACCTGTGTAGTAATTATAAGGATCCTACTAGAAAGAAAAGAGCGAGAGTGGATCGTTTCTTCACTGAAGATTTTACCGTTTATACATCCCCTTAAAAATCGATGATTTATGAGATCCGATGAGTAGGGTCGGACTGGTGAAATAAGCGTGTTTGTGGATTTTGAGATTCCGCACCAAGGAAAATGTGATCTTACCTAACTTGGATTCTCTTTGTTAGCGAGGAAAACGTGCGCAGAATCCTCTCCGAGGAACGTCATCAAACTTGTTCTCAGTGTATGAAATTCATGATTAATCCACCTTTCATCCAAGGATGATGTTAATAGATGTCTTTTCTTGGTGAAGAGTTTTTTATGAATAGACACGACTCTATAAAAATTTAATCTAATTTCATTCAAACTATAGACAGAATTTTCTAACAGCCGGTAACATTTCAGCAAACATCACAAAGGACAAGGAAGCTTTCACCCAGACTTCAAAGATCCAAGGGTTGGAAAACACATTCAAGATTTGCATACTACGATAGAATGAACTTCGGGTTGAAAATGGGCTAATTGGACTGTGCCACGATTATCCTAATTCCAACATTTAGCCGCCTAGATCAGAAGTAGGGCAAAGGCATAGAGTTAGTAATTTACTCCTGGATAAGGTATATTGGTGTTGAATAAATATATGATGGCATGGTCCAGCCAAATAAGGCCTTCAACATCAATTTCAGCCTTGGGTCTTGATAATTGACATAGCCCAACAGTGATTCAAAATTAGGACTCACCCCTTCGGCCACTGTCAGGTTGACTCAGACAAATCGGGTCCAGTTTCAGTGTTTTTTATGCCTAAAGTAGAGGAGATTCTTATCTGTCTAATTTGGTTTCTTCACTTAAGAAAAGATAGTTGAAGGGAGAAGAACAGTGGATTTGTTTTTGGTTGCCATGGGATTTTGTGGAGGAAGTTTCATTTTTGCACGGGATACTAATTTTGGTTGGTTTGGTGCAGCAAAAAATCTTGATTTTGTGAAAAAACCAGGCCCGCCCCTTCGAAATTGGTCTCCCCTCAGATTCCGTTTCCTTACTGGGGCGCCACAAAAACCAGCCCAGGGAGTTTGTTCTTCCATCTCTTTCCTCCAAAGCCCAGATTTTAAAATGCTTCTGTAGAGAGAAGAGTGTGGTTTTGAACGAAAGACAGCCCTAACCATTCCATGTGAAGAGTCCTTGTTTGGATCTTCAACTCATTTGCTTGATACTAATAACTTCACCAAGCAGAGATGGCCTGCAAGGGAGTCAGCTCACACTCTACTACACAATGATCTAATATCTCAGCACCAATATTTTCACAGCAACGGGCAACTTCAACATGTTTAATTAATATCATCATTCATCATTGTCATCATCAACAGTAACAGGCCTGAAAGTTCCTCCACCCTGAAACTTCCTCCATAATGGCTAGGCAAATTCAAATTTGGACCAACGACCATCAATGCGTAGCCATCTTCACTTCTTCATTAGGTCATTCACAGAAATGCCCACACTAATAGCGTGGAAAGAATTCCTAGTTTTTTTGGGGAACATAGCCAACCAGTACATGAGATTTTAGGAAAGAAAAAATCCACGGATTAAGTTTTGAGAATCATAATTCTAAGACTCAAATTTGAATTAAGTACATCTTGGAAAGCCTCAAGAAAATTGAGCTTAGATGGATTCAATCATTCATCATGTCTATTCAGCCATTGCAGCATGCATTAGTCCAAATCAAGAAAAGAAATTGATTGTAGAATTGCAATCCATGAATATAATAAAGAAAATGCTATTTCATATATGATTAAAGTTGCAGAGTACAGTTACAACAGCCTGCAAAACTAGGGCATGGATGGAAAAAAACATCTCCCCCCAAAAGAGAGAGATTGTCATGGCAAGGCCAAAAAGAACCGGCCGCCATTAACCCAAGCCCACGAATCTCAGGCACAAACGAACTGCCAAAAGCAACCAAAACATTAACAAGACCAGACTCTCTAGAACAAGGTTCAAACACCTGAAACAAGACTGACCCACCGAACTGAAAAGCTTAGCCACCTCACTATAGCATGGAGAATGAGGCTGCGCTAAAACACTGCAAAACAACTGACCTACACAAGAAGGGCAACCCTAGGAACCAGGGCTAGGTAGTTGTTATTCTCAAGGACAATGGCCATGGAAGGAAAGCTCCCCCTGATGGGAAGCCAAAAACTAAAACAGGAGTCCATAATTCAAGAACACCTGCAAAAAAATGGGAGTGGTGAAGGCCATAGTCCCTGGAAAACAACCGAGCCTGGGAGAAAAAGAAAGCCCACTTCTGTGACAGGCCTAGAAAACCTAATGGCGTTGTTGTTGCTGCTGCGACCCAAATAAGTTGACTGTACGAGGTTCTTCTGATACTTACTGCTACTACCACTACTGTTTTATCTTCAAACTATCTTCCATGACTTGTGAATTCTTCTTCCTTTTCAAAATTAGAAAAGGATATCGCATCTCCAAAGATGCTCCCCGAGCAACTCGATGGCACTGTTGCTGATCAAATTGCAGTTCTGAAGATTCAGTCCCACAAGGAAACGACCCAGTTTCCTCAGCTCGGGCATGCTCTTGTTGGATACCTGAGAACAACCTGACAGGGAGAGGATCTGCAGGTCAAGCTGCTTTGCAGAGGCCAGAGCTACAACACCTGCATCGGTGACCATGCACCTAGATACATCAAGCTCAATCAGCAGAGAGCAGCTGTCGGCAATTGTCACCAAGCTCTCGTCCGTCACCCTCCAGCAACCCTCCAGATTAAGGACTTGGAGAGTGCTTCCATGCGACCTGACCAAGGGCAAGACCGTTGCATCTGTCAAATTGATACAACCCGAAAGGTTTACTTTCACCAGCCCTGATTCACATCCTTCAAGCAAAGCGAGAAACCCAGCATCAGTAGCGCTGCAAAGACCACTGAGGTCAAGCTGCTGCAATTGAGGGCACAATTTCCCCACCAACGCAAGCCCTGTGGAACCAAAGCCTGGGCAGTTGGAAATCGTTAAGGATCTCAGTGATCTGCAAGGAGAGAGGGGAGCTGCGCCCAAAGTCGTATCTTTGATTCCGATGCATTTTACCAATGAAAGGGCCCTCAGCTTCTCGCCGCAGTTGGAGAGAGCACCAAGCACACCCAATTGGGTAATCCTGTTGCACTCCTCAAGCTGCAGACTCTCCAGTGACGCTGCGGCTTGGGCGAAAGCCTTGAGTCCACTATCAGACACAAAGGAACACCTGCGAAGGAACAACTGCCTAAGGTTGAAGCAACCTTTCCCCAGAGCTTCAAGACCACGATCAGTCACACCCGCACAAGCAGTAATGGCCAACGATTTCAATTCCTCCAAACCAAGTGTGTTGCCCATGACCCAGAAGCCCCTCTCGCTCACACACTGAAGGCTGGTGAAAGCAGCATCAGTGAGAGCCTTGCCGTAGTGGCCTATGACAGCAAGAGACAGATCGGTGATGTTCACAGCGTGAAGCTTTATCTTTGTAAGCGCAGAGGCTGATGACACGAGACTCGCAACGCCTTGATCACCCACAAGAGGGCAGTCCTTGATCGAAACGGACCTCAGTTTTGGGCAGCACCTGCCAATTGCCTGCAGACCTTCATTCGCAATCTTCGGGCAAGATTCAATAGTCAATGAAACGAGATTCGGGCAGCTCCGCGCAACAGCAAGCAAGGCCTTATCAGAAATGGAAGCGCACATGGAAAGATCGATCTTTTCCAACATGCTGCAGTTGTTTGCAATCTCGGAAAGGCCTGCATCAGTGACGGAATCGACGTTCCAAAGAGATAGAGCCTTGAGAGAGGGGCACCCACGAGAGATGGCCGTCAGGCCAATATCAGTAACCCCACGAGTGGAATTGCTTCCACGGACCATGAGCTTGCCCAAACCCCCACGCGTGGAGGTGCCAACAGAAATAGCTGCGAGTCTAATATCAGTAGCTTTCTTCCCTTCCAAGCACCTTGTAAGGAACCCATCGCTCTCAGATTCTTCTGCTGCCTCCTCGGAAGGAGAAGACATTACCACATCATTAGCGCTGCAGATCTCGGCTCTACGGATGCTGCTCTGAAGCATGAGCCAGCGCTTGGAGACACCCGCGCAGGATCTGCGCTCTTGGGCGCCAGGGAGGCGTCTGAAGATCTCGAAGAGGCACTCATCAGGAAGGACATCGATCGAACTGCGCTTCTCTTCTTCGATTTTGGGTGATCTGAGGACGAAAGGAGCGCTGATGCGCGATCTCTTGCGAGGAGGGCAGTAGACATCGACGTGAGGGCCGAGAGAAAGTATGAGGCTCGAATCCATGAGGTTCGAGTAGAAAGAAGCACCAGAGAGGCGAAAATCCTCATCACCTGCAAAGAGAAACGTTCGTAAACAGATTTAGCCCTTTGTTTTTCATTCAGCATATGAGATTAGAAACTGAAAACAACGTTCTATGCATAGATGATGGATTTTAAACAGTTTTCACAACCAGATCTAAAGAGAAAAATCGAAGAAATCATACGATCACGAATCTTTCCAAGGAAAAGGGGGAAAATCAAAGAGATGTTCATCAAATCTAAACACAAGAGCGTCCCTTGAATTACAAAATCGATCTACAGAAACTGAAATCATGTTCATCTTCCTACACTTAAGAAATCCAATCTGGAGTCAAAAACCCTTATAAACGCTTCTATCTACCATAAATCGATTTTCAGAAGCCAAACAAAGAAAAAAACCCTAACATGAACCATGATCTACCCAGATCTCCTAAAAAAAAAAAAACAGGAAGATTCGAACGGAAGCAGCATAGATCTGAACTATACCTCCATAATTGACGATAGCAGGCATGATTCGAGCCTCTGAGATCCGAAACCGAGCAGATCCTCACCGAAAAACCCTCGACCGAGAGCAAAAACGATCAAAATCACAAGAAACAGAACTAGATCCAGACCTCCACAAGCCTCTGAATGCATCACAGGATTCGATCGCACGAAATCATTAGAAGAAGCAGCTCCTCCAAATAGATGAAGAAGATGTAGAAGGAAACCCTAGCGGAAGAAGAGAAGAAGATGAGAGGAATCTATGGGGTTGAATTAGGGCTATGTCTCCTCTTTTATGATGTCGTCTGGTCTCTGGATCCAATCGATAGGAGCCAGGACATCTCCCCTTCCCAAATGCAATGTATCCGTCCCAAAACCGCTTTTGGCTCCTGGCGATTCCCCACCTAATCTAATCAAAAACCGAAACCACCCTTCTTTTCTTTTTTTTTTTGTGTGTGGGTGTGGATTTGATTCTTCCCCCCTGGCGGTTTTGGTGCTTTCTTTTTCTTTTAAGTTTTATTTTCTAGTTTTGGGAAGAATCATTGACTCTGCCCGGGTATGACGCGCCACGCTCTCTTGCACACGACCACTGTACACGCGGTGCTCATGTGCCGTAATTTAGAGGGATTTCTAATTGTGGGGACCCAATGGATGATGGTTGTGAACCCCATCCTCTCTGGTGACATCTTCTTTAATTTCACCTTCGTTTTACTGTTAAATTGTGTACGTGGTTGATGATGGGTTTAAGGTATCTTATGTTACCGTGGGACGAACTTTTGTTGAAGTAAAATTTAAGGGTGTTTCTAATAAGGATGTAAATAGGTATTCGATTTTTTGAATCATTTAGAGGTTTTGCTCTGTAAAAAATCAGATTTCAAATCTGTTTTAATTACTTATTCATAAATGATTTCGGATCTCGTAACCCAATTTAGGTTTCAATTGATAAATGGGTCCGATTCTGAGTTTCTGGCATGTGGATCTGACATAAAAGTATTTATTGTTGCAAATCATACCTCAAAATCAACTTTTGCTTAACATTTTTATGTTTATTTCTAAATGTGGTAGACTTGATGTACTGTCATAAGTTGAATGATAGCCTTATTCTAAAAATGAAATAAATGAAAAGAAGTAAAATTGGTTTTGGAACTAAATATCATCCTCTAGTTGGACCTGAGTCCGGAACCAAGTCTGCAACCAACAAAATAGGTTCCGAGTCAAAACCGTTATTTAAAAAATGGTACGGGGCGAAATCAAGTATGGTTCCGACTCGAGATTGTTTCATTTCCCTAATCACTAGTGGGATGATATTCAAGATGAATAGTTTGGAGGGCAGAATGTTGCATGGTAGTTTGATGCAGCGCCCATGTTAACAACATGGGTGGAGCCCACCTTTGGAAACTCTAAATCTCTTATTAGCCTTAGCACCTATTTAAGTGTTCAAATAATGAATTATTATTCAAATTAGTGATTTGGCCACTGTTGGATCAACTAAATTTGAAATTTGTGACTAACTTTATTTACTTCTTTTTTTTAATGGGCAAAAATGGAAGGAGTCTCCTATGTGTGAAACTTAGGGATCAATCCATAGGTTGGCCCACTGAAATCAAATTTGAATATTTAGAAACGAAGTATACAATAGCTACTAGAGCTGTAGAACGGCTTGGATTTTCAAAGGTGCCCCCCACCCATGGTGTTTACATGGGCGCTGCACCATACTCTCCCCTTATTTGGATTGTCATCATATGGGCACCACGAGGGAGTTCAAGGTTTAGAAATAAACGCGACACATATCTGCATATATATATATATATATATAGAGAGAGAGAGAGATGACATATTGCTAACATATAGTCCAACTAGGGTTGTAAACGGGTCGGTTCCGGTCCGGGTCCAGGGTGGAACCGGAATCGGAACCGTTTTCTAAGAACGGGAACCGGAACCGTTAAGAATAATGGGAACCAGAACCGGAACTTGAACCGTTTGTGAGGCGGGTCTGGTTTCGATTCCGGGTCTAGACTAATACCTGTATTTTTCTTTACAAAAATTATGCTTTTTTCACATTTCAATTGGATCACGTACCTATAAATACTAATGTGACATTTTGTCTACCGAAGGTGAGAGTCCTTTAAGAAATATTATTGAATAGATGGCTTTGTTCTTGTCTAAAAAAAAAAAAAAAAAAAAATAACAGACACTTTTAACCAAAAACTCAGAAATCACATCCAAACAGGCAATGAGATGTAGAAAAGTAGAAAACCCTAATGTAGAAAAGTAGAAAAGTAAAAAGGGTTCTGTTCTCACATAATAAAGTTACATTATGTTAGTATATATTGGGTCGGGTCTCGGGTCCACGGTCTGAGCCACTGTGAATCCGGAACCGGAATCGTTTAGGTATCGGTTCCAAAAAAAGGATCCGGAACCGGAACCATTTTCTTATCGGGACCAAAATAAGGACCCAGACCCGGATCCTAACGGGTCGGAACATTCGGGTAATCAGAGAATCGGGTACCCATTTACAACCCTAAGTCCAACTCATGGGCTCAATGATAGACGGAAAGATCACTTTACAAACAATGAGAAGCCCAAAGAGGAAAGCCTCAATATATTATCTCAACCCTTCATTAAACCGCCTTAAAATTTAATAGTATCTACCTATAGATTTCTCACTTTTTACAATTTAATTTCAACCCAACATTGAGTAGTGAAGGTTTGACAGGTGCAAAATTAGGCCCGATGTCAGATCATGTGATGAAAGATTATTGAAGGCGCTGTACTGATCAAAGTGGGCCCAAGTGATGAGTCCCATAAAGGTAGATTGTACATGCGGTCTGGTAGCACGAAAACTTTTTTTAATAGAAAATACTCTTCTCTTAGATTTAATTTAGATTAGCA
This sequence comes from Litsea cubeba, assembly GCA_012931725.1. Lineage (NCBI taxonomy): Eukaryota > Viridiplantae > Streptophyta > Magnoliopsida > Laurales > Lauraceae > Litsea > Litsea cubeba. The sequence continues at coordinate 12,181,795 of CM022944.1, read as the reverse complement.
GTACAACTGGACAAGTGGTCCAGTTGTTAACCTTCTCTTGATTAAAGGAAGATTAGCTGGAGATCTGGACTAAAGGTCAAGTTGCTAATATTCTCTTGATAAACGTGAGATTAAGGACAAGCAGTCTAAGGCTCTAAGCAGTATGTTTATAGTGTTTTCTATTTAAAAAAGGAATTTTTTTTTGTAAAGGAGACTGATTTTTTTTTTTATATTTGGGTACGCAAAAGGAGAGTAGGAGTTAATGATGGGAGATTAGTAGGACAAATTAAACAAATGGTCAAGTTGTTATTCTTTGTTTGATTTAAGGGAGATTATGGACTAGTGGCCTATCTTACTTTAGAAGGGAGCAGAGTGATTGCATGTTAAGAAAGGTCAAATGAGATTAGTACATGTGTGTTACACCTTTGAAAGATTTAAATTGTTCATAATGGCCCGTTTTATTTACTCTAGTCGGCTTGACATCTGAGATAAAGCAATATTACCCCTTTGATTGGAGTAAAATATGATTACTGCAATAATTAATAGTAGTTTATAGATAAATGTACTTTTTACCCACAATTGAACCTATATTTATAGTTTGATTCGCGAAATAAGCGGTGAATGCTTGTCAATCTTACTGTTCCTATTTTGTATTTTGTAATTGTTTAGTATATTGGTCTTATACGTGTGAGGTAATTTGCCTACCCAAAGATTGATCCATGGGTCGCTGTGTGAAATAAGACACTCAAGTTCTCATGTTTCTTGTCTTTCTTTCTATGTTGATTGTGGTGTTTTTTTTTTTTTTAATCACAATTTAGCATATTTTTATACCTTTCAAGAGAAAACAAAAACTTTCAGTCTTACAAAGTTATTCTCTCTTTCAATTTTACAAAGTGGAGGCCATGGAGATGAATTTGGAAAAGATCAAGAGAAGGCAAGAACGAGAAATTATAAAAGGAATAATAGTACAAAGTGTGTTTATGGGTAGGATCATATTTGGGCTGGACAATTGTGTCCACCACATTGTTTTTCTTAGTATATTTGTGAAATTTTGGTGAAAGCGTGTTCCAAAGGAAAGTTGCGTGTGTCCATGTGGTCGACCTTTTGGGTTATTTTTCTAATAAGTAACTGGATCAAGCATGAGATGAAAAAAATAATAATAATAATAATTTGAAGGTCCAGCCATTGTTGAACTAGTCAGGGACATGAAAAATTGAATAGTATTTATATAAGAGTAATTTAGGTAAAATCCAGTTGACATGAGGTCAGTTTGGGTACCCAAATTACTTGGATTGGTTTGTTTTAAAAAGAAGTTAATTTCTGGAAATGTTGTACATGAATCTTGTGCTTATACAAGTAAACATCACATAGTCTCTTCTCCTTTTGTATACAATTGTTTTTAAAAATGGCCAAATCTTTCCTAACTTAAGAATAATATAGCTGATACGGCTCAACTGAAAATATGACAATACTGTTTCATTGGGGTGGGGGAATTGTTTTTGACATTCGTCTTTGTGTCAATCTATAAATTGCTTAGTAATGAGGTACCTCCATTCCTTAATTGTGGCGCTAATGGTATAATAAATTGATTAATTTCTTTATTTATCAGTATATTCATGCTTTCCTTTCATGAGATAAATTGTGATTTATTATATACTTGCAATAACCAATATGAATGACATGATGGTTCATGAGATGAACCGGAGTCCACAAGTATATTAGATGTAACACATGTGTATGGATGAGATCTATATACGGGAGATATGTGTAGTAAATCTTATACTTAAATATCTTCACAACCAGTGATGAGACTGAACATCTCATACTGACAAGGTTGCAGCACTTTAATCACTATGAGATAGTGTGATTTGTCTTGATCATCAGAATGGAAGATTCTTGATCATGGTGCTGGTACATTGGATGTATTGAAGGACCATGAGAAGCATCTTATAAACACTGTCTTTACTTTAAGGTCTGCTCTCATAATTCCTTAGCAGTAAGCTCTCAATCCCGAGACATTAATGAACTCAAGTTTCTATTTATTCATTTGCTTTGAGTCACCAATGAGTGAGGCCAACTGTAGGTCAACACCTCGGTGATTTGGGTACGTGGTAGTAGAACTGTGAGAACATTCAATGGTCAAGATGGAATCTATTTATAATATCCCCTTGTGCCAATTAATGGATTTATTATTGTTAAGTGTACACCCATTCCGATTAAGTGTTAATTGGAAAGGTACTTTTGATCATTATAATTAATTGTGGCTCAAGGATAATAAGATATGGATCTACTTTGGATGACAGGTCCAATTGATTCATGGATATTGATAGAAGGGGCCTACTTGTGGCAATAGGGAAGTTTAGGGTCTTCTATGTAATTTTCTGACTGGAGTTCAATTGCATTTATATAGCGGAGTTATTTGCAATTAACTGTGCGCCCGGATTGCACATGAAATGTGGGGTCGCGAGTCCCAGTTGGAACCAGCTTTCTAAGGAATTCCTAGTGGTTCCCACGCTAGCCCAATCATCAGATGGATACTAATTATATATATTAAAGCAAAGGGGGAGGTGGGCTGTGGGGGGTGCCACCTCACCCCTCAAAATTCTCTCCTTTCAGAGAAATACAAAAGAAAAATGAAGCAAAAAACATACCGTGCATTCATATGCCACATCAGCAACACTCTATTTTCTAATCCTTTTATCTCTTGATTCACATTTCAAAATCTCAAAATCAAAATCAAGAATTTTAGGCAATAATCTCTCTCCAGTTTGAATCTATCGAGATAAGCTATTATCTCAAGTCTTAATCTTATCTCCATTCTTTCTGTTGTTATCTTGATCAATTCCTAACCACCCTATCTCTCTCTTAAAAATAGCTAGGAAGCCACAACTATCTCTCATCACCAAAAACTAATCTCAAAGATAAAAAATCCCCATGATAGCAATGGTCTTTAATATGAGGGTCGTGAAGATTGTATGCACGAGCCAGTGCTTTGAAAGTTCCTTCATTCCTTTATACTACTCTCAAAGATGTTCTGGTTTTGACATTTGCAAGTTGCCTAGGCATTTTCAAGTGTGCTCCTTTGTATATGTTGGTCATCATGCTCTCTCTTTTGCTAGAGTTTTCTCATATTTTTCATTTTATTCTATTGAAATCTGTTGCAAGATTGCATCTTTGAACAACACATTATAGGTCTGAAGTCCCCTTCTATTGCATTTTCCTGATCTATCAAACGTTGGGCTATTACCAAAGAGTTATTGACGTTTTTTTTTTCTTTTATGGATATATGATTCATTTATTTATATTCCCGGTTCATCGGATGTATGGAACATGATTTTTAGTTCTTGCGTAGCTGACTGCCTTCTTCTCTAAGGATTTTTATTAATTTTATGCTATTTTTGTTTAGCAGAGTGATTGAAAGATTTCGGTGAAGATCATTTCAATCTAATTAATGTTTATGCCATATTATACAGGCTTGAAAGATTTCTTTCGAAATCACGCCATCACACGAAGCAGCACAAGAAGCTCATTTCATTCCGCTTCAGTTTAATCTCAAGTCTTTGCTGCAGGCCCACCGTAGCACGTCGAGCCCACTCATATCAACCTCGATAGATTTTCTGGCTATAATCATCGATTTTTTGTTGGTGGGCATGATCATGGGATACGACAAGCTTACTCGGTGGATAATATACCTAACAATATTTAATTTCTTTTACTGTTGTAAGGAGGGGGGCTCTATAGAGTGTCAGCAGCACAATAATTATCTTTTAAAAGAAATATGCACAAAATACTTACAATATTGCTTTAAGGTGCCATGTCATTACAACCACAATTTGTATTTATTGTGGAAAAGGACTCCCTAAGCAAATGGTTTTCTCCTTGTGCAAAGTTGTGAATTTCAGCGGAGCATGGATACTTCACAAGGTATTGAATTTTTACTATATTTACATGTTAATATGCCTTTATATCCTTGGTAGAATGCTGAACCGTTGTTAAAGCAATTTTAAACAAAGTTCATTTGAGGAAAAAAATTCACATATTCCTCTATAAAATCTCTCATATATTTACCTACCAGGTCATTCATAAAGTTTCCAACCTCATACCTCATCTCATGCAAAATTATAATGGTTTTTCTTAATCTCTATCTACACTTTCTTACCTTATCTCAATCATAATGTAATAATTATTCATAATGTAACCTTATCTCTCTTTAATTCAAACTTTATATCATATGGTTTACTAAATGAAAATGTAAGGTGCACACCAAATTATTCTCATGATTTAAAAGAAATCTTTTATGAAAGTCTATTTTATTTAATAAGTATTTGAAGAATTATTATTTTATGAATTTTGTAATAAACTAATAAGTTTTTTTTTTAATTACGGCCCGGGCTAAGCACGGGCCTTTTTTACTAGTTCTAGTTAAACTCTAAAAGGAAAGTTACTATTTCTATTTGAAGTGAGACTTCTAATAGTGGTAATAGTAAACTTACTAATTTTAGTAGAAGTGAGACTTCTATTTTAATTAGAAAGGAATTAGAAAGTTACTAATCATATTTGAAATAAACCTAATAATTATGATATAGTAAGTTACTAATTGTTAGAGAAGTGAGACTTCTATTTCAATTAGAAAGAAGAGAAAGTTACTAATTTTTAAGGAAGTAAGACTTCTAATATTAATTAGTAAGTGGAGGTTTGCTTTTGTGCTATAAAAGGAGAGTAGTAGTGTTGGACGTCCAACCTCTCATTCCCATAAGTGTTGCACGCCCAACCCTTGGACGTCCGCCCTTATGTTGTGCAAGAGTTGCACAAGTACTTCCTCTCTTCCCTTTTCTAATTTCCCTTCTAGTTCCTTCTTTGAGTTCCTAGTAGTTTTCTCTTAAAGATCCCACCCATCTTCTTGAAAAAGAGATTCTGATTCGGATTATAGCGTGGAAGACCATTTGGTTTTAGAGAAACATATTTGATTCGCAAAAGAGTTCGTCATCAAAGAAAGTAGTAAATTCTCCATTAGAGCACAACTGAGCTCCAAAGGTATAATCTATTTCCTTATATGATATAGATCTTTGTTGCATGTTTGTTGTTGGTTTTTTTATCTTGTAGATAGATTGATTTACTGATCTTGATATGTGAGATTGATGGTTTGCATTTTGGATGGCTTGGTAGCATTCTGGATAGTTGATCCCTGTATCAAGTGGGTTAAAAGTTTTAAAACCTATTATATAGGCCCACGTAATTTCCAACAGTACATGAATCTTGTGCTTATACAAGTAAACATCATATAGTCTCTTCTCCTTTTGTATACAATTGTTTTTAAAAATGGCCAAATCTTTCCTAACTTAGGAATAATATAGCTGATACGGCTCAACTAAAAATATGACAATACTATTTCATTGGGGTGGGGGGATTGTTTTTGACATTCATCTTTGTGTCAATCTATAAATTGCTTAGTAATGAGGTACCTCCCTTCCTTAATTGTAGCGCTAATGGTGAAGGACTTGAGTAAATACCAATTATCTATTCAAAAGATGTACTATTTTTTTGGGTAAAAAAAATATACTATTTTCTAAGCTCAACTTTGGGATTGATCATAAATGGCTGGCAAGTGGGCCCCATAGCTGTACCATTTTTTAGATAAAAACAATTTGACTATTTTCAAAATTTGGAATTTATGAATATATATATTTTAATTCAAGTACTGGAGTTTAATTGGGATACTCCCGCTCTAAAACCCAACCCAATTTGAGTTTCCATGCCGGTTCGAAAAGAAAACTAGCCCTAAGCCTGATTTAATTCCAATAACCATAATCGAATCTCACATCTAGACCCTTTCTGTTCCATGTAATCAAACACCTAAGATTGTACTTTCTATCACTATTAAAAAATTGCAGAACCAAAGATAAATATTGAAAATGACGATCAAACAAACTTCTCCTTCAATGATATAAAAAAAGATGAAAAATAAATATCCAACATCACTCTAGTAATTCGAATCCTAAATAATTTTTTATCTTATTTATATCTCCACCTCATTCCCTCCGTCTCCCACCACTTTGGTCATATATCTTTCCACCGATGCTTGCCCTGTACTTGGACTTGGGATTAGGGTCGCAGGCAGGGCCTTGTTGATGGCATGATTGTGGTCGAGACTCGAGGGAGTCTGAGTGGGGCTGCGTGAATGAGGCTATTATCCTCTGGCCAAGTTGGACCCACAAAAAGGTAGTGTGGAAATATATAAAGGGACCACGTCTACATTCATCACACACAAAGCTATCGCGTTTTCTTTTGGCATTTTTAGAGTGCGATGTGCATGCACCTGGTCATGGTGTGATGACGACGCGGGTGCGTTGATTAGAAGATGGAGAATACTCTGAATAGAGAAAGAGAGAGAGAGAGAGAGGTGGGTATAGAATCATTGGATCTTTTAGCTGCAGGGGAAGATACATTCCTATTATTTTAGGAATTCCTACTACCTACTTTATTCATCTCTTCGTAAAGCGAGCGCGTCTAGTTGCACCCATTCTTACCTAAATATTTTTACAGTTGCCTTTCTATCTGGACGGACCCAACTACAAGCATGTCGGTGAGGTCACTCACACAGTCACACCCATAGTAGTGCACTTTCAACAACTTATATAAAAATGCTATATCCACTTTTCAAGATTTAAATAAAAATTATGGATCCAACCTCAAAAAATCCACATGAAAACTCTCAATTTGTCTCTAAAACAAAACTACATATTAGGGTCCGCACCCCTCAAATGAAAATTTTGAACCCGACACTATAATTCAGGGGCGGATGAAGGGGGGGCCGGGGGTGACTGCAGCCCACCCAAGCTTTCAGCCCCCCCCCAAAAAAAAACTAGTTTTTCATATGGGTTGTTTTTTTATCTTTTTAGTTCCTAGTTTGAGTTCAAGATATCTCTTGTATTATCTCTCTTTCTTTCTCTTGGTTCTGGAAAGAATTTATCTTTTGTTTCTGTTTCTTCTCCTGGGTCCTTCTATTTCTGTGATATAGAAACAGAACCTGACATGAGTTGCTTTATCAAAATCCCTTTCTCGTTTTGCGTACATGTGATTTCTTTCAAATACAATCTTTTCTCTGTGACTGTTTTTTCATGTGCTGCTCTGTTTTCTTCTCCCTTTTTGATTCATAGATCTCTCCATGTTTGCATAATCTCAAATGAGTTTTCTTCCAATCCTCTGTTCCTCTTCTCTTATCTTGAATTTGCAGGGATTGCACAGAACACCAACAATGAAGGGACGCATTTGGGAACTGGGATTGCATTTTCGAGCCGTTTGGATGAGGTTTCCCCAAACGGGCAGATCCTTCCCATTACTCCCACTTTAAAGATTTTCAATTTTGCGGAGTTGAAGAAGGCGACCAGGAACTTCAGTCCCAATAGGCTTCTTGGCGATGGAGGTTTTGGGAGGGTTTTCATGGGTTGAATTGATGAAAAGACATTTGCACCAACCAAGGCCTGGAGTGGGATGGCTATTGCAGTATTGCTGTCAAGAAATGGAACTCAGACGGCTTCCAGGGAAGGAAAGAGTGGCAGGTATTTTCCATTCAATCCAATATTTGTTTGGCAAAATTTGAGGGGAAAAAAAAAAGAAAAATAGGTTGGCCGGGTTGTGGTGCATGGAAAAAAACCGTGCCTGGGACATTGACTAGGGCCGACCCATTCTTCAAGTTATAAATGAACATCAATGTTTTGCATTTATTTTAATAGTTTGATTTTATTTCAAATTAAAGAACCTAATGAATCATTCTCGACATATAGATAGTGTTTTCAATACACTTTCTAAAAAAATAATTGCAAATAATCGGTTGCTTCTCCGAAATGTTATTCAATGTATTCGGTTGCTTGCACTACAAGGGTATCCTTTTAGAGGACATGATGAATAGAAGAACTTTTTATAGTTTTTGGTGAGATATTTTTGCTATTTTTTTAGTATAACTTAAGTACAGCCCCCCAAATTAGAAGTTATGGATCCGCCCCTGCAATAATTGATCTAGGGATATTATTAAGAGAATGTCATCTAAAATGAATTGGTTTCCCAATTGTTAAATATCATGATAAATATAATGTAATATTAAGGACATTTTTTTATTCCATTTGTTGTAATATGATTGCTGATTTTCTCATGTTATTTTAGTTTTGGGGACATTTTGAAGATATCGCAATATTTTTCATAAACTAACTCAACCATACCCAAGGCTCACTTGGGTTGAGAATTAGGATCTTGGTTGAGTACGGTAAGGTCTCATTCAAGCTAAGATTGTTAAGTTTGGCCCCAGCTGTTCCCTACTTCTTAGTCAACTGCAAGTGGGGTTTTCTCCCCCCCAAGTGAATGGTCCACTGAGAAATGATATATAAATGCATGCATCAGTTGATAATTAAGGATTCAATGAAATTCAGTTACAATGTACTTTAATACCTGTATAATGTGACACAATTAGACGGACACAATGATGGATTTACACCATCTCTATTCCGCCAAAATGATGCTTAGGTGGTTAATTTTTATACACTCATGACTTGCAAAGACCTTTTTTTTTCCTCAAAGATTTATACACATGATATAGCCAATTTTTTTAAGTCTAGCCCAAGGGCTAGGACCCTAAAGAGCCCACATAAGAGTAGGAAGAGGAAGCCCATAAAGTGAGAAGGGGGAGTCCACAAAGTGGGAAAGAGAGCTGGAAGTCCACAAAATGCAAAGAGTGGCATACCCATGAATCAAACCTTAGGTACTTGGGTGACTTGCTCGGTTGCCAACTAATTAACTATGCAACCCTTTGTTGTCAATATAGCCACTTGAACACACCTAAATACAAGGTGTCAACTCACAACCTGCTTTGCAAGTCTTATCCATTTGAATAAGCTAGAGTTGAATTCAAATAGATCTCTTTCCATTAAGATCCTCTTACAAATAAATTATATTTGCATATTTAATTCAACTAAAATAAATAAATAAATTTATCATACTATAAAAATTATATGAGTAGAGTTGTCACATCCTAATAATAGTAGAAACAAATTTATCATCAAGTAAAAATAGCGACGTCAACTTGTCATATCATAAGAGTTATACGGGAAAGCTTGTAAAAAAGAAAAACAAAGAAAACAGAGTCTTTGATTGCTTTAAACGTTTATATTTATTTAAAAACGATTACTTTTTTATTATTTTTTCAAAAGAAGGTAAAAGCTCTTAAAGTTGATTAAATCAAACATCCAGCCAAGCTTTGGCAAATAGTCTAAAGCACCTCTATTTTAATCAGTTTAAAGTCAAATAAAAGAAATATTATTTTCAATCGGCGCCTTAGAATTCCTTTGTAATATAATAAATAATCTTTTTCTTTTTGAACTTCTTGTAACGCCCCACCCTTACCCATGCATGATATTGTCACATTCCACCCCCCTTAAGGGGACTCCGGGACGTCACACTTCTTCAGGCTTTTGGAAGCTTGCAATAGAGTGGTTAAGTTTTAGCTTAATAATATGAAAGAGAATAACGAGAAATAATATATATATATATAAAGTTTTTTAAGCTTTTGAAACGTCATTCATATCCACCCATCCCTTTCATTTACTTACTCTTATAACTTCCCTTCCAATAGTACTGTTAATTAAAGAGGTGAGATGACTCAAATACTAATGCTCTCTCTACAAATTACAAGCAGTGGAGAAACCTCGTGGAAGATATTAAGTTTTTAAGATGTCCTCTCATGCAGAGAATACGGTTGGAAAACCTCACCTCGCTGACCTAATAGGAAAGGAAAAATTAAAGATTGAAGATAAACCTCATCGACCTGGTGGTGAAAATAGCCCAACAATATATGATGTAACAACTGAAAAGATGGAGAGCTTGATCAATTGATGAAAAGGGCTACAGTAGTTGATTTAGTGGTAGAAAGATGAGAGTCATTATATTAAACAATTGGTGAAATTTCCTGAGAGCATCTATCTAAGGGAGAAAAAGAAGCAGATTATTAATGGCATGATAGGAAAACATCAGATTACCAATCCAATGAAACAAATGGAGTGGGACATCATTGTAATAGCTGATAAGCCTTAAAGCATCGATCCAATAATCAGAAGGATGTGAGCTGTCAGATTTATTATTGGAGAAGCCTCAAATCACGCTCCAAGAAAAGATATATAAGATATGAATGACCAAAGATAAGTCTTGTCTTGGACTGTTAATGAGTTGGTTAGAGATATGTGGAGTGCGTGTGAGCTTAAAACCCTTATAAAGACTAAAAAAAAATGTAGATAAGTCTTACATCATTAATTGATAAATGAGATGTACGCCATCAATCCAATTGGTCAATCTAATTGTGGATAAGTATTGGGTCATTAATTAAAACCTCAAAACATTATAGATGAGATTTATACCATCAATCCAATGGTGAAAACCTCAAAACATCATTCCAGTATAAATTTAAAAAAAAAGGCATTAGATACTATATCTTTGAAAACAAAAAAAAGGAAAAACCTCCGCCAAGCACCAGTGCTCAGTGGGCCTACTTATGATCCATCTAAATGGACCATAAAACAAAAAACCGCCTCCCTCCACCCCATCTAAATGGGTTGGACCGTTGGATCGATTATTTATGTTTGGACGATGAAAACTTATAGAATGTTGATCAAGTGGTTAGGATGTTGATCAAGTGGTTAGGATGATGATCCAGATATCTGTCACTATACACACCCCTACAAAGGCCGTGCTTAATAGAGGAGGCCGATCTTAAAAATACATATGTGGGGATTAGAAAATGAGGGGTTGCTGAGTTGGTTGAAAACCCCCATCTCACCTAAATGACCAGAGATTGACCTTGGTCTCCCTCACTCTTTACCCATATAAAATATTTCTTCTACTTTATGTGGATTCTCTCCTTGTCCTTCTTGTTCGGAGTACCCTCCTATGTTTGTTAGCCACCTTTATTAGGTTAAAAAAAGTTGAAAAAAAAAAGGGGGATTTTACTGGAAAAATCCCAAAATTTAGGCATTTATCCTGCTGGGTCCCAGCCAAATTGTGGACACTAATGAAGTCCGTTAGTGCGTTTTTGTATTTTTTTTTGATATCTGGGGTGAGTGACGCTAGCGTCACTAAGCTCTGATAAAAGTGACGCTAGCGTCGTCCATCGCTATACCTATTTAACCCACCCGTCTCCATTTTCACCATTTGTAACTTCTTCTCCTTCTTCAGAACGACGACGGCGCTGCTCCATACTTCTTCCTTCTCTATCATCCATCATCCTTGATCCGATATCGCACATCCACGTGAAGGTATGTCCCTTTAGCCCCGTTTCCGCACAATATTTCCGGATCATTAAGTGTATTTCGAGTTCTTGATCCGCTGTGTATGGTATAATCCATCATCCTTTCTTTTTTCAAGCATAATGTTTGTTTGGAGTCTCCATTCTTCATTTGTTTTGTTCTTGTAAGCCATCATGTATTTCTGGTTATATCATTTTCTCTTTTTCACATTGTTTGCTTTCACACACACTATTTGTTCGATGAAATGGGACAATGTAGGTTTCAACTTATGATTATCGCAAAAGAGATACTTCCTTCTACCATTTTCATTAGTTAGGGAATTTACACCTCCTCTACGTTCATTGTGCAAAAAAAGAAAATAAAATGGTATTGGAAGCAATACTCAGACTTGACTTCACCTTCAATAGAGAAGGTTATTTGTTCTATCCTAACATTGGCTTTTATTAATCAAGAAAGTAGAGGTTTTTTATTTTTTAGATTCATTTTCATCAACGAGATTTGTAAATAAATAAGATAGTTATCTTAACCATTTTTACTAAACATGGAAGAGAAATGGTTTTAATAGGTAAATGAAGGCTTCCATGGGGGAGGAGTTGAGTGTTTTATAATGCAATTATGTTGGAAAGGGACGACAAAGAAAGGGATGCAAGTCAGTGTTTGAGGAATCCAAAATGGAAAGCTTGGTGCGGCTACATGCTCCTAGAAGGCCTAAAAGATGCCATTCAACATGCATTGAGAAACAATTGATAGGATAATCCAGTTTATGTATAGTCTACTTGTAACTACCTAGTAAGTTTCTTTTTTATCTAGATGAATTAATTAAAATGGTTGGCCACCAATAAGGAGTCACACCACTCTCATTCCTTATGACCATAGAAGAGAGAAAAAAGCCTTTGATTAGTTAAATGATTAATGTGGAATTCTTAATTGGAACAGTGAAAAGGTGGGTTTACATGTTCAAATCATGGCTTTGAGTGCCATATCGTTTGACATTTTATGGACATGTTTGGCACAGATACCTGCACACAGAAGGCAAAACTAAATATAACAATAATTGATATGTAGTAACAGAGTATCTAACAGAGGCCAAGTACCTGTATTGATTCTTCATCAACAAAATTCAATTTACACCATCCACTACTTTGAATCATTTGCCCTCACTATATAGACCTAGATGAGATGAGATGGTGGTAGAAGATAAGTTTAGATCTTAGGGCAATTTAATAAGATTAAGAAACCACTTAAGAAGAAACCAGTTAAGAACATTGTGGGACTTGATGATAACAATGATAAGCAAAAATGCCCATAACACTATCTATAAGATCTCTGTTTTAGAATTACTCTATTCATAGGTGGTTGGGGGAGGGAACCACAGTGTTGAAACTATTTCACCACAGACATGCTCATTAATATGATAGCATCATTGCCTATTGGTTTATACAGAGGAAATGCTCATGCATCCGGAGTGCATGGCTTACTATGCATACCAGCTGCTTGGCCCCAACCGGACCCTGCAGATCATGGGACAGTGGTGGATGGAAATCTCCAAATATGAAGTTTCAGGTCAACCCAATGTTTCTAACCCTTGATGGACAGTGATGGACTGTCTCTTTGTACAGTTCATTTTTGCAATAAAAACATTGTTAATTCAAAAAAAAAAAAAAAAAAAAACGATACAAGGGGAAAGCCGAAGTGTAACAGGTTGCTAACAAGAACAATCATAAGCAGTATGAGAGCATTTTGATTAATTCGGTAAATGTTGATTGCTCCTGATTTGTGGAAAATACTAATTATATTTTATGAGTTTATGTTGAGTAGAATTATACTACTAATTGCCGTCTTATTTTTCTAATGATCATACAATAACTCTTTAGTATATTTCCGTTTATGAATGTGGCTGATTTTATCCTCTCCTCAACTCATACCTGTATATGCTCACTGTTACATGCCTTTGAACTGAACAGATGGCGAAAGACGTGTCTTCTGATGATGAGGGGGAGTTATTGTATGATCAAGATCAACATGTTTCAAAGGCAATATTAAATGGGGCTGAACCTGGATGTTACAGGTGCATCAATACCAACCCTGACAAGAAGATATGGGTATTGACGGAAAAACAGAAGGAGCATGTGAGAGATGCTGGTCTATCATATTTGTCAGAGATAGACTATATGAGGATAGACCATGCCCTAATATCCGGGTTAGTTGAAAGATGGAGGCCCGAGACTAATACGTTTCACCTACCAACGGGTGAGGCAACGATCACTTTGGAGGACGTTGCTTATATCTATGGACTCCCTATTGATGGTGAACCGGTAACGGGAAGAACCTTCAATAATGCATTCGTCCCGGAAGTTTGTAAAGAGTTGCTAGGCCTTGCCCCACGTCCGGGAAAAGACACGATCGGACTAACAATAAAATTCAAATGGTTGGAGAAGAATTTCAAGCCCTCCAAGCAGAGGAGTGATATATGCAAGACCAGAGCATATCTATTTTTCCTGGTGTCTGGATAGATCTTTGCAAACTCTTCTGGTGCAAGGGGACCAGCGTGGCAGTTAGAGCTCTTTAGGGAGTTCAAGCCCTATGCATGGGGTCCAGCTTGCCTTGCAAGTTTGTACAGAATGCTTTCAAGGGCTACTAGGCTATTAAGAGGTGAAGAGGAGAGTGAAGAGGGAGGGTGAAGAGGGAGGGGTACGCAGAACATCTTGCAGCCCATATACCGATTGCATTCACATCGACTGATATACCGTATTATAGAAGCAAGATCGTTGTAGACATCTATGGTCGAAGCTGGGAGTTGAATAGCGATCGATTGCCGATTGATCCACTTACTCAATGACTGTCCAAGAACATGGAATTTTTCATCTTTATTTTTGCAACTGATAGAAATCAGTTTTGATGTCCATAAATTTCGTTTAGGTTAGATGGAGTTGCTTAATGTCTTATTTTATAGCTTCAACTTCTTTCAGTTTATCATTTTGTTGTGGCAATTTGAACGATTATTTTTAATGGGAATGAATGCTACAAGTTGTCACAATGTATAGCATGAATGTAAAATTTGCAATGAATTTTACAACTGTGGTTTCCTTTTTTTTTTCCCACTGTATCAAGTGACGCTAGCATCACTCATTTGTGGTTTCTGTATCATAGTAGTGACGCTAGCGTAAAAAAGTTTGCCTTCTGTGTTCAGTATAAAGCCTGACATACGTGACGATAGCATCACTCAATTATGGTTTCTGTATCATATCAGTGATGCTAGCGCCAAAAACTTTGCTCTCTGTGATAACTTTATCGCCTGACATATGTGACGCTAGCGTCAAAAACTTTGCTTTCTGTAATGACTTTAGCGCCTGACATAAGTGACGCTAGCGTCAAAAAAATTGCTTTCTGTGATGACTTCCTGACATAAGTGACGCTAGCGTCACTAACTCTGTATCGAACCATTTTTTTTTTTACGCTAGCGTCACTGGTATCAGTGAGAATTTCCCTGACCTTAATGCAGGAACTTAAAAGTAAACCACATACAGTATGGCAACGATGGATAGCTTAACATTCATAGTTCACAAAGGTTCAAAAATATATACACAAAAAAAAAAAAAAAACATTCATGTCATACTTGTAATGTTTTGACTTCAATATTCCAAAATAATTCTTACAGAAAGTGAAGGCCAAAAAAGTATGTTCTTTACAGATGAACATAAACAAACTCACAGGATTATGGTCCATCATCATGAAAACAAAACAAAAAAGTATGTTCTTTATATATGAACATAAATAGTGGCACAGGATTATGGTCCATCATCATGAAAATAATTTCTCACAAAAAAACAAAGAGAGTATTGTGTTGGCGACAGTTCACAGAAATAATTGAGACTAAGTCTGTCGATGTTGAGCCGGGGGATTTCGACAACTCTGACGATTGTGGCCTTTCTCGTTGCAATTGGAGCATGTGAACACCCTCCGTTCCCTGTAACGATCCTTAGTTCGTATTCGATTCTTCTTTGGTCTCCCGGGCTGTTTAGATGCAAGAGGAGGGATAACTCTTTCGTTCGAAATATGCTCCCATTGTTTGCTATCACGAGTGGCGTGAATCACCTCATTGTACGTGGCATGTAGTACACTTGTTAGATACCAATTGTCGCAAAATTCATATGGATTATATTTCCTCACTCGCATTGAAGCGATTGCATGTGAACACGGTATCCCAAGTACTTCCCATTTGCGACACGTGCAAGTTCGACGATCTAGATGAACAATGTCCACATACTGTGCAGACTGAACTTGAAACTCGACGAGTCCGGCAACGCGTACGTGCAACCTTCGGGCTTCTTCTGTTTCATATCCTAGCAACTTCTCAGCGTATGGAGTCAAACGACTGTTAATGCAGAGATTTTCAGCTTGTCTTTTTTGGAAGAACTCCATCAATCTAGCTCTTATCTCTTCCACTTGCTTGACAATTGGTAAAGCTCGAGTATCTTTCAGCATGCTGTTGGTGCACTCAGCGGCATTACTTGTAAGCATGTCATATCGTCGACCTTCGACAAAGGCATTTGCCCAATGCTGCCGGCCAAATCCGTTTATATAATTATATGCATCTTGATTGACAGCCCTGATGTCTTCCATAAACGCCTCATATTCACATGCTCTGTATGCCTTTGCAGCACACCAGAATTTCATCACAATTGCCGGATCTTTGAAGGTTGACTTAATGTTTTCCGCAAGATGACGACAACAGTAAGAATGACGTGCACTTGGAATCACGTTTGCCAACGCGGGAACAAGGCCCTTCTGCCGATCGGAGACAATTATCAAATCTGTAGGTTCTCCCAATGATACAGACAGATTGGCGAGGAACCACTCCCAGCTGTCGCGCCGTTCTGCCTCCGCAAACGCAAAAGCTATTGGGAACAGCTTGTGGTTTCCATCGAGGGTCACGGCAACCATTAAAACTCCAGGGTACTTGCCACAGAGATGTGATCCATCAACAGCAATCATTCGCCTAAGGGATGTTGTGAATGACCGGATGCATGGACCAAATGCCCAAAAAAATCTCCTGAACCTGTCGTCGTCTGACGTATCAATATTAGTGACAGTACCCGGGTTCATCAATTTCAACTCCTCACAATACAAAGGGAGGATCTTAAAAGAATCTTCATATGAGCCCCTAACAATGCGCAGTGCAATTTCCCTTGCCATGTGTGCCTTCCTATAAGAAATTGTGACACCAAACTCCATTTGATAGTCATTCATTATTTCCTTTGGCCTAATGTTGTGATTTAACCGCACTTTTTCCAAGATGTACTCTACAATAAGTTCTGATGACGCTTGACGATGTGCAGTACCCATGGATGGCTTCGAACATTTATGGATTGGGTTGTAGGTCCTAACCTTGAAGCGTGGTCCACTGTCAATCATGGATGCGTGAATGCGCCATGGACAGTCAGTTTCCTTGCAACGTGCAGTGACTTTAAATTGTTGTGTCTTTAAGTGCTGGAGAGTGAAGTTGTTGTATATTGCAAATTTCGCTATAGTTCTCCTAAAATCATCACGGTTCGGAAATTCGCGCCCAAGCCACATCTCCCGAGATGAATTGTGTTCCAACTCTGTATCAAATTCTTCCGGGACCATGTCATCTTCGAATATAACTCTCCGATTATGGTAGCTTTGTTCTCCAACATTGTACATAGAAGGTCTTTGGCCTCTTGCCTTTGAAAACACTGCAAGATTGGTTCCCGTGTTCCCAGATTCAACATTGACAAATTCTATTTCATCAGGCATGTTAACTTTCTCAACACGATCAATGAGTACAATACTACTTTCTTTCACAAATTCATTACCACCAATGTCTTGGACTGCCGAAAAATGAATGTCATTGTCTTCGCATAGATTGACAGTAGGAATTTCATGACTTTTTCTGGAAGGTACTTTGCGCTTATCATTGTGATTGCTCCCAAAAAAATCAATTTGTTTGCCTCGTAAAGAACGCATGTCCATCTCAAATGACCTGCTCAAGATAAACACATGGAAATATTTACATTAGACTACTAGAAATAGTATTAAGCATTATATATAAAATATATAAAAAAAAGATCTTATGTACCTTTTAGGTTCTCTTATCTTATTGGAAGAACCATTCAAACTTCTATTGATGTATAGTAATATCCCATTTGTATTGTGTTGTGAAAGTGTTAACATGCACTTGATGTCGCTATCATCCTCTATGGCAGCCAATGAAAACACGTGCCCATTGTGATGAAGATAACGTATGCTTATGTTCTCACAGGTTTCTTCCCACTGTGTAGTTTGAAGAGCTATGTTCATCAATTCGGAGTATGTTATGTCACTTTGAATGGACCTCATCTTCTGATTTCCGCCTTCGTATACCGGGTGAATCATGTCATATTTAAATTCTCCGTCATAATGAAAAATCACAATCAACTCACCATCCGACATCCTATTTCAGGACAGAAATAATTATTTAGGCATTATTTTTGTACAAACATATACGGAAAATGGGGACAAGCACCTCATTGACCAAAGAAGTGTGATATTTGCAAAGGGCCAAAGACGTAACACAGTGGAGGGGCATCTATGGCCTAGAACAGCTTACAATCCACAATTTTTGAAAGTGTCTAGGGTTACAAACAATATAAAAAACATATGCAAGATTACAAACAATACAAACACTCAGTTTCACACTCCAAAACACAACATACAAGTGTGTGTGATAGTCTCTAACTTCATTGATACCAAAAGTAAATGAAAAGGCATCACAAATGATCGTTATATTCAATTTTTTCCCATGTTACTATGCAAAGATAGACATAAATACACAAACCTTCAATAATGTACATCAACAGCCACAGAAATGTTAAGAAAATGACGGATTACACTTGAATACAAAAAATCACATAAAACTGTCACACATCAGTTAGAGCCAGAGTAGATTTTTTGACTAACATTTGTTCAGAAGAATAATGTTCACTTTCCAAAATACAACATTCACGTGCGTGACAATCTTTAACATCATGGACACCAAGAGTAAAAGGAAAAGCAACAAAAAAAAATACATTATCTTCATTTCTTTTCATGTTACCATGCAAAGATATACATAAATGTACAAACCTCTTTCATGGAGATCAACAGCCACAAAAATGGAATCAAAGTGACGGATTACACTCGAAAATAGAAGCCCATAGACCAGTCATGCTTCATTTCTAGCCAAACAAGATTTTTTAAGAGCCATTCGGTAGAAGAAGATTGAAACTAGGGGACGACGCGAGTATTTAAAGGTTGCGCAAAGTGACGATAACGTCACTCAATATTATATCAAGTGACGCTATCGTCGCTATGAATATCATAGAAAAAAAAAGGAATTTGACGGGAAGACCCAATTAGTGATGAGAATTGGGCCAGTACTATACCGGATAAATGCCCATATTTTGGGACTTTTTCGGTAAAAACCCAAAAAAAAAAAAAAAAAAAAAACAAAAAAACGTATGTGATTCTCCTATCTTTCGAATTATGCGTGGGTTTCCACATTGAAAGGCATCGGGTCATGTAGACATTTTCTTGAAAATAATGGCATTGGTCATGACACCCTCCAACTGTAAGTCTGTAAGTCCTCGAGCCGAGGAGAGGGCACATGCTGCATAAAATGCCACCACCCCATCTCCGATTGATAAGGGCAGTGGAACCCCCTATATTCATTGCATAAAGCGAAAAAGTGTCAAGAGGGCAAAGAACCACTGCCAGGCTATCAAGACAAGGTTGTCTTTAAAAAGATTAAGAGAGAGAGAAAGGTTGCACCCCCCTTTTATTAGTTAAGTTTTGAATCAGTTTTTTCCATATGTGAGCAGTTTTTTTTTTCAGTGATATCTCTTATGTATTTTAGCCTATTTTAGTATCCTCCCGCTAGGGCTGAACAGAATCGGACTGCAGACCGGACGGAATGGGACCACAAAATCGGATTGGACCGGACTGGATTTCCAATTTTAGTGGTCCAAATACGATCCGGTCCGAACCGAATTTGGAAGACCGATTATATCCAGTCTGATCCGGTCCAGGAATTTTGGGATCCGGTCTAGACCGGACCGGACCGGACCGGATTTATTAAAATAATATATATATATTTTTTAATATACGATGATGATGATTAATTGATATTTCGGTCTGAATCTGCACCCACTACCTGATTAATCTCAACTGTGCCCATGATCCAAAATTCCCAATACATTTTTCTCCATTCAGTCAGTCACTGACATATATATACATTACAGCATTAAAGACTCACATCCAAATAGGAGAAAATAGCCCAATATCACGATACCCAGCATTAAATGCTCACATAAAAATAGGAGAAAATAGCCCAATATCACGATATTTATTTAAAATGATATTTTTCTTTATGATGTGAGCTGAAAAAAAAAATTAAAACCGGTCTGGACCACTTTAGTGGTCCAACCGGACCGGACCAGGTCTGGTCCTTCATTTTTGGCCAGACCGGAAATCCGGTCGTGCAGTCCTACCCCCCACCCCAGAGCCCCCCACACAGAGCATAATGTGTAATATTTTCTCAAAATGATAAAAATGCATTTTTCTCCAGTTTGGCAGCCATCCGTACTATAGCCCACTTGTAAAATTTTACCCACTTTCAAATTTGATTACATATGAAAAGTGTTTAAAATTTAAAAATAGAGGTAATCATATATTTTACACGTGATTAGCTCAAACTTAATTAATTGGAGTGGAATATGGACTAACACCTATACCTTTACTAGACATCTAAATAAATAATTATTTTGTCATTTTATAAAGTATTTAACAGAGGATGTAACTAATGCACCTAAAACTGCTGAAATTAGGAGCCTGAATCAATTGTAGGATTTACCAAAAATTGATACCGACCTACATCATCAGGCATTGAACCATTTGTATCACTCTCAATTATTCAATGGCTCAAAGTGTGGATAAGTTCAACCAAAATTTTGTTTGTTTTACACATATTTCAACTCCTACTAGATCCTGTTCACTGTGGGACCACATTTGCGATGGATAGTTAGAGAAGATTCTAGAGGGCCTCAACAAATTCAAAGCCTATCGTGATGTGATTTAAATTATGTATTCTTTTATCAACTTTACTTTGTTTTTACTTATTTATTGAATGCAGGGACAGATTTATCATGAAAGGTGATAAAGGTCCAATTTTGTCAATTAAGTATCAAGGACTTGTTAAACCCAATGAATTAGTCTTAATTTGATGCAGATTTAAATTATACTCACTGTTGTGTTGAACTTCATAGAACATTTAGCTTAGAAAACCAACCTCTAAACCTCATTTCCTCCTGGTGGAGATGATTTTTGCCCAAAATCATATCCACAATAAAACCTTTCCATTATATTATTTTTTTATAATTTGCATATAACCGAGTAAGTCCCACCAATTAAGGGCTAAGATATTGCTTTTGTGAGAGGTGCTTTTAAGCAAAACACAACAATATATATATACGTGTG
Source organism: Litsea cubeba (assembly GCA_012931725.1). Lineage (NCBI taxonomy): Eukaryota > Viridiplantae > Streptophyta > Magnoliopsida > Laurales > Lauraceae > Litsea > Litsea cubeba. The sequence goes on along the minus strand of CM022944.1, from coordinate 12,161,018 downwards.
TGTTAATTTTTTCTTTTATTTTCGAATCAAATGATTTTCCTACTTAAAAAGGGGCCCCTTGATTTAAGCCATCAAACTTCAGTGGCTATACACCTTGCAAATTTGTGGGATAAAATCCAACAAATCCGACTGTAAATAATGTTTAAAACATTTCATTTAATTGATGTGATGCTAAGGAGACATCTTTAGTATGTGTGAGGGCATCACTACGGGTCCCTTTCTAAAGAAAAAATATCTAGAACATAGTGAAACTTGGCTAAATGTAAATTCAATTGGGGTTGATGCATCTTAATAAATTGGATTGAATTAAGGTGGCCCTGAGTATAAAAACTCAAAAGATTGTGCTAAAAAAGTGAATTATTTAGGGAAATTCCAATATTTGTGAGTGGTAAAGGTTGTTTTTCTTCCTAGTGAGTGATGGAGATTGAATATGATTGCATACTCATCTATTTTCCCTCAATAATGACACATTCACAGAGAATGATCTCTCTCTGTGATGGAGCTTGGCTCTGGGGTCTATGTATAAGGCTCTCTATCACAGGAAGATAAATCAAATGGTCCACAAACATGTCTGGGTACTGCCATTGCCACGTTGATGATCATGACATATGCCTAGCTAGTGTCTCTCCAAAAACCATGCACTTTAGAATATAACGACTGGGCCATCACCTTTGCCTCTAGAAGAAAAAGAAATGTATTACATTTCCACACGGTTTCACAGTCAAACAATACGGATTAGTAATTACATGGAAATAGACTATATATGTTCTTAGTGATCTCCATTTGAATTGGCACAGCCCAAAATTTTAATTTAATGAGTTGATAATTACCCTAAGTATGTGCCATTAAATTAAGTATTGGAGTCTTAAGTCATGGTTAGTATAATCCAACAATAACAAATTTCTAGCCAAATTTCACTTTGGTGAAATCATCCCTTTTTAGAACCACTTTAATTAGCTATAGGTCCAAGTGAGCCCCATGAAGAGGACTCAATTATTAAAGATGGAACTAGGTTCTCACTCAATTGCCCCCAGTACCCAAATCCAAAAAATCCGAGTATGGATCCTGATTTTGGGCTTGAGTTTGAGTTTGGGTCCACAGTTATGGGCTTGTAAAAGAACCGGGTTAGATATGGCTCTCCAAAAGCTTTACTGTTTCTGAATTCGGGTCTCCCAGAGGCCCACCTAATTTATGTCCAATAACTGCATTAGACCTCTAGTAATTTTCATGGGTTTGGTTGGGATGTAGAAGTGTGCATCAACTTTTTTCTAAAAATTTAAGATAATTTTGACCCGAGATAAGACTTTAATAGTGATGATGACAACCACTACACTGATCATGAGTACAAATTTTTTTTTTTTTAATACCCCCATATGACTTGGTACACATTTTTCACATGAGGGAGGGTAAGAGTGAATTATTAATCACTTTTAAGCTTGAGGAATGATCCTAAGATGGCATTTGCTTGTGAGTTTTTATCTGGGAAGCTTCTGAGTAATACTTGTTTGTCTCAAAATTTTTTTTTTTTTTTTGTTTGAATCTATTCATATCACATGCATCCAATCTAGGATAATGGCTCAGTTTTCATTCCAATAAAAAACTTATATCCTAATAATCAAGTTTATTTACATTTCTAAGAATAAGTAGTCAGAATTTTCATTTGAGGGTGACGGATCCAAACAAATAGTTGGATTTTAGGAGAAATTTAATATTTCTATGTGGATTTTGAAGGCGAACAAATAATTTTTACGTGGAGGTGGACAGAGATTTTTCATCAGAAGATCATTGATCTTTGAAGGCATGGTTGAAAGTTGAAACCGGCTAACCTCTCCTTTCTTAGAAACCACTCGGAAAACGTTACATGGTTCCCTGGTGTGGAGAATGTGGGCTAATGTTTGTAAACATGTACAGTGCTAATGACTTTGGTCACAAAGTCATGTCCTGCACGTACCTGCACGTACAGCTTCATATAGAAAAGGAAGAGAGAAACTCTCTTTCTCATACCTTTCACGGAGTTTTCCGACCATCACCCATGGTCGTGGCCACTTCAATTTACGTTTCTTTTCCGTCCTCTCGAATTTACCATTCAAATATGCCTACCCTATATGGGTTAATATTATTTTCAATTAAACATAAATTTGCCTATCAACTATTGTTGGATTCCAATCACAAAAATAACTGTACTTTAAAGTTAGCTTTCTCTTTTATGCTTTAAGTTGTGAATTATAATGATCTAATTAAAATAATATCCGGCACACCACATATTCTAATCAAAGTGCCCTGTACATAAAAAAAAAAAAAAAAACACTACCATTGTGAATTGTTTGCATCCCAAGTTAATATAGAACTAGCCCAATAACCCATGCTCAGCACAGTATCTCCATACACTGCGAAATAAATAATCAAATATTAAAAATAAAAATAGAGAAATTAGAATAAAAATGGTATAATTACATACCGAAATATGAGTGATATGATGAAAAAAATGAGTGGGTAGTTGCATGAGTAGTTATATAACCGTCGGTCAAAATTAAAGCCAAGACCTCCTCGCTTAATATATTATAATGGAAAGATGGACCATTTTGAAGTGGAGCACACCCACCTTTGGAGCTAGCAAGAATATAATAAACAATCTATAAAGCCTAAAAAAAGGTAATAAAACTAGAAGAAAGGGATTGGAAGCAATTGTGCAAGTATGCAACACCTATTGCTTGTGCATTAGGTGAGCTAGTCCCAAATGGTTTAGATACGGATCTATTTCAAAATTATTATGAATCTCAGTTTGGGGTATATCATGCGAACTCGTTACAAATGCGCTCATGCGAACTCGTTACAAATGCGCTGTTATTTGGGTAGACCAGTAAAGGGCTCTCAATCCTTTTAAATAGAGTAATCCCAAGGAGTCATGACTATCATGAAACTCTACCCCTCCTAGACTCCCTCTTACTTGACTAGCATGGATATAAGCAATACCAAGTTAGATGCCGATTGAGTACTCTTTACCAAGAGTCCAACTCCAATCCAAACTCTCATCAGCCACATATTAAGACTTAATCATGATATCAATCTTGATCTTAGCCATGCTTAATCCTACATGGTTCCCATGGCTGGTGGGTCATAGGATTTCTTATAAAGTGGATTATGTAACTAGCGAATTAAATATAGAATAAATGAACCTAGTGCGTGTGTGTGACTTGAGATATATAGAATAAATGAACCGTGTGTGAGAGAGAGAGAGGGAGCTTGGTTGGTAGTAGACAAAGTCATGAAGAAATTTAATAGAGAAGGAAGACGTGTCTTTGCTTGCAAGAGGGTTGGAATACATCTTTCTTAGTATAATAAATGACACATGCTTAAAGAAAATAGCTATTGGGACACTGAATGTAGATTGAGCTGTGCAGACCATATGTCACAAACATAGGTCTTCATGTTCAAGACCTAACCGACAAAGGGAGAAATTTTCAATGTTAGGATGCCTTCAAAGGAAGCTTCTTGAAAGAATACAATGCATTGTGTGATGGAAGAAGAACCCCTTTTCTTTCACACCTTGTTCACACTTCAAACATCCAACTAGGAAACTAAATTTATCAAAAGCTACATAATAACCGCACTTAATTAACCAATCCTAATGATATGCAACAACTGTGGAAGAACAACTCTCAAGTCCCAATTGATATAAAAAAAAAAAAACCTAATAAAGAGTCATCAGATGGCTAGGGCTGTTCTCACTGAGAGATCTGTTTGTTAACTTGACTAGTAAACCAATTCACTAGTTGGGTTTTGCAATGGCCTTGGTTTGGCCTAAAGTTTGAACTGATTAGGGGCAGGCGTCCAGGCCTAGCCTATGTAAAATTAAAAATTTATGGTTTTGCAGACTCGAGTTCTGCCCATGTATATAACCTTATCCACTGGAGCTATTGAAGATTGCAGTTTGGATCATTTTGGGTGTGGGCCTTATCTGTCTCTTGACGCCCAAATGCCCTGTGTATGGCGGCAGAGGCTTGGATCATCACCGGCCCCACTTGATCTATGGCCAACAAGTTTTTGCTATCCAAAACGGATGTACACTCGATCCAATTGTTCACTTCATTCGGATGGATGACAAACTCGAGGACCCATTACTATTAGGCTAAATATTTAGCTTGATAACTAACGGGCTAGTGTTGGTCCAATGTTTGCACAAAGCCACCTTAGAAAGGACTGAGCCCTGGTCTGACTTTCAGGTCTGTTAGCCGAATCTGGGTGCAAACACTCAGCGTAATTGATAGCTGAATGGGTTGGACTGCAGAGTTCAGTCGGGTTCGCTCTCTGTCTCAGGCATATTCGATAAATCTTCTTTTATCATTGTCCATGATGAAGAGGCTCTAGAAAATGATTTGTTGAAAGTAAGTTTGAAAAACTCTTTGAGTTGACTCTTGTCTCTCCCGAGTCATCTTATTTTAACAAAGAACCCGGTCAAAAAATCGGGAAAAATTGGCCGAGTCATTTCATCGTAATAAATTATTTGCATTTTGAACTATTTGATACGTAGATTTAATTTTGAATAATTAATAGTTAGTTTTAAGTAGTTATGCATTGAGGTTTGGAGTTAGCAATTTAGTAATGGTGACTGGAATTTAATTTGGAACTTATATTTATTCTTTTACATTCGATATTTAGACTAACAAATTATGTAATATGCTATATTTTTTCACTTTCCTTATTATAGTACTTTCTTGCATATACAAATTTATTAATTTGAGTTAATTATCATTAATGCATGTAAATAATACATATTTATATTTTGTAAGTAATGGATTCATTTTAAGTATTTTTGAAATTATTTTAAAAGAAACGTGACTCTCTTGAGACTCTATGTTGACTCTATCTAAGCCCCCCCTTTATTATTATTATTTTTATATTGGATGAGCCGAGTTCGAGTTATGAGTTTTCCAACCTTGATTGAAATAATGGGATCACATGTGCTCCCTCGAGATAATTGTTTTCACTTGATGGCAATTTTAAGATTTTCTTAGACAAAAAAGGAAAAAAGAAGGAAGTAAAAATACAAAAATGTCAATGGATATCCTTAATGCCTAAGAACCCGTGAGGGCACTATATTTATATTAATGTTCATAAGTCCAATTACATGATCAATATTTTTTGAAAGGGTTTAAGGAGAGAACATATGGAAAAGGTAATTTAGGATTATTATTGGAGATTGATATTGGCACTCCCTTCTTTGATGGAGGCACTCCATTTCAAGGTTTAGAAATTGGAGTGCTTCCATAAAAAAAGGGCAAAAAAGGAGTGCCATGGGTGTTTTCCCCCACTATAACGCCCATCACTTTGAAGCTTGGGAATTTGATTTCTGATTGATCAAGTGAAGTAGAATCATGATGTCCAAAATTCTTTTAATGGCAACCATATAGTCCATTTATGGACGGTAAGAAAATATAGGAACTTTTGAAAATAAGCAGATTCAGATCACTCGTCTTATTGCTCTGGTCAGGAGATGAGGTTGGGTAGTCAGCATTTGGATAGAAGCTGAAAAAAAATGGTTATTGAAGATGAAAGCCTCCATACTCCATAGTCCATTCTTAGGCCGCCTCTCCCATAAAACAGAAGCTTGGTTTGAACTTTGATGCTGGTGCCTTGTTTAGGTTAGTGGAATGGATCGCCAGAGTCACCCCACTCCTGCCCAGAGTCCAGGAGCATAATACGAAAACTAGGTTTTCTAGCCCTTTTGATAGAGACTCATGAGGCTTACTCTGTGTCCCTATTCGGGCAACACAATTGGACTAGTAAGGGGTTTGACTCTGCTTCTTGGAAAATGATGAGAGGAGAAGAACCTAGTCTTTGGTCAGCACTCAGCAGGCTCCTTTTCTCATTTGGCAACAAGATGACAACTCAAGAGTGATATTTGGCTTATCGCATGTTCTTAGTTAATCTTCTCTTGTATATACATACAAATTACCTTTGTGAATTGATTGTGTCCCAAGTTACTCCACAAAGGAGAAAGTGCATCCATATTAACAGGAATTACAACATAGCACCAAAGGAAAGGGACTGGGTGCAACACCCATTGCTTATGCTAAAATTCATAATTTAGACAATTAAATAGAGATGAGATGTGTTATTCTATTATTAACATGAACCCTAAGATCGAGAACATCATGATAATCACATGTAGGATTTAATCTTAAATAGATTGAAGATTACCTCCAGACATCCTGATGCAGAGAGCTTTCTGATCCTACTTTCTGATGCTGTTGTTGATTGATGATGAGATCCGTCCAAGAAGAGTGTAGGGGAATAATTTCGGTTTTTCTCTCCTTGCCTATAAACCTTACTGTGTTGAGTTTCGTGAGTAGTCTTTGTGATGGAGGAAAGACTCTATTTTATAGGTGGAGATGATCGAATTTTCAATTAGGAATTCATTAGTTTTAATCTCAACCGTCCATCAAGGTAGAAAATATTATGGAATATATCTAATTAGGAAACCGTATTTGAGTAATTGATAGCATATATCATATGAAAACGAGATTCCTATAATAACCACATTTCGGGAAAGATGATGACTTGTGGTCCAAGTAATGGACCTAAAGTTAATTTCCTTACAAAATGAACCTAGTATGTGTGTTTGAGAGAGGGGGAGTGATCGGTTGGTAGTAGACAATAAGTTATGGAGAAATTTAATAGAGGGGAGGTGTGTCTTTACTTGTAAGAGGGTTAGAATACATGTTTCTTAGTATATATAATATATATGACACATGTTTGAAGAAAATAGCTATTGGGACACTGAATGTAGATTTTAGGTGTGTGCAAACCCTGTCGCAAACATTGGTCTTCGTGCTCCAGTCCCCAACCAACCATACATTAAATGGAAAGATTTTTCAATGCTAGGATGCGTAAGAAGCTTCTTGAAAGCATACAATGCATTGTATAATGGAAGAAGACACCCTTCCCTTTCACACCATGTACAAGGTTCGAACTAACCAGTCCTAATGCATAAATTTCCAGGTAGCAAGTACCATGTACCGAAAAATATCAAAAGACAAAACAACTCCACCTAATCGGTCCTGATGCTATGCAATAAATATGGATGAACAACTCTCAAGACCCAAGGACTTTCAATAACCTGAAAAACGTGTACTTCCAACTGAGTCATCAGATGGCCATGTATCATGGATGGCTTTGCTCCGTTTTTTATCGGGTCACCCTTCTATCTAGCGGATCGATTTTGCCTCATAAATTATCTGGTCACCCTTTTATCTAACCCTTGGATTTGGGCAGTCTGTGACTTAAAGACTGTTTTCTTTGTGAGCTTTTTAAAGCATCAATGATGGCCCATTCACCAGAAAGTTTGTCCATAGGCATTGGTTTGGCCTAGAGTTTGAACTGGTTTTGGCCAGGCTTTCAGGCCAGGCATATGTAAAATTTAACATTCATGATTTTGCAGGGTCGAGCTTGACCCATGTAAAATCTTATCCACTAGAGCTAGTAACGATAGCAGTTTTGATAATTTTGACGTGGGCCTTATATGTCCCTTGAGGCCCATATGCAATTTCCCTTTATTGCTCCTTGCATTTTATATTTCCTACCAAAGTTTGCTGGTGTCTTGTGACAGTAGGAATGATAACGTTTCCCAAAGCTTGTGATTTCATACAATGGGAAAGCGAGATTAGTGTTGACTATGGATACGCCCAGGGTAACAACTGAGAACCCAGCCTCGTAATTTGGGCTGAGTTAAGGTTTGTAAGAGGAAGCCTGGCCTAAATATTTAGCTGGATAGCTTAATGGGATAGTGCGGGTCCAATGTTTTCATAAAGGCCTATTAGAAGGCCTGTTCCCTCTGACATGCCTAACAACAATGGGCCTTATCAAGTACTAAAAGGGCTGATCAAAGGTCTGACTTTCAGGTCTGGCAACTAAATCTGGGTGCAAGTGTTTGGCCTGATATAACAACAATGAAGAGGCTGGGGGCAGACCTAATTAAGTAATGCTACGCGGGCGCGAGATTCGAGAAACTCCTTAATAATATCTTAAAAAACTATTTTCTTATTTGGCTTCTTAATTTGACTATTGCCCCACCACCCAAATGAAAATCCTGCTGTATCTAAAGTATGTTTCATTTGTGTTCCTATGAAAGCAAAGGCTTAGTGCGTCCCTGTTGGAAAATGAAGAGAGAAGAACCTTATTTTTGGTCAGCAGGCTCCTTTCCTTATATGCCAACAACAAAGACAACTCAAAGGGGTGGACGTGTTCACGGCCTGTAAGAAAAAATTATCATGGGAATATCTGGATATTACAGTTGAGTAGGCAACAGCTAACATCTTTTTTCCTTCTGTTGACAAGGCAACAGCTAAATTACAACAGATTTTGGTGGTCTTGCAACCAATAAACCTGTCTCTAATTTCATCTGACAGGTTTTCTGGCTAATCATATTTCCCTGATCCCCTCCTGCTCCCACATGTCCAAAAGAAAGTCTACCATTTCCTGCAAGTGAAATTTGATCGAGTATACTACTACCATCAGGATTGGGTAACCATATTGGTGCCAAAACAGGTATACTTGTACTGGAAAATAAAGCCTCACTGAGAGAGAAATTGGCTGCGGAAATGGTTCGTTTCTTCCAAGTACACTGTCATAAGTTGCATCCGAACTGTACCCAAGAAAATCCAAGCACTCAGTGATGGGAAGTAATCATTAACATAATGAAGACTTTTAGCTTTTGTAGACTGATCTAACAATCCCTTCTTGCAGCAGGGGCGGACCTAGGCTATGCCCCTAAAAGTCCCCAAAAACACTATAATGGGCCCTTGGGCCCTTGTCATGCCCAAAAAACTGCCACTCCCCAAAAACGTTTTCTACCTCTCTTCATAAACTAAGAGCCGCAATTCCACATGTGGGCCTACTTATATCCTTTCTACGTATGTTGCACACCTATTTGGAAAGTGTGGCTCCAATTTAACTAAGACACATGTTCAAATAAATAATATAATAAAATTTGAAAAGTAGAATCATACCAGAATTAAACTTTTAAAAACTAAGTTTTGAGGGAGTCTTGAGAGATGAAGTGCCATCGCACTTGAAAAGTGTTTTCTTGTTGAAATGACAAGTGTTTTGAAGTAAGATAAAATGAGGATACTTAAGAACCCATGCATTAAACCAATACCACATTCCAACATCACAACTCCATTAATATGTGGATCTCCATCTAAGTCAGTTCCACTGTTGGATTAATCGTTTGATAAAAAGTATAAATAAATATACATAAAATTATATTACCCATATTTTTATGAAAAAGTCAATTGAACCGTCGGATTAGTTTTGGTTATCAATATTGTATATATTTGAGGGCTTTTATTTGGCGGGGTTAGGATTTCAGTAATTGAGCTTCACTATAATGTTCCATTCTTTTTTCTCAATATATGTCCAAGTGCAATGAAAAACTCAATGTTTCTCAAAGCATGAGTAACACCATATAAGAATGAAGACGTTGCTTCAAATGCTTTACACGTACCTCCATTAAATAATATTAGTTATTTAATCTCATTTGTTAAATCAAAAGGCCTTTCACGTATAAAATTATAGAAATAGAACTTTAACTACTTATTTTTTCTTATTCTTTTTTTTAAATGCAATACATTTTCTCTTTCATTATTTGTTCACGTAAAAAAAAAAATCTAGCTAAGTCTACAAAAATTTAGCCCCACCCAAACAAAATTCCTTGGTCCGCCATGGTGTTACAAAATGTGATGCAAATCCAAAGGAAAAAAAAAAAAAAACCCACCATACCTTAGCCTAGGTTCTAACTTGCTGCACTCGATTCTCCTTCCTCTTATTTCCAATCCACTGCTCTCTAGACAGAGTCCAGAAAAGAAGACCTGCATGACAAACAGTTTATAATTTTAGTATAATTTTTTTTAAAGAGGAAATTACAGAAAGATAACCAACGGAGGAAACAAATGCACTTACCATGAGTTACAAATTCAGAAGGGTTGCTAGTGTTGCCTGCTCCATGGGAATCAAGAGTTTGGTCTGGTGTGCTTATTGATGAATGATGAGGCACTTATCTGAAACTTTACACCTTTGTTTTCTCTCTCATAAGTGCTGCTTCTTGAGGGATCCTCTGACAAACTGGGTGAGGGATCCTCTGATAAACTAGGTTTTCTCCCAGTACAGCCTTCATCTTTCAGACCCTTCACATGTTTTCATCAAAAGAAGTAATCTCATATGGGTGATTTATAATTGAAACCGATTCAGCAGTAATAATTTTTATGAGTCCTATAAAATTAGAAACACATCTCCAGCTTCAATTATAACAAACAATCCCAATTAGTCCCTATACCATTTTTTTTAGCAAAGGGCTAATTTATGTTTAAATTGAAGGTTTCACGATATTTGCAGTCCGTCGATCATGGAGATTGGAGGATACTCTTTAGATGTAAATGTGCCCTGGATATGAATATATGTTGTCATCATCAAAACAACACAAAATATATGGCTCAACAATGGGTGGTTATATATTTAGTTCCAAGCAGACCCAAGAACAATGCAACTGGAGAGGATTGCAGGAATGCAGATATTCGACCTCACTGACCCACAACATTTCACTAATAGAGGAAAAATGCTACATCAAAACTCTGAATCATTTTATTTAAGCCTTAATTACTAATGATTTGATAATAGATTACGTTTTTAACAAATGATCATTGCATTAGACGAAAGATGAATCTAGAGATGGCGTGAATGCAAAACTTGAAAAATTGTGAAAGGCTTTAAAATTCAAGGGCTTTAAAATAAATCGTCCACAAATAACAAAACAAACTGGAAACAGAAGCTGGTCAAAAGTTACGCGGTCAACAAAAGGTCCTCAAAGAGGAAGGACAGCAAAAATCTAAGTTGCACACATACCTGTGTTTTGCACTAAGAACATATAACCATAGTTAAGTGTTTATACTAAACAGAAGACTATTAACCATGTTAGTTAAATCCAAGATATTCAAATTTTTAACCATGCAATTAAAGATACAAATCAAATTACAAGAAAGTGGATCAAAATTTAAGTTTCAAAAGAGAATTGCAAGTAATGCAGAATTATTGGAGTTAAAAAGGAACCATACAGATGCATATATAGTTACAAAAAGCGACTGGTGCAGGAAAAGGTGGTCTTGAAGTATGCAGTGCCACAAGTAAAAAGAAAGAGAACACATGCTTCTTTTTTTTTTTAAATTGATAAGAAAACCCATGCTCCTAAGGCATTATGATAATAATGCAAGCAAAATTCAATAGATTTGGTTCTGAACAACCACTGGCAGACTCAGGATTTTCATTTAGGTGGAGCGGGCAATGGTCAAATTAAGAAGTCAAAAATAAAATTAAATTTTTAAGATATTTTTTAAAGAGTTTCTCCACCATACCCGCATCCTTACACTTAGGTCCGCCCCTACTAACAACAAAGCTTTGAAGTTTCCTTTGATGGATAGCACAAATATGTTGTCATCAACTTATTTCCTCACTTCATTAATTCTCATTTTCACTTTATCAAATTGGTGTGGCATGATTAAAGGAAAATCATGAAGTGCATGCAGATGCCTACATAATTAATCAAAGAGTGCACATGAGCAAGTATAACCTGAAATTCAATTTATGATGAACAAAAGACGGAAATGTCAAACATAAACTGATTCGTTTCGGCATAACTTTCATTAGACATGCCATATTTGGATAAGCAATTAGTATTTGGTTTCCACGTTGCTGGCCAGGCCTTTTTTTTTTTTACCCAGGCCGGAGCCCACACAAGTGGGAAGAGGAGCTCACAAATATGGAAAAAGTCGCATACTCAAGTATGATATTGATCCTTGGATAGCCAGGTGACATGCGGGGTTGTCAACCAACATAGCAACCCAATATTGTCATCCATGATTTGGGTAGTTAGTTTTGCAAGAAGCACCTAACCAAACCTTTTTTTTTAACAAACAATTCATAGATGAATGAAGAACTTCAACAGATACATTACAAATTACAATTGCATAAGATAAACTGTTTCAAATGCCACCCATAAACAACTACAACAAGAAGAACAACTTTTCCCCATCTTACAAGAAAAAATAAACTCCATATTTTCTTGAAATGACCCGTTAAGGCATCTCTGAGCTCATGCAAATAAATTGAGAAAAGCCCCAACAAAGAATCAAGCGACTCCTTAGAAAACCAAATCGTCTTCATCTGCATCCACATCCACAAACACTACCCCTCTGTCCAAAAATAGAAAACCAGATAGGCATGTCGCACCCGAAATCCAAGTTTTCACCAAAGGAATCATCAATGATCTAAAGCCTCATGAAAAGCACAAAAGATAAACTAAAGGAAAATGCACCGGATCATCCCTTTCTTGTCCAACTACTCTTTAAGAACAAGATACCTCCATTAGAGACAATAATCAGAAAAAAAAACACCACGCCATGACAGGTTGTACACTCAAATTCTTTTTAATCGACTGTGCACAGAGAGAAATTAAATTCGAACCAATCCTCTCTGTCTCTCCATAAAAGAACCAATCTTCTCTTGATTCTATGAAATCGTATATGATACTTCACTTTTTATGTATACAATTTGTGTCCCTTTGTATCCACGTCGTATACGGGCATCATAAGTGAGTAATGTCACCAAAGAACACTACTGCCTTGCCTCCCTCTTTATTCTTTTTTGCTGTTTTTTTTTTTTACCAAACAGGCTTCTCTATTTTTACTTAACCTCAAAAGGGCTCATGTGTTTCTAATTTTTTTCGAAAACCCACCTTCAATTATGTTCAAATGATTCAAGAAGACCCATAATTTCTCGTGTCAAATGTTTGATGATTAAAAGAATAAAAAATGGGTACCAAGATACTGGAATGAAAAAAAATTGACTATGGATCGGAATAAGATTTGCATTAGGATTAGATCAGTGGGCTTGGATATATGATGTCATTACCATAAAAAGTGCATCAAAGATACTTTCTCTGATTTCAGATTCAAGTGAAGGAGAATTGTAATGGCTAAATTCTTCAATGGCAACCATATCGTCCTTTACAGAAGGAAAGAAACAATGGGAGCTTTGAAAACAAGCAGATTCAGACCAGTAGTCACATTGCTCGAGTTAGGAGATGAGGTTGGAAAGTCGGCATTTGGATAGAAGCTGGAAAGTGATTATTGAAGATGAAAGCTTCCATAGTCCATTCTCAGGCGGCCTCTGAGGTTGATGCTGGTGCCTTGCAAACGTAATAAGTTCTTAGTATAAATTGTTATGCCGTTCACTAATAGTTCGAGCTTTGGTTGTAACGAGTCATTAACATAGTAACAGAGCTGCAAGTCATGAATGCGGCAAGCATACGTTCCCTCGGCATTTGAGACCTGCTCAGCATCTTACCATGCATTGATGCATACATCTCAGCTAGGAGGTTGCTACCATGTAGAGGAAAAGAATCCTGTTTTGACATACCCACTTTGAAGGCCCCCAAATTAAAGAGCTAGTCATGGTGAAGTACCGCCCAGATAGATGGTACAGGTCTTCACTGTTGACGAAGTGGTGATGATCAGGATATCATGTTGATACATGTTTTTATTTTTATTTTTAACATCTTTTAGCTGCCTTCGGACAAAAGGATGTATTTCTACAAAGCTAATGTTCTGTAAGAAGAAAACCCACTACCTTGCATATACTGATGCCGAAAGATGTCAATAAACCATATCAATAAAAACCAAATATATGGAACAGGATTCAAGTAGAAGAAAAACATGGTTGGGACAAGGCTACGATGATGGTGATGATAATATATGGAGAGTACCGGGATTGCAAGTACAATGTGGAAAGAGAATGGATAGGCCATTAAAGACTTCTTAGGACAGAATGATATATTACTTAACCTAAAATATGGATGATTGGATAAGTAGAACAGGATAGGCAAGAGAGCGATGGGATGCGATTTAAGTGTAGCATGGTTGCGATTGGCACAGAGATAACATGTACTAATCAATGACCTTTTAAACAATAAGTTCTCAACTAAACACGATCACATTATCCATCGCCCAATGCCCACGTCTGCATTCAATAGAATAAAAACACTACTTAAACACATTCATTGACAAATCACACCATACAAAAAGGATATTAAAGAGCCGCACTTTGTATATAATCAGATTAAAAATGGACATGTTCAAGGCCTGTAAAAGATCATCATGGGAATATCTGGATATTACAGTTGATATAGAAGCCCCTTCTAATCTCTTTGACACCAAAAGCATGAGGAAGCAACAGCTAACTTCTTTTTTCCTTCTGTGGACAGAGCAAAAGCTAAATTACAACAGAAATTTTTTTTTTTGCTGGAATTACAACAGATTTTGCCGGTCTTGCAAACAATAAACCTGTAATGTAATCTGACAGTTCTTCAGGCTAATCATACATTCCTTCCTGCTCCCAAATGTCCACAAGAAAGTCTACCATTTCCTGCAAGTAAAATTTGATTGAGAGTATACGACTACTATCAGATTGGGCAATCATATTGGTAGCCAAAACAGGTATACTGGAAAACAAAGCCTTACTGAGAGAGGGATTGGCTGCGGAAATGGTTTGTTTGTTCCAAGTAAACTGTCATAAGTCGCATTCCAACTGTACCAAAAAGAACAAAAATGCAAGCACAGAGTGGTAAGATGTAATCATTAACACGAAAATGGAGATGTGAAGAATAATGCTTCAAAGCTCCATTTCTGGAAAGAAAAAATATGTCATGAAAAGCAGTCTTACTGTATAAATTGTAATTTTTATTTTCCTATTTTGATGTCAATCTAGGGCTGTAAACGGATAAAATATAACTGTCGGGTGGCACTAACAGTACTCAATGCAATCTGCATGCATAGGACAAACCTAACCATATAATCATAATAAAGTTGGGGGATGGGAAAAACAATGCATATTATACTCAGAAATATGTACATGCCACGAACAGTACAACCATATAGTTAAGAAAAAGTGGCACGTACAGTAAAAATAAAGTGTCTGTTCACATTCTTCTTGACCATTTGAAGTCTGTGCAGGGACTATTTGTTTAAATGGAACTGGATTCTTGGAATTCAAGGTAAAATGGTAAAATGGATTTTTCTTGTTTCCGGGTTTTATACTTGATAAATTAATTTCTAACTTTTAATGTTAAATCAAAATGAGTTCTATTTGGATGTCTTAGTTTTTGTGTCTTTAATTGAAAATAGGTTTTGTTTACTATTTTTTTCTTTCATTCATCATCATCAAAGCCTTGTCCCCACTATGTTGGGGTCGGCTACACGAAATTTGTTTCTCCATTCCAATCTTTCTTGAGCCTAATCCTCAAATAAGTTACACTTCTTCATATCTATTTTTACTGCCTCCATCCACGTCCTATTTTTACTATTTTTTTTCTTTCACTAAAGCATACATTTCAATCAAACATGGATTTCAACACAACTCAATCTTAATATAATGTTACCAAACAAGTTTTGCACAGCCTATTCCCAACGTAACAATTTGAAGTAACGTTGCCAAACAAGTTCTGCACAGCACAGTCCCATCACAACCCCATCTCAGCACAAAATTGAGTATAGCACAAGAACAATGCCAAACGGGCCCTTAGTTTCCTTCTTCAATCTATGATTTAGATCAAAGATTTTATTTTCTCTATAAAAGGACGTGAACCAATTGAAAAATTGGACCCATGGAATAAGAATTATCATTTTTATTGTGTTGGGAACTAAGATACTTGTAAAAGATGGGAATCAGTTTGTCCTAGCATCCAAACCCAGCTGTGAAACCCATCTATCTTGGTTGGGTTTCTCATTGACATTGAGGTAGGATAACTGAATACAAGCTTATAGATATGAATATAGACACGTACATGGGGATCAGGGATACGATTCTGCACTAAAGAAAATCCCTGACAGGGATACAGATGCAGCCATCCTATATTAATTTATACAAAGAATTAATTTTCTTCTTTAGAACAATTTTAACTTAATTGTCATTGATTATACTCCTTTCTAACAATTTTTTGTGCTGAAAAGTAAGAAAAGTAAGGGTCTGTTTGCGTAAAAATCAAAGGAATTAATGACCAAATAAGCTCCACCGAAGAAATTAATTAAAGAGGTGAGGGGTAAAGAACATGAGGTGAAAGGTGAAGTATATAAGGTAGTAAAATGGATGGGTGTTGGACCTTGACTTTCCTAGGATTTGAATTACTTTTGACAGATGGGTATTCATTTTTCATCTTCCCTTGATTCAATTTTCATTGCAGGGGAGGTTATTTGATGGTCATTTTTGGCTAATCACCTTTGATTCTTCATTTTTAACCACCTACAGATATACAAAGTCTTAGAATTCCTAGGAATTCAATTAAATGAAATTAACAGGCCCTAAATGAAATAATGGACCAAATACAATCGATATGATAAGCTTAAATTCTAGAATTACTAGAATATAAGCAAGCACCAAAATGTGAATTTATCAGTTTGGCACAGGTAAGCTAGGCAGATACAAGTATCTGGGTACCATAGAGCACAAGTCTCATAATCTTTCTACTAAATGAAGGCAACAGTTTGATATTTTCCTGCTTTCCCTTAATCCACCATCTCTTCATTGGATAAGTATAAGATAATTATTTTTTTATTGGTTATAAGATTATTCTACAATAGCTTCCATGAGCTTGAATTAAATCGTCGGTGGTTAAATTTGAATCTATTTGTATTTTTTCTTTTTATTTATTTATTTATTATTATTATTATTATTATTTTGAACAAGATTCTTGTGAATCTTGGAATGTGATTTGGTACTCTCGGCTATATAGACAGAGTGTTTGGGTTGGTATTAGATCAGATCCATCATTCTTGCAATCAGGTTCACCTTGGAATCTTTCCAGCCTACATCTCCTCATCATCTCTAGCAAGAATCAATAGGTATCCATGAACATGTAGGTAAGTTACACAACTCACAAAAGTTGAACTCATGAATTGGAATGCCTGGACTTGAACTGGTTGTGGAAATACACAAGTCTGAAAACACCCACCCAACTACCACAACATTAAAAATAAAAAATTAAATAACCACCACAACAGAGTGTTTACTCAATTGTCAATTATGTTCCATTTAATTGAAATATTGGTCCAAGTTGGAGTTGTTGGGTCTGATACAGATATGACTTCAGGTTTGTGACATGAGTAGAGCCAAAAAAATAGAATTTGGACACAACTGATGAACAAATAAACAGAATTTTCCTGTAACAGGTATTTAAAAAAAAATAATCAATGACACATGAGCATAGTTGTCAATTCCGTTCCGGTTTGACCCTGTAGTGGAGCATTTCAGCATCCTGGTCAATTCTGGTATTTCGTTATGAAAAAGACGCGATTGAAAAATGGAAAAACAAATATAAAAATACCTAAAATTAAAAAAATAGTTGAATGCTAAAATAATACTAAAAAATGCACACTTACATCACTAAATAAAACTATACTCTACAATTGACCATTTTCTAGTTTTCACTAAATGTGAATGGAAGTATGAAACCTTGGCCATAATGGGGGGGAATTGGGACCGGAACGGCCGGAATGGACCGGAAACTTTTAGGGGGCCAAACCGTTCGTCCCAAAGCTAATTCCGGAACGTTCCGGCCAATTCTAGCCAGAACAGAATGGAATTGACAACTATGCACATGAGTGTAAATTGGGCTGAAGATAGCAAGGTTTCAGATTTTTAGCTTTTGTAGACATATCTAATTTGCCCTGCTTGGTGTTACAAAACGTGATGCAAATTCAAAAAGGAAAATGCCATACCTTAGCCTAGGTTCATGAACCTGCTGCGCTTGGTTCTCTTTCCTCTTATTTCCAATCCACTGCTGTCTAGTTTGAGTCCAGAGAAGAAGACCTACATGACAAACAGTTTGTAATTTTAGTATAATTTCATTATGACATTTTTTAAAGGAAATTACTGAAAGATAACCAACAGAAACAGATACACTACTCTTTCCAAAACAAAAACAAAAAAAAAAAAAAAAACAATAAACCTTTCTAAAAAAAAAAAAAACAGATAAACTTACCATGATTTACAAATTCAGAAGGGTTGCTAGAGTTGCCAGCTCCATGGGAATCAAGAGTTTGGTTTGATGTGCTTATTGACGAGACACTTCTCTGAGACTGTACACCACTGTTTTCCATCTCATAAGTGCTGCTACTCCAGAAATCCTCTGACAAACTGGGCTTTCTCACAGGACGACCTTGGACTTTCAGACCCTTTGATGGCGCATCCACAGCAATAATTGGTGTGGCTTTACTACAGCATCCAAGACAACCTCTGCTCTGTTGCAAAACATGTTTAACCACACAAATGATTAGTACCAGACTCTAAACACACAGCCTGGCCTTCCAATTATTAATATCAGCAGTTGACAAAAAGAACCTGACTTGAATCTGCAATGCATACATCATCCCTTCATATGTTTTCATCAAAACCGTAATCTCAAATGGGTGATTTATAATTGAATCCAACTCATTGTAAGTCCTATAAAAGTTAAACACATTTCTCCAGCTTAAATTACAACAAACAATATCAATTAGTACTTATACCATTTAGCACAACGAGCTTGTTTAATTAAATTGGGCTATCTTATGAGATATCCAATTGAAGTTTTCTTTAGATTTGCAGTCTTTCCAGTGTGGAGGATTATCTTGACATGAAGGTGTGTACTGGATATGAATAGATGCTGCCATCATCTATAACACAATAATATATGGCTCAACAATGGGTGATTATGAACACGCTAAGAACAATGCAATTGGAGTAGAGAGGAATGCAGATATTCAACCACACTGACCCACAGACATTTCACCAATGGAGCAAAGAATACTACATCAAAACTCTGAATCATTTTATTTAAGCCGTAATTATTAGGGATAAATACAGATTACCTACCTGTACTTTGCACGTATTTCATACTACCCCCATGTAGTTTCGTATTTTTTACTAAACCTACCTGTATTTTAAATCACAATGTAAATATAGACGTCCGTGATGGAAAAGATGGAATGACAAAATTACCCATCTGTATATAACTCGTGCATTGCACTTTAAATTCCATCATTTTTTCCCTTTTTGGATTGCGATTGTGGCTAGGGTTCTGGCGATTTTGGGAGAAAGAAACCCAGCGTTTAGGGTTCTTCAAGACCCTACCGGTCCAGTGCTCCGATCCGAGTCCGATCCTCGACCTCCCCGACGACTCCCTCCACCTCATCTTCTCCCATCTCTCTCTCCGTGACATCAGCTTGGTCCCGCCACGACACCGTCCTCATCTCCCCATCCGGTTCAGTCCTCGTCCTGACCGAGCTCGCCGCCCTCTTCTACTCCCCCTCTTCCAACCACCGGCTCAATTTCTCCTTCGCCTCCAAGCCTCGCAGCCCCATTCTCGTCACCGACACCGTCTTCTCCTTCTGCGATGTCGACTTCTCTTGGTGTAGCCAATGGAAGCTCTTCCTCTGCAAGCTGTCCCAATTCGTGTGATCCCCATGCGAGAGAGTTGAGAAGCACGAGTGGGGAGCCGTATTCAACATTTTGAAGCGACCGCGTCTGATTCGCTGAAGTGCCCGCGTCTGTATTCAACATATTATTATATGCGGCCGGGGCACACCAATCAAAGTTTTTAGCATTATCTTATCGTGGCAAGGAAGAAATTCAAATGAAATGAAATGAGACGAGATTTGACTTGTAGCACCGCATGGGGATAGGGGATAGGGGTTATCGAGGGAAAGAGAATATGGGGCCAAGCAGGAAGTTCCAAACAGAGAACTGGAACTCAGTCTTTCCTCTTTCCCCCTATTTTCTTTCTTTTCTTTTTTTTTTTTCCAATTTCTTAGGTTAAAGTTAAATTGAAAGAGTTTGTGTGAATTTTTTTTTTTATCTCCCTAATACTTGGGTTTTTATTTGTTTACACGGACAAGAGATCAAATATAGTGGAATACTTTAACAGAGATTTTTGAGATCCAGACCGTTTATCCACAGGCATTGTCTTAGTGGGCCCCACAATTATATAATAAAGAAAATAAATTAGTGGTTTTCTTTTTATATTCCTAGCTAAGGGGCTACAGAGAACTACAAAAAATATAGCAAACCCATAGATTGAGGAGTGTTCATCATCTCAGAGATTTGAGGGCGTAATCGAAGCTACGAAGAAGACAAATCTGCTGAAGAACTCGAAGAATGATGGGGAACTCACGGATCTGAAGGTTGATGATGCTGAGAAAGAAAAAATGCGGCAAAATCAAACTGAAGAAGAAGAGGGCAAAAAAGTCTTTTTGGATGAGTAATTTGCCGTCCGTATATACCAAACACCATTTATACGACGTACGCCGTTAATACTAACAGAATCCGTGAGTTTTGCATGTTAATTAAAACCACAGGTAGGTTTAGTACAAAAAACCAAAATGCAAGGTGGTAGTTTGAAATATGATCAAAGTTCAGGTAGGTATTCTGTATTTATCCCTAATTATTAATATTTGACAATAGATCATTTCTTTATCAAGTGATCGCCAGATCAAATTATTGGAAACTAATAAGATTGTTTATTCCTAAGGTGAAAAAGTAAATAAAAATTTTCCCAATTTTACATTAAACGAAAGAGGGAAATGTCAAACATAAGACGATTATTTTTGGCACAAGGATACGCAACAACTAGTATCTGGTTTCCACTTAGGCAGACTAGGCTGTTATCACTTTCAGTGTGCCAAGACATGTGAATGCACACATGACAGGTTACTAAACAAAGGAAAAACCATAATTGGGGTTAGTTACTTTTGCAAGAAACACTAAAAAAAAAACCTATTTTTACAAGCAATTCATAGACAAATGAAGAATTCCAAAAGATACTTCACAATTTACAATTGCATAAGATAAAAGACCAGTTTCAAATGGCATCCAAAATCAACATTTCCCCATCTTACATTGAAAAATGAACTCCAGATTTTCTTGAAATGATCCATCAAGGTATGTCTCAGCGCACGGAAATAAAACAAGAAAACCCCCAAGAAAGAACCAATCGACTCATCAAAAAACCATATCGTCTTCATCTGCATCCACAAACACTCTCCCTCTGACCGAAAACAGAAACCCAGATCGACATCCCAAAACCCAGGTTTTCACAAAGGGAATCATCAATCGCCTAAAGCCTCAAGAAAGGCACAAAACATAAGATAAAAGATAAAAGAGAAATGCAACAGACCATCCCTTTCTTTCCAATTCCCGCTTCAAAAGCAAGCAAAATCAAGAGATTCCTCCATTAGCAGTAGCAGTAACAGTAACAATTAAAAAAAAAAAAAAACACCCATCACAACAGGATCTTAAAAGGAATATCGCCGAATCGACGACTTACCCCATGCAGGCAAGAATCTGACGGATCCAAGCAGAGAAAGATCTGATGAATAGCATTTAGTCCTCAAATCCACCGTCAAAGGCGCGATCCCTGCATTGGGACATCGAATCCAGGAAGGAAAGATCTAGAAATCCTGCACATACACAAAAGAATATCATATAAAACAGCAAAAGGAATGAAAGAAAAATCTACAGACATCTTAATCTTAAAAAAAAAAAACCCAGGTTTCTACCTTTGGATCTGCATTATTAATCTGATTTTCTATTCCTTCCTGAAATGGATCGATACCCCTCCTGTTGGAAGGGTTTGTTTTCCAAATTCCAAATGCAGAGGATCGAAAAGAAGAGAAGAATGGGAGGAGGGTTTGTTTTATACGCGACGGAGACGGGAAGAATGTAGGTTGTGATAATGGAGGAATGATATGGTACTCTGACAGAGCACAGAGATTCAGTTCTCACGCAAAAACACGCTGCACGTGTGCCGCATCTTATTCTTATATGGCCCATTTCTCATTCACGGTGCATTTATTCAGTAAAAGGCTCATCCGCCGTGGAAATAAATGTTTTGGGGTCATCAAATGAGCCTTTGTAAATTTTTTTTTTTATAACCCAGCCAAAGGATTGGGACTCTCGAAATGAAGGCCCAACATAAGTGGAAAAGGAGGGGTCTGAACATATTAGAAAAAAGTTCACGTAAGTAAAAAGAAAAGTTTCGCATACAAAAAAAACATGACATACCCAAAATTTGAATATGAAACAGTTAGAGAAATCTGCAAGATACACTTCATTGATACCTTTGTTAAGAAATGAAAAAGGCAGCAAAATGCACTTCATTGACGGACATGGATCCATCGATGCAGATGCTGCACCTAAGTGCAACCCTTCCAATAATGCATAATGATTGGGTGCGTACAAAAATGAATCGTGCTAATACATTGACTTTAATCAATTTAATCTCTTCACAGACATAACAAAACTCTAAACACCCCTTCCCCAAGATTACATTGTTTTGGACATTATATTACTCAACTATGGATTTTATTAAACTTTAATGACCTAAATCGAAAGGCACTAGGGCAGGGTATCTGATTTGGATTCATACTTTATATTCCCACGTGATGTGAGCCTCCGTTGGTTATCATGCCTTTAATGGGCCCCACTATAGGTAAACATTCTCTTAAATAAAAATGCCCGCGTGCTGTGGAGCATTGCTTGACAGAGAATACATATATACTCATGCAACATGCACATGAGGTGCACCAAATGAAGTTTCAAAATAAGGTTTATTCATGGGCCAGTTCTGGCCCAGCAAAATATTATTGAAGCCCAGTCTATTTGGTTATCGAGCTCGAGCCTAATATTTACATCCAGGTCCAACCCAGTTTGCTGGACCCTAGACGCCAGAAAGGATTGCGTCCCTTCATGTTTGCATATCAAGTGGGGCCATGATATAGCAGCTGGGCCTTTATGCACACATAGGCTCAGGAGCAGCTCGTCTAAATTTGAGAATAAAAAATATAGGGGCAGCTGGGGCACCAGGCCCATATTACAGTTTGAAAGAGCCCAGCCATGAACAGTCCTATTTCCTTCTCACGTTTATTTATGCCTTGTGAAAAGTTGGACACCCACTATTTATATATGTTTCGGTTGGCCGATGATTTTTTGATATAGACATTTGATCTAATGAGCCCATTTGTGAATGGGCATCCCTGCTTATGTGTGTGAGTTGGTGGGTTAACCTTTACCAAAGCCCAATAATAAAAACAAGATACCACTAGGTTATATTGGGGATACAATTAAACACTAAATTGGGCTTCACGTTTTCTGATCCCCAGATCTCACCAGCAATTGGAGTATGTGTTACCATTACCATTGCACTGTGCAAAGGCCAAAAATGTTTGGTGTAACAAGACTATTATGATCTTCAATCTTTGGAAAGGGGTGTCATATCTCGTGTGCCATTGACCCACTGTTCCACTGACCATGGTTTAAAATCTCGGTCTTGGTCGCGGTATCGGCCGATATCTCGCGATATATTGGCGAGTTAAAATCCGGTATCGCCGATACCGATATCTCAGCGAGATATCAGTTCGGTATAGGTCGATACCGGTTCGTATCGGACGATACGAACCGGTATCGGCCGGTTTTTAATACCATGCCACTGACACATTCTAGTGGAATAATAAGTATTTGTCTTCTCTCAGACTTAAAAATCCTCAATTTATATTGGCATTGCTATAGCCTGTAAGTAAGTTTTTTTTTTTTCTTTTTTTTTCTAATAGGAGGTATCCAAGGCCTCTTAGAGCACCTGACTAAATTCTCAGGGGTGGTGGCCTCCCCCTGTTTCCACTCACCGGGTTCGTTGGGCTAGAAAACCTAACCTGGGGTTCCAACACCTAGTGGGCTTCGATGCTGAGACATCCGGGTGGTTACGGAGAGCCCCAACCAACCGCGCTATCAGGCGTTGGTGTGTAGCCTGTAAGTAATTGCTTGGGTTGGACGGACTTAAATAAACATTTTACTGCTCTGAATGCAAGCTCTCTCTTATTATTCCCTACTCGTACTTTCTTGTGGTCTAATTGAGAGTCTTAATCCTCTACTGCCGCGACAATAGGAATCTTATAGTAGTCTAAGTTAATTATGAATCTAACTAATTTTATTGACGCTATAATTTAAAAAAGAATTTGATAGATTAATTATTTTATAAAATCAAACTCATTCACGTCTCGTGATCAAATGTCATGACTTTTAATATCTCTTTACTGTTTTGTGCTTAAAACTTTTTTTTCCCCTAGAAGTTTTGTACTTGGCTTTCACTTTCATTGTGTTGAATACAATATCATCAATACTAGGCATATATTTTGGGTAACGAAGCTTCTATAGGGACCAAAACTTGTTTTTGGAAACGACCCAGCTGAAGAAGGCACACGTACGTTCTAGGAAAGCTAAATAATATGGAGTTGGTCAACAATAATGAACCTCAATCTTATCTTCTGCCAGTCTATATGTGATGAGAATTATTGGGGATTTACACTTTTCAGACATCTCATCATCTCTTCTCTGGGATCTCTTTAGAAATAATGACCTGATCACAATGAGAAATTAAAAGGCCAACTGATTTTTAAAAACACTTTCACAAAGGTCGTAACTTATAACCTCATGAGGCATGGGAAGGGAAGTCTGCGTAACAACTAATTTTTAAAACCCATGACTCCATTTAAAAGCTTCTAAGCTCGACGTATCCCTATCTCTCTCTCTATCTATCTATCTATTTATAAGGGGATTCCGAACTGAGCAGGGGAGTCCGGCCTCGGAGGATGACCTCTCGGCGGTGCCCACCCAGCTGGCCCGTCACAGGGGATAGGCGGGGCCCAGAGCCCCGCGCCTATTGTATACACTCGGGAGAGCTTGACCCGTTCGAAGAGTCTCCCTTGTGCGTTTGTCCCGGGGTGGAGCGGATCACGTCCCCAGGGGCCTCCCCAGAATCGAACCCAATACCTCTCACTTAAGAGACTTGAATAAGCAACTCTGGTACCACTTGGACGTGATCCGCTCCACCCCGGGACAAACGCACAAGGGAGACTCCTCGAACGGGTCAAGCTCTCCCGAGTGTATACAATAGGCGCGGGGCTCTGGGCCCCGCCTATCCCCTGTGAGGGGCCAGCTGGGTGGGCACCGCCGAGAGGTCATCCTCCGAGGCCGGACTCCCCTGCTCAGTTCGGAATCCCCTTATACTATTCATAAGGAAAACTTTCATTAGAAGGAGATATAAAAGGATACAGAAAACTTTCATTAGAAGGAGATATAAAGAGAAAGCCCAACTCAACTCTTGCCGAGTACCTTAGGGCATATTTCTTTACTAAAATTCCTATAATTCATGTCTGGATGTTGTCTGGAAATTTCAAATGCTGAAATTTTAAAATGCCACTGAATTCTGTCATTTTTTAATTCAACGTTTCATTTCCATTTGATTTCTTGTTTGAGAATTTTTAAATTTCGGAATTTCATAAATCACTTGTTTCATTGCTACAAAAATTCTAGACTGTAATTACACATTTTATGCATGGTAGTACATGGGACCCACCTTTTGTGGTTGTGAACTTAGGACCCAACTGTAAGAATTATAATGTGGACCCACCTCAGGTATATGGTACATGAGCCCATCTTTTAGAAATGAAAGTGTGGGACCAATTTTAGAAATTTGAACATGGACCCATCTTGATAAGAATTGCATGGGCCCAATTTTTATAATTGTGAATATAGGGCCCACTTTATTGTTGGTAGGAGGGTTCACAGTTGGGTGCCAGAGTTCCAATCAAACTTCTCGGAGTTTTAGAATTTTGAAATGCTCTTGGAGGGGCTAGCATTTTGGAATTTCACCTTTTTAGCATTTGAGAATTCTGCCTGCCTTGAATACTGGGAATCCCGTTAAAAGAATATTTAATTTCTGACAAAAATTCTTGAATCCACATACAGCCTGAATTCCTGTCAGAAATGCTTGTAAAGAAACAAGCCCTTGGTTAGGTAACTTGGGCAAGTCTTGTTGAGTAACTGGTCAGACTCGTCTGGCCTACCGTACCCAGTTGACTTGCCTCCGCCCTTGACATGCTTTTATGGATGAGGCTTGTCTTTGTAATGACTCAAGCATTATCTGAACTGCTATATTTGATAAAAACAAAATTCAAAATTATTACAAATAGTAAAATCCGACCTTTGAACTAATGGATTTCATAATGCTGAAATGCTTAAGATGATTTTATCATATGTAAGTATTTGATGAAAACTTTCCAATGATATATCACAATTAATATAGCAAATCTGACGGTCCAATCAAAAGTTCCAACAACAAGAAGCAAAAGCATACTTTGGCCACCACAATTTATACCTAACTGTTAGCACCAAGCCATAAAAGAAGAAACATAAGAAACAAAGGATAACGGATATATATTTTTTTATTATGTAGAGAATTTTAATTCTTTCTCACTTACAACTTTCTTTTGAGTATGATAAATCGTGGCAATTCTCGGATCCAACCTATAAACCCAACTCGAATCTGAATCGATAGTTCTTGTAGGTAAGGTTTGGACTGTTTATTTGACCAAAACCTCATTATATCTTAACTTGCCAATTCTAATAATGGCCAACTTAACAATCCTATGCTCAGGTTAGGTGAGAACGGCTCCTTACCCAAGTGGTAAGCATGGTTGAAAAAATCGGCTGATATGAACCGGTAAATATCGGCCGAGATCATTTAAAAAGCTTCCAAATTAAACCCTATTTTTTCTAACTTTTTTCCCATCTTCATCTTCTTCTCCTCTCCTCTCATCTCCTTATTCCTTAGAGCAGCAGCCATACTCCATCACACATCCCTCTTGCATGTTTCCAAATCCCACATCTATTTTTTGAAGAAAATATTATTCAAGGTAAAAGAGAATATCTTAAAGCATTTTATTATGTGTTTTTTATTTTTTATTTTTCGATGAAGCATAGAAATTATTGGGTTTGTCACTTGTGTTGTGTTCTTCACTTAGAAGTTAGATCTACATACTTTCATGCTAGATCTACTCATACACATGATTTTGAATTTTTTTTTCAATACTGGAGAAGACATGCAGTGCACGGCGATACAGACATGAATCATAACTTAAGGTGACCGAGATTTTGATTTATTGTTGTTACTAATGGAAAAAAAATATTGTTTTCTAACATTTTCTAATATTCTGGGTTTTTTTTGATATTTTTACAAATTTTTTTGGATTAAAAAAAAATTCACACCGCGATGACCGCGACGGACCGATGTAGATATCATATCGGTTTTTCGATCCGGCCGATACCGCAATCGAAATCGAGATTTTAAACCATGGTGGTAAGGAGTGGCAATTCTCACTTGGGCTATTTAGTGTTCGAACCCTGGTTGCTCTTTCTTCCCACTTGTGTGGGCTTCCTTCATAAGTGTGCATGCTAATTTTCCACTTGAGTGGACTGTCTTTTCAAATATGCGGGCTCTCTCTTGGCCCCAGCCCTCTTGGCTGGAGTACCAAAAAAAAAAACTCAAGTTACGCTTATACCTAAAAGAATCTAAGAGTGTTTGGATCGTTAATTCTGAGGCAAGTAATTTCATGTCCCCTTGGTTGCCCTCATTTTGATGTTATGACCTCTCTACTTAGAGCAAAGTAGGGTGACATAAGCCACCAAAAGAGTAATTTTTGAATGAAAATGTATCTTACTTCGACGTACTAATAAGAGATTGTTTGTTAATTTGCAAGGGAATGAAATTCCTTGAATTTCATGTCACTACAAAAAAGTGACTTTTAGCGGCGGGAAAAAATGCCTTCTACTACTAGAAGTTACATATATGTTGAGTTTTTTGCGGCGGGAAAAATTTTTCCGCTGTTAAAATGGGTGGAATATCTTAGATGGTATGAGGGTGGCTGAATATGGCACTTTTAGCGGCAGGAAAAAAATGTTTTTTTTTCGCCGCTAAAAGTCACTTTTTGTGTAGTGTGTTAAAATGAGTTTCAAATAAGTAGATAGAAGAGTTAAAGGGGAAAAGCGTATACAGTGAAGTTAAATTTCTAGGAAGATGTTAAAAAAGAGTCCCAAATAGGAATATTGAAAATGCGAGGGGTGACAGATAAAGGTGATGCAGATGGGAATTGGAATGTGACTTTACTAGGATTTGAATTACTAGGGTAGCGGATAAGTACTCATTTGCCATCTCTCCTTGTGCCCCTTGGTTCATTTTGCATTAAAAGGGTGATTATTTGATAGGCCACCCTTTTGATGCAGGCACTCCCAAAAAGAAGGGAGTGCTTGCATCAAGGGGGGGGGGGGGGGGGTTGCAATATTCGATATTCATCTTTGGATAATTTTCATGACCTTTGCTATTTTAAATTTAAGTACTTTTAGAAACCAATTTCTTAAAATTCTAAGGAATTCGGTTACAAGAACCGAACGTCCCTATAATGCAATACAACTCCATCTTTTATCCCAGGAAAGTAAAAGCACCCGGAAACCATAAATCTCCACCTTATCTAAGAAATAAAAATGACAACACCTACATCTCCACCTTATATCATTTATCCCCCACCTCCTTAATAAATTTTTTGTTGGATCCAATCTGACCACCCAAAGAATTGAGCCCTATAATAGGCAATGAAAAAGATAAGATTAGCATCTCGGATAGCACCAGCACATACTTTGTGAGATAAGAGTCTGATAAGACAAACCATCAGTATAACGTGCAAGTGTGCAACTGATAGGGAGTAGTTGCACCTAACTTGTCCGAAGAAGTTTCGATGACCTTGACCATAAGCAGAGAGGGAGGAGATTCTCCCCCAATAATACTGCACTTGGTCAAAAAGATGGGGCTTTGAGTTGAATCCTTCAGTGTCCGCTATTGAATGCCAACCATAGGATTTTAAAACCTCTCTTTTTAATACCAACCTGCCCCAGTGGATAAGATGTAAGAGATGCCTACTTCTCCAAGAGGTCTGGCTATGTTTTTCTTTCCAAATTTATGGTCAATATGTAATGTTTGGGCCTAATCTAGATTGATTCATAATCCATTTCTTTTCTTCTTTTAAAGAGTGCCATCCGACCCATATCGGATTTTTGAAAAATGGATACATGTCAGCTATTTGGCAATACGTATAGCTATCACACCTGTATTGGTGTGATTTTGAGAAATATAAAAATAAATAAATAACGATATCTTAAAAATAAAGGAAAACGAGAAATCCTAGCATATGTATTTTTTTAAGAGCTATATGTCTTTTTTTTATTTTAATATAGTGTAATTCGTTTATATATTAAGGTCGACTCAACCTAAACAAACTAAATTTGACTACTATGATGGCTAGCTACTACAAACCGAACTTAATAATTCAGGGTTCATGTTGAATTTCTTACCTCATTAATAAATAGGCTGAATTCGAGTTGAAACTTTCATTGATTAATAAATAGGTGAAACTATTAGGAATTTTATTGTGTTGGCTAATTTATGTGTTGGAAAAAACTCTGGGTCTATTTAGTTGTAATTTTTTATTTTTTTTTAAATGGATTGCGGTTGAGTAATCGGAAAACTTGAAGCGAAGACTGAAGTGTTTTGGAACAAGAAAGACAATTTCCATAATATAAACTCGCTATAGCGATGATACAGCTCGCTAGAGCGAACGTGGTTGGAGCACCTGGGACAAAGAAGGGGCTCGCTATAGCGAGGACCCACCCTGCTCACTATAGCGAGCTTCGGAAAAGAGCCCTGCGCAAATAAGACTTCTAATTTGAGTTTTCTTACTATTCTGATTGGATTATTATTAGAAAAGTTTTGCACGATTTTGGGGGCTAAATAAATGGTATTTCTCTCAACCTTAAGTTTGGAATCAAGTTATTCTCTCATTGTTGTGAGGTGAGAAAATTCATAGAGAGATTAATTCTTCTCTAAAGCTATCATAGAGAGATTGTTTTAGAAGGTTTGCTGCTTCTACTTTCTTATAGAAGATCTGAGCATCTTGGTTCTCAAGGTGTTCTTGGATGATCAACCAAAGCGAGCGGTGCGCGGCCAGTAGTCGTGACAACAAGGAGCTGCACGAGAACAACTACAATCCTTAGGTCGACGTAATGATTGAAAAATGGAGCTGTGAGTATATCCTGCAGCCGTTCAATCGTGATTGGTTTTTATGATTGTGGTTTTTCTCCTTGAATAGGGTTTCC
The DNA here is from genome assembly GCA_012931725.1 of Litsea cubeba. Lineage (NCBI taxonomy): Eukaryota > Viridiplantae > Streptophyta > Magnoliopsida > Laurales > Lauraceae > Litsea > Litsea cubeba. Next base: position 12,130,904 of record CM022944.1, on the reverse strand, counting down.
ACGTAAAAATTGTGTATGCCTTCTTGTGGTATGTTATTGGTAGATTAGATTGCTAGTTTGATTTAATTTTATTCCGCTGCATTAATTCTTAAAACTAGCATCCATTCTAGTAGATAAAAATGTCACTTTAAGAAACTTGCATCGAGCATTTTCAAGCCAATAAATAAGCAAATAAAGGAGGAGTCTTAATATATTAAATGTATAAAAAGAAACAAATACATGCATCATAACAATAGATAACACTAAAGCCTAATTTCTTCGTACTTAATTTAGTCATTAGTTGCTATTTTATTGGAGAGTCCTCATTGCACATACCCATTTAAATGTCCACATAATGCAGGCATATATATAGGCTTCCCATGGCCATCTAAGCCCACCTACAATTAAATCAAATATTCAAACCCCCTTCCACTCACAGCTCACTTTTTTATCCGATTGTCGCACACTAGTACCGTAATTTCAATGGAGGGAAAAAAAAAAGTTTGCAGGGCCTGATGATGAAGTCCTCTGCAAAGGTTCTCCAAAACCACTGTCATGAAATTCCATTCTACATTGCTCTGCCTCTTCTAAGGTAGGCTCTGTTGCATCAACTGGATCTACTCTCACCAATAAAATTTTTCTTTCTTTTTGGAATTATACTCACCATTCAAAGTGGACCCCAAGTGGCCCCACCCCAAAAAGAAAAAAAAATGAAAATTGATACTTAAGTCTTAAAGATGAATGGAAGTTTTTGAATACACTAATTCAAAATTTTCTCACTATCAAATTGATTATTGAAAATTAAGAAGAAAGAAATTTTTTGAAAAAACAACCAACATCTTCCATGAATGAATGGTCTAAAACACCAAATTTTGAGGCCCCTAAAAATCTAGAATTAGGCTGTATTTTGAGATCTCTGCATAGAACTTTCTATCCTCTTTCCACCAGTTGGCATGTAAGGTGACCTTACTGACATCAGCTGCCTCACAGCTCTAAATCATACACAATTTACACATCACTCTTTTTCATTCTCTAAAAATTCTTCCTTCAATAATTGCCATTTTCTTGGAATTGACAACAATGCAATCTCTTTTTCTCATCCCAATTACAAAACAGATCATGACAAAGTCCCTCCTGCCCTGTTTCTTGCAGTCATGGGTTCAATTCAATCCCATCCCATCTGACCCACCAGCAAGAAAAACACATGAACAATATCTATCAATTAACCTACAGTTTACAGTGAAAAGAAACCATATGTACGCGTCAATACGAGTATTGCATCCTTTGCAGGCGATCTTGCAGTATTCCATTGTACAAGGTCATTCGATTCGCAGGTATTGTTGGAAGAACTCCCCGATCCCCATCCACCCTTGTAATCTCCTCTTTCTCTCTTCTGATTGGCTCAATCACATCATCAGCAAAGTGGACCCTTTTCTTCCTTTTCTCTCTCCTTTTCTCCTCTGCAATTAAAACAACAAAAAGGAAATTAGAGACATGTGAATGTACAGACTTGAAAGAGAGCTAAATGGGAGAAGACCCACGTACGAGAAGAGATGCAGGAGCGCAGATTAAGAGATTGGGGCGTGGGATTTTGACCCAAAACGAGTTGGGTGGCAGAGAAAGACTTCTGCTTGCACAAGAAGAGAATTACAGTCCCTGAGACTGCCATGGCTGTGGCTAATACCATTGCTTGAGAGCTAAGTAGAGAAGACATGACTCAATAAAGAAGAAGAAGAAGAAGAAAGAAGGATGATTGATGGGGCTTTTTTTGTTGACGAAGTAGGAAATATATGGGAGAAGTTGGGTGTTAGAAGAAGGTCAAAGGTGTTTGAAAAAAACGGAGATTATTATAGTGTCGAAAGAATCTTGATTTCTTGCTGCGTTTTCTTTCTAAGTTGGTTTTTTGTTTCATTGCTCGTGAACCGCACGGAAACGCAAAGGAGACAAAAGGAGTTATCCAAGTCACGACTCAGGAGTCAGGACCGCTTCATGCAGGGCAGGGCTCTTTATAATTTTTGTCTTTTTACTTTTTAGATCAGAGGTCTGGATTCTAGGGATTGTTTGGTTGAAGGAAATGGGTGGAAGGTGCTAGGCCTATTAGAATCCATTGAGGTCACGTCTGTAATCCATGACTTTCTGATTTTGGCACTGGAAAATCTTTTGCCCCACTGGATTTTGATTTTTGACCCATCTTCGGATTGTCTTGTGTGTTAAAACATGTAAAATTTTTTTTTTCTGTTTTGTATTTTATCATGTGTTCTACGTATAATCTATTTGATAATGGGCTGAACTCTCATTGGGCTTAAATTTGAGCCAGTGCATGTTCCACAAATTTGGCTGATGGTCAAAATGCTAAGTTTAAATCATGACACGGATATTGGCATTTGATATAAAACAATATTGTGATATTATTATAAAAATATTTTTTTAAAAGAAGTACAAAACTTCTTGCTCTTTAAAAAAAATGATAAATTGAATATTTCAAAACAATATAAAAGCTTTTCAAAGTTTCTTCATGCAAATCATTTTCAGTGCCGGTTTTTCTTCGTCAGTGCCAACTTTTCTTTAAAAATAGTAAGAACACCCTTATGAAAAGCATAAAGAGGGTTCTTGTCTCTTACAAAATTTTTGAAAAAGTATAAAAATTTTGGCTCATTTAAAAAAAAAGTATAACTAAATTCAAATATCTCGAAGTAGTATAAATTAATGTTATTCAACATGTTCTCAATTTATTGTTGTAACTTGGAAGAACTGATCATGATGGGGCAACCAAATTAAACAAGTTCTAGCAAGTTAATTATCTTTTATCTAATACAAATACCTCTAGTTAAACAATGAGAATATTTCGTTAATTTATAAAAGCAAGGGTCTGCAGAAAATAACTATGATCGGATGTTGATGGAGCAATCATCCATTGTACGTGTGGGGAAAAGTGTATAACATATATACAATACCATTGGGAAGCAGATGAATATAGTTATAATTAAATAACATTATTTGCAGAGTATAACATACAGTTTCAGCAGCAATCTCTCAAGTTAATTACAACCAAATTTATTTATAGATGTGCAAGCCCTGTTTTATTTATGTGGAATCCCAAACCAATTAGGTGGTGACCAATGCCACCAACTCTAGATCTGTACTAGAAGAGAACCATTTTTGAAGGTATCTTTTCCAAGGCTTCAGACTTGGAGCCAAAAATGCGGACCTTGGTGTCAGGAAAGAATTGCATTCCTGGCAAGTGGGTTACCCGGCCATCGTTGGTGACCGTAATGGGGTAACTGACCAGGTGACTCGGCAGGTCGCGCGCCGGGGGGTTATTATTGCTTGAGTACAACTCCCAGTTCTTGTCAGCAATCTCGTTCACCTTGCAGATGCACTCCACACTGTGGGTAAAGAAATGAATCATCCAACTTTCCAAGGTGCTCGAACCACAGTGCCATTCGGAAGCCATGGATCTGTCCACGTGCCGGCTGCTTCGTCCCCAGGTGAAATGGCTGGAATGCTCCCATGGCTATCTCAGTGTCTCTTCCGCCATCCATTGATCTCTGGTTGATGTTTGCTTACCCGATGATTATGTATTCATCGTCAACTGCAGCACAATAATCCAATTACAATAATGCATATATTAAGTTTTCAATACTCCTTTTTTGGATGTAACCGACTACTCAACAGCATAATGCTCATCTTTGATCAAATCACTAAAAATGATATTGAACAAGTTAAAAAAAAAAAGGCTGAAAGGAATCGTGGCTCCGTAGATTGTTCAAGGAGAGGAGGTTGGAAGGAAAGGCAGTCCCTGAAGCTGTAAGATGAATGAATATGTATGTTACGAACATGTATTTTTTTTAATATATTTATTAGGGGATTTAACGGAAAAAACCCTCATAAACAGGGTATTATTGCAATTGGCTCCAGTAAAAAACATCACACTGATTGGGCCCTAAATCCATGTTTCCTTTTTTTTTTTTTTTTTTTGGTTGTCTTTTAGCACAATAGTCGATATCGACTATCCTTGTGTCTATACTAAAGACCGAAACCCCTTTATTCTCATTCGTCTTCTTCATCTTTTCCCCCTTTTCCCCTTTCATCTCTTCCTCTCTCTTGCTCTCTGCAACTGATCTCAAATCACAATCTTTGAGAAGGAGGAAGAAGGAAAGAGAAAGCTGATGGGTGTGCAGATGAGATGCACGGAGATGGAGGTGCGCGCAGGGCCTGTGAGGGCGGAGTGCAGCAGTGAAGGAGGGGAAAAGAGAAAAGAAGAGGAGGAAAGAAAGAGAAAAAAAAAAAAAGAGAATGAGAAGGAAGAAAGAAATAAAGGACGTGTGTATTAGCATGGAGTGCAGTGGGTGGCAAAGGGCAGTGCAGGGAGAAAGGAGAAGAATAGGGGGTGAGGGGGAAGGAAGAAAGAAAGAAAGGAAAAGGAGGATAGCCATCTCGGTGGGGTATGCAGGTGGGTGTCTGATGCCAGCTTTGGTAGCTTAGCAAATGCAAAATGGGTGTTTGATAAAATTATCAACCGGGATCTCTCCCTTTGGAATTCGGCCATTATCGCATATTTTAGAGCTAGATATTTCTGTGAGGTTCTACGGCTTTATTCGACTTTGAAAGAGCGAGGAATTGGAGTAGACAGTTCGGCGATTAACTTTGCTATGAAGAGCTGTATTGAACTCCAGAGTGTGGAATTTCGAAGAGCAATTCATGGGGATTGTGTCAACCCTAATGCTAAATGTTGCTCGGTTCGTGGGTTCATCTCTTGTGGGGTTGTACTCCAAATATGCGGTCTGCATTGAGGATGCACGGCATGTGTTTGATGAAATGACTGACAGGGATGTTGTTGCTTATACATCCATGGTTACTAGCTATTCACAATTATCATATTGTCGTGCTAAAATGATTGAAGAAATATAGAATGGCAATAATGTTATGGATCACTTTCAGATTCAACTCCAATGGCCCACCTCTTAGAGGGTCATAGCTTGGAAAGCAAAGTTCTATAAAATCCCAATGCCATGTTGCAGAGGAGTTTATGAGATAATTTTTTTCTTTTTCTTTTTTCTTTCTTTTTACAAGATCCATTTTTCTGCTTGATTTTTAATTTATTGGAATCCAATTAAATGAATTCTATCAAGGACCTAAAATTGATGAATTAAAAGATAAATTTCATCGATACCATCAAATAGTCTTCTAATCAAATTAGGGTGATGTGAACTTTCATCTACAACTACGTTGTTTGTTGCATTGCATTGCCATTCCATAGCTCAGATAAAAGAGGGTTAGCGACTCATTTATATTAAGTGCCCACAGATGGAGAGATTGATGAAAATGTCAAACATTGAATAAAAAGGAGTTGGTTGAAGTGGAGACTTGCTTTTGGAGCGTTTTGTGACCCTCGAATGCCAACAAAGATTGAAGGAGAAAATTTACATGACAATTATTAAACTAGCTATGACAGCAAAATGTTGGCCAATCAAAAAGCAACTTATGCACAAAATAAATGTACATAGAAGAGAATGTTGAGATGAATGTATTATAATACTAAGGATAAAATAAAAAAAACAATAAATGATTTCGAGAGTATTTAAGGGAACCATCAAAAACAAAAAAAAAACAAAAATCCTTCAGCGGAAAGATTGGGATCTCAATTAAACCATGCATCCTTTTCTGGCGTTTATTTTAGAAAGCACTGTCAGGAAGAAACTTTTAGAAGATAGAATATTTTATTGGAAAGAAAAGAGAAGATTGGTGAAACTAGTGCCCTCTACCATATGAAAAAGAGAGGAGCCCTCAATTATTTTGCTAGATTGGGTGCCAATTCTTCACTGAATTAAGGGATCCATGAATCAGTTAAGTAAACAGACAACTATATGGGTCCACATGCCATTGCCCAATTTGCTTAATCTTCTAATCAGACAATTTCAACCATCTAATATATTCATCGTCATCATCATCAAAACCTTATCCCAATTATATTGGAGTTAGCAACCATCTAATATATTCTAAGTCAAAAAAAATATCTATTGTCTAGCTAATAATTAATTTGTTAGTCCATTATCAAGTGCACCCCACGTTGCATATGTGATGGCCAAGAGATGATTCTAACCAATTGAACACTGAAAAGTGAAATGGTAGATTTGGTAATCACACGGATGAAACTCTAATCAGATCAGGCTCCCAATGATCATACAATCCTAGCTCTAGTTTATCTATTTGGGGTGATAAAAAGAGTACATTGGTTGGCTTTTCTAAACCATCTGATATATTTTTTTCTTTTTTTTTTTTTCTGGTCAATAAGTGAAATGAAACAGTAAGGTTGTATCACAAGGTTCGGCTGTGGACCTTATATCACAAATGATTGGTTTTGGTCTTGCACACCTGTTCACTGTTGTAGATAAGTGATTAGGAAATATAGAGGCTTTTGGCATAGGGTGTGTTGGGAAGTCCCACATCCCGTAATAGGCTTGACTATACCTGTATGGGCCTTCCACATAGGAGCTTAAGCTTTTGAATTGGTATATGGTATCTTACATGGTATCAGAGGGAGTTTCGATCCCGTTGTTCTTGTATAGCCCACGTGACAAGACTTAGGAGCTTAAGCTTTTGGGTTGGTATATGGTATCTTACTGGGTGAAGGTCATTACAGAAGGGCCCATTTGGATCTTCATAGCCTGATCACAACTCAGTTTACTCATGAATGACTAAACATGTGTTTGGATAAAGTAAAGTAAAAGGTCACAGTTATATTTTTTTCCCCATGGCCAATTACACGTAATTAGAGTCTCTAGCCTCTAAAAAGTACTACATTACCAATTGGGAAGCAGATAATTCATAGATATAAACAACATTATTAGCAGAGTAATACAGGCAGCAGCCTCTTTGCAACAGTTTCAGCAGTCTCGGCTGTTACAACCAAGCTACAGATGTGTATTATTTCCCAATGCTGTTTCACTTGTGTGTAATAGAAGTGCTGTGAGCATGAAAAACAGGATAGTCATATTGCTAATTGTTACCTACCCAATCAGGTGGTGAGTATTGGTGGCAAGAATTCAGACTTGGTGCCAAGTATGCAGGCCTTGGTGTCAGGGAAGAACTCCATTCCTGGCAACTGAGTGACCAGGCCATCTTTGGTGACTCCAATTGGGTAGCTGAGCAGGTGACCCGCCAGGTCGCGCTCGAGTTTCTCCCCTGAGTACAACTCCCAGTTCTTGTCAGCAATTGCGTTTACCTTGCGGATGCAATCCACGCTCTGCGGCTGGAGAAACAAGTCATCACTCATACGGAGGTGCTCATACCACAATGCCATGCGGAAGCCATAAATCTGTCCACGTGCTGGGTGCCTGGTTGCCAGGTAATGTGGCTGGAATGCTCCCATGGCTATCTCAGAGTCCCTTGCGCCATCCATTGATCTCTGGTTAATGTTTGCTGACCCGACAATTATGTATTCATCGTCAACTGTAGCAATAGAATCAAAGATCAATGCATAATGTGGAACTATGACCAAGTCATAAAAACTTAAAATTCTAAGAAATTGAAATGAGTGCTAGAAAGTACTCATTGCTCAATGGATAAGATGAGTCCAAATTAAAGAAAGATCATAAAAGGCATCCACTGAATGCTCGGAACTACAGCTTACATTTTATTTTATTTTTTTTGCTCACTTAGCTCAGTGGCCAAGTTGGAAAGGAGTAAAGGCACCCACCAGGGATCGATCCCAGGTGGGTGGGATGGGAGGGGGAGCCTTTACCACTAGGTCATCCCGAAGTTCCCGAAACTACAGCTTACTTACTGAACAGAATTTCAAGTCTGACATAGGAAATCTAGAATGACTTCTGATCCAGAGTTCAAAGCTAAATCAACATTAATGGGATGGGAAGTACCATGGGATTTCCGGACTCACTAGTCATTAACAACTGAAACCTACAGTATAATCTCAGATGATTCATTGTTGGCTGGAAGCTTTTCTTGTCATTGTAGGGTAGAATGAGTGCTATTTTTGTTCAAAGTATATTTGAAATTTGGCTTGGCAAGTCTTTATGGCCGACTGCCCGTTTGACACCGATACTCCTTTTCTCCAAACTTGGGACTAGAATTTGCCAAGACACGAAAATGGCATAAGAACCAACCGAAGAGGAAGAATATAACAGCACAACAAAAACAAGGCTTATGCATGTGAGGGGCCAATGCAATGCTTACCCATTGTTTGCTCAGAGAAGGGATCATCAAAAGGAAGGCTCAAAAGAAAAGGCTATCCTTTAAGCTGTAATATGAATAGAATGTAAAGTTCGAATGGGAGCATCATTAATCCATTGACGCACATTGAAGGAGGGAACTTCATTGACCAATTAACAGGCATCATCATCTATGTCAATGATATCAAGTCCAAAAGTGCTTTGCAAGTATAATCTCTGATGATTAAAAAGCAAAGAAGGCTATATGATAAAACCAGTTAACATTCAAGCCTAATTTGTACACTCTAAACTCTAAATTAATTTTCAAAACCAGATTTGAGAAGAGTTTTACTGTTTTGTCATACTGGTGTCACAATTCAGACTTGCAGGACTAAATGTTCAGTTGTTTGCTAATTAACTGTGTTAAATACTCTGTTATACATAACTAGCGTGCACTAATAAAACCTAACGCATAGAAGTGTTATGGTTTGGCAGTTAGAATGATCCAACAAGCAAAGACCCAATTTAACTAGTGAACTTGAACTGCGCTCTTCTAGGTCGAAGGATTAAGACCTATCGAAGAAGGAAGGGGGTCTAGGATTAAGACCTATATGTCGGATGAACTGTGCTCTTCTAGGAAAGTGGTTGTGGAGGATTGGGGAAGACGAGGACTCCTTGTGGAAACGGGACTTGGTAGCGAAATATGGAATTTTGAGAGATGGTTGGGATATCCAACATCCTAATTATCGTGCTTCTAGGTTATGGAGAGGGATTGTCTCGTCTAGAGATGCTTTTGTTGCCAACATCAAATTTAGAGTGGGCTCAGGGGAGAAAGTGTTGTTTTGGCTAGATAACTGGGTTGGTGATAAACCCTTGGCTGAAGCTTTCCCTGACTTGTTTGCAGTTGCTAGAGATCGTAAAGCGACAGTCTCTTCCTATATTAGTAGCATCGATGAGGAGGTAAGTTGGGGCCCTGCATTTAGTAGAATTCTCACGGAGACTGAGGAGAACAATTTCTCCTCCCTCCGCGACATTCTTAGCCAAGTTTCCATTAATCAAAATTTGGAAGATTGCAGGATTTGGACAGCCTCCAAAGAAGGAATCTTCTCGGTATCTTCTTTCTTCGCGGCTATGTCAGGGGGGTCATTCTTCAATAAACCCTTTGCATAGAATTTGGAAGTTGAAGATTCCGCCAAGGGTCATGGTGTTCAATTGGTTGGCATTGCGATGTGGTATTTTGACTATGGATAACCTGCGCCGGCGTAGAAAATTCATAGTCAATGCGTGTCATATGTGCTTAGCAGATGAGGAATCAGTTGATCATCTCTTATTGAATTGTAAAGTGGCACAAGGGCTTTGGTCTGAAGTCCTAAGCTGGTTTCATTGTAGCTGGGTTCTTCCGAGATCCATCTGTGGATTGTTTGAGGCATGGTTGTTGGAGGTGGGATCAATCAAAGGAAGGATTATGTGGAGAAATGCCTTCCTGACACTTTTATGGATAATTTGGAAGGAGAGGAATTCTCGATGCTTTGAGGACTCCAGCACCTCGGCAGAAGATCTTGCATACAAGATCAAATTCACCATCGCTTCACGGGTGTCCTTCCTTCCTCAATTTCATGGGATTTCTATTGATATCATATTGAAGAATTGGAGGGAGGTGGTATTCCTTTAATGTTTCTTGTTGCTACAGTTGTTTTTTCTCCTTTCTTTCTCTCTCTGGCTCTTGTGGTTGTGGGTTTAATTTTGGTGGTGCTGGTTTGTATTTCTCCTTTCTTTCCTTTTTGGCTTTTTAGTATTTTCCTCTTATACTGTTAAGTTTGATCAATGAAAGTTACCATTCAGAAAAAAAAAAAAAAACTAGTGAACTTGAACACGCTTTCCCATTTCAAATTTCTAATTGAGAGAAAAATACTAACCTATCATCATCTTGGAGTGAACATAGATCATGAACCGTCTGGCCTGCTGGGCTCTACTATAATCCGAATCAGGCTCAGGTTTCTCTGTTGGTGTATACTCCCAGCTCTTCTTCACCTCTCGATTTGCAAGACAGAAAAATGTTAAGTATTCTTTCGGGCTCGCAGCAAGCCCTCTCTTACGAAGGGCCTGAGCAATATCAGAATACATCATCTCCATTGTTCTCCTCTGCCAATCAAGTATTGCCTGTACAGATGCAGATTCTGGTACCCCTTCTGGCCACATTGGAACCACAACATAGACAGTAAACCGCTGACCAGCTTCAATTTTACTTACAATCTTCAATGAAAGCTCCTTTGGAATAAGATGTAATGCACCAATGTCCTCTACCTTGATCCCTTCCGCCTTCCATCCGAAAGAGCTACCAAGGAAATACTGGTTTTCAATGTAGATAAAATCCTTTGCACGGCGAATTGCATTGATGTAAGCATCTTGGATGCTCCTGTCAATGATGTTATCTTTCCCACTTACTAGCCCAACCTCAGCTGCACCTTCAGGTGTGTCAGGGAAGCCAGCAGCAGCGCCTCCATCTATAGATCGGAAAAGTTGTACATTCCATGTTTCTCTGTCTTCTGTGATTGAAAAGGGGATGATGATACTAGAAAGATCTTTCAGCAGTGGAAGCAGGTCCTTCCCAGCTTGCTTCCTCCATCTCTGCTCAAAATTGGACAACACATCCCAAGCAACTGGTCCTTCTAGCCGGCAATGAATGTCATGCCAGGGCTCTCTAGGGCCACCCTTTTTTATTGAAGAATTAGGGAAATTAGGCTGATGGAAGTCATTGCGGTGAGCAGTGTCCAAAGTCCTGAAAAGAGAATGATCCTGTGTGTCATATCTCCCATCACAAAGATCAATCCCGCCGATGAAACTCACAATTCTTCTCTGCTGGGACTGCTTGTCGGGCATCTCACTGTCCACCACCACAATCTTTTGATGGTGAGTGAACATGGAAGAAGTCTCCAGGCCCTGAACTATGCTTCTCCCATCGTCAGGATTTCGGGGGCACAAAACACAGTGCACACCTGTTCCATGAAAGTAGTTTGCAGTATCTTCATCATGAGTGGCCATCAATCCATCCCTCTTCAGTAAACTCAAACTCACAGAGGTTCTATCATCCCAAACAAGTATGAGAACTCTAACACCTTCTCTCGCCTTCCTCTTGAGAAGCTCTCCAAGAGTCACATCTCCTCCTGGTTTCTGCCTTCTTGGGTCCCTTATCAAGGTGATCTCAGTATAAACAGACCATCCAGTGATGTAAATCAGGTGCCTTGCATTGGTAATTGCATCAAAGATATCCTCCCAACATCTTTGTGGCTCATAGTACCTTCCATTAGCAAGAAGAATTCTGGGAATGAAATCGTCAAGCACATGGGAATCTTGGTACAATGTGACTCTGCATCGCTGTTTCTGCAAGAAGAATGTGTAAGGAACACCGCGGAACTCAGGATTTCTGATGCCTTGTGACCAGTTATATTCTCTTGTAATATCAAGAAATTGTAGCTTGACATGGATTTTGGCACCCCCACGTAGAGGCTGACGATGATCATCACAGATGTCCACCCATCTATCCACTACCCCGTCATATAGGAGTTTGGTGACAGGTATGTAAGCTCTACCAATAAGCGATGCCCCAATTGGATTATTACCTTTGATCGTAAAAATAACATCAGCAGCGTTATGGGCACAATAGATGTGAAAGGACTCATTCCAACAAGGGTTGTCTGGTTCATTTGTAATGATGCGAGTTCGCCCAACTCTAGCCTTTTCTAAATCAATAGTTGCATATACTTGTGTTCCAATGTCCACACTCTCCTCAACATCTTCCACAAGCTAGAAAAGAGATTTGCAGGTATAAAACATGAACAAATAGATAAGTAGAAAAGACATTAAAATGATAATGCTAGTAAAGGGCCACAAAATTGATGAAAAAAGTCAAAGGTATGCTTAAATAAAGACCTCCTTAGGACGGCAAAGCGACACTCTCTTGATCCAGGAACATCCTTTCAAAAACTTTCCCTTGGGTGCCATTTGAGCCTCCAGATTTCCAATGAAAAAGGAACAAATGTGAAATTCAGTAATACAATCACCCAATAATAAAATGTTAGAAAGAAATGTGCAGAATCATTTTTGCTGGGAAATTTTCTTGTGAGAAACATAATGAAGTTCTGGACATGAAAATAATGGCAGATGTACCTTCTGTAAAAGCAGAAAAAATTCTGACCAATCCTAATTATCAAGTAAAAATTTAGTAACTACAAGAAATTAAGAAGCTAGATCCATATGTTGTTTGGATAAAGATAAGAATTTTCTGTGACAATACTAATCATGAGTCCTCGCAACTCTTAGGAAGTGCAGTTTCTAAGAGTAATACTTCTAAAATTTGACAAAAAACCTTAAATGATCTCAAACGGCAAGAAGTTATCTTTCACTTTTAGATAAAGTGAGGTTCTTTCAATAAGAAAAAAAAATGATCATTAATTTAAGATACAATGGACATCTTTGAAGGATTCATTGCTCTCTTTATATAATTAAAAATCCAAAAAATCAGTAGCACTATAAATCTTTCAGTCAGAAGCATGTAAAACATTGTGCCACAGCAATGGATCCATAAAAAATGCAGAAATCTTCAGAATTTGGTGAGAAGCAGAAGAGCAAGTCAAAGGACCAACCAACCAAAGCAACATATGTGACAAGCTAAGATGTTCGATATTCTCCTTTCTATAGATCAAGCTACAAAGTTTGATTAAGCCTTGGTATAGATGTGTCTCAAATTTTCAAATCAATGAGCTATAATCCAGAAGTACATATTACTCGCCTTGGAATAAAGACACTCTTTTTATGTTTTATTGTTGTGGGACCATGTGAGACACACGTTTGGATGATTTGAATGATCTCAAAGATTTTATTTTATTTTTTTAATTGAAAGTTATTATCTAGTTTTCTCAACTTAATATAAAACAACAGTATATTTGGTAGTTAAGAGTAACCCTACATTAATCCATTTTTATCAAAAGGGCGCAGCTATTTCTATTTGAGGGAGGTAAGGGTAAAGTTATAATTTTAAGAAAAGTTCAGAAAGAAACTAAGGTGGTTGCTCATTAGGATATGGAAGACATTAAAATGAAAAAGTAGAATGCATGACTATAAATACTGAGCCCACAGGAGCCTACTTTTAAATCCAGAAAACCCCATGGGGTATATGAAAAAAACAATCCATCAAAGACATAAAGCGAGAAGCCACGCATAGTCACATGATTGCCTTTCTCTTCCAAACCTTACCTTGGTCAGGAATTTTGGAAGACATCTTGTGTGGGTATTCTGCAGCGCAACTGCCTCTAAGATGGTCGCATATAGCGTCCCATGGAGTAGAATCTGCTCCATCTGCACACCTGTTCATGAAAAGCATCTCAGCTCTAAGAACAATATTTGGACATTGTAATCAAAATCATACATGAGAATAGAGAGAGAGAGAGAGAGAGAGAGAGAGAGAGAGAGAGAGAGAGAGAGAGAGAGAGAGAGAGAGAGAGAGAGAGAGAGAGAGAGAGAGGTCGTACAAGAGCTGTTGAATTGAGGAACAAGGTCTGAAGACACAACAATCTCCTTGAGAGAGCCGGATGTCAAGCAGAGAAGTATACGCAAGAAATGTCATCTATGAAGTAGAAGAAGGGACGCTCTCGAGAATATAGCAGTTAGCTGAGAATTGAAGTCGAAGAAAGAGATCAGAATAACTTGGAGAGAGAATTCAGAGATAGAGATGAAGAAACCAGGAAACGGAGGTGAAGAGGAAGGAACAGGTATCTGGTCCTGGTCCCAGTCCCACCACTTCAATGCTCAACACTCACAGATATTCTGCAGGAAGAGAGAGAGAGAGAGAGAGAGAGAGAGAGCTTAAAAGCTCAAGCAAGGAGAAATTCAGTCCTCAAAGCAAATATGGAGGTCGGGGAGGGTTCTGTTTAAACCTGACCCATTTCCAAAGCAAAAAAGGCAGGACGAAGTGGGTCTCTATTTAAACCCGACCCATTGTCATCCCTAGAAATAAGACTGTAATCGAAAATGGGACTAAACCACATGGACCACACCATTACCATGTAATAAACACAGTGACACTGATAAATTTTCCTAGAAAAAAGAATAAAGCATGTAATTATCTTTTAGGCCAGTGGGCCCCAACTACATACCAAACCACATGCATTCCAGTTTCATGAAAATGGATGATGGTTCATTAATTCATGCAGATGTGAACTCCAATTTAATGTACAAGCCGAGGATACCCCATAAAGGAAAAACTGTTTGGATTTCAATAAGTGAGTCCACTGTGGAGTTACAGGATTTCTCTAGGCTAAACCCTAGAGCGGATCAGGACTCTATATCTCCCAGTTTGATGAGAAGCGATGATGGTTCGTTTGTTGTTTTGAAACAGTTCATGCACATGCACCATCCACTTGGACAGAGTAATGTAAAGGGATGTGGAGAAGTAGTTTAAACTTTAAAGTTTATAGGGTGCTGGTAGGGCCCCTGATTAGAAGAAGTGCCTGAGAAAGCGCTTGATCGAATCACACTCCACCTGTACTAAATCCCAATTTCACTGTGGCCGATTGACTTTGTACTCTAAATTCCTCGAGTGTAAAATGCGTTGTTGTTAAAATAATGCAACCAAGTGGATCACATGTGAGTGAGATTTGGTCCACTTATATACGAGGAGAATTTTCTCCTGCAGAGTACAGGATACAGATTTCCAATCTCGGCCCCCATAAGGGGGGGACCCACTGAATTAAACAAGGCACCGATCTGTTTTTTCCGGCATCCCATGTTCTGCAGGTAGAAGGTGTGAGCATTCATATCCAGGGTTTTAAAACTCGGCCAAATCCAAGTTGTTTCGGACTCGTTGATGACCGAGTCAGATCAAGCCAAACTTGGCTGAGTCCTATCTCAGCTACATTTTTCTACATCAAAAACCCTAAACCGTAAATCTCTAATTCCACGCGTTCTAAAGACTCCATCCACACCACCCCCACAAAAACCTGAACCCTAACTCCATTTTTCAGGCCATGTCTTCCATGCCCACCAATCTCTATCTTCTTCTTCTTCTTCTTCTCAAGTCCAATCTCTCTTCTTTGAGTTGCCCCAATATCACCTCTACCACAAAACCCATCCTTAAGTTCTTCCCACCCCATTCAATCTCCTCTCTCTTCCCCACCTCTCTACCCTTTTTGTGCTGCTTCACTACCAAGGCCAACCATCTTCTTCCATGAAAGAAAAGCAGTAGAAAGGACTTAGACCTGACTTGGCCGAGTTGAACATGCTCCTCTCATGCCTGAGTATGGATCCGATTCTGCATATCAACCGCTTGGGCTACTTCTTTGTGTACCTCATGCAACTGCACACGTCCTAGTGGAGACCCCTAACCCCTTGATAGTCAACTATCCCGTGGATTTGCACCCATCCGAATGGATACAACGGTTTAGATTGACTTCAATTTTTTTTTAAAATATAAAATCATTAAAATTGTGGGTCATGGATGAAGTTTAGGATGATCCAATGGGCTTGAAATTTTGTACAGATTTAGGCCCATCAAGATCTTTCCATCCCCCTTCCCACCTCCAAGTGGGCCCCACGGCATGCTGCATTCAGGGCAGGCAACCGATTTTTATTATTATATAAGCACATTAGATGAAGATGAAGCTTAAGCTTAAGTGCATCTGTACAGCTCCTAAACAAACTGAAAATCAATTTTTTTTTATCCGAACTGATCTGAGAGTGCAAATAGAACATGAGAAGCCCCCATACAAACAATTGAATTGCTGCATGTAGGAGTTAATGAGAAGTAGAGACTCTAATTGTAGGAGTGCTGAGTGCAGAGTAACAGAACCTAACCCAGAGATGAGCAAAGAAGTAAAACTCATAAAGCTATAATAAAACTGACCACAACAAATAGACAGATAAAGCTTTGATGATGATGGCAATCACCGGTATAAATGGAGAAGAAAAGAGACAAAAATTCAGTTAAATACAGGAGTTTCAGTACCAAAATTCCCTCTCTGGGAATATGCTGTCTTCGTTTCTTTACCACTTCTAATGTTCAATAAGACCTATGCTACATTTATACATGAGTGTTAGATA
The DNA here is from genome assembly GCA_012931725.1 of Litsea cubeba. NCBI lineage: Eukaryota > Viridiplantae > Streptophyta > Magnoliopsida > Laurales > Lauraceae > Litsea > Litsea cubeba. The sequence continues at coordinate 12,114,663 of CM022944.1, read as the reverse complement.
GTGGTCTCAACTCCTGAGCTACTTGGAGGAGGTACTCAATGTCAATATGAGGATAGTGTTGGAGAAGCTTCAAATTTGCAGGAAAATCACCTTTCAACAGCTCCCTTCTCACGCACAGCAACATTGCACAACAAACCCTCAGTAGCATCTCCTGCACAACCGACAAATTATTTCAGTTGAAACCATATGCATAAATAAATGCATAATACTAACAATTTTGTTCCATTGAATCCAGTAGTAATTGCATCGTTGCATAAGCATGCAAGTAATATCTCAATTATTATGTTGCTTTATGAAAGCTAAGATAGGAAAATATTTAGATCAGCTTGTGAGCATAAATACATTCAGATACAGGAAATGATGACTCCATTTTCACGGTGCATTTGGGTGCACCAGGTTTTTCCTTGCTTTCAATACCTTTTTTATCGGAAATCTCTTTCTTTCTTTTTTTTCCATTGAGGGAGTGGGCTCCACCCAAAGAAGAGTATTGAAAAAAATTTATACAGCCTCTACTAACACTTGAGGTTTTGGTAAAAATGGTTCGCTAAATAAATCTAAAATGGTATCAAAGCCAACCGGTTGCGAGTTTGAATCCCAAAAGCAACTCCTCGGTGCGAAAATATATATATACGCGTGTCGCCAGAAGTGCTCCGGCCGGGTTCCACCTGACGGGGCGTGTTGAAGGAGTGGGCTCCACCCAAGGGGAGTATTGAAAAATATTTATGCAGCCTATACTAACACCTCGACGTTTTGGTAAGAATTGTTAGCAAAAGAAATTTAAGATTTCCAACATTTCATCGTAATTCGATATGTACATATAACATCAATAACGATTTAAGTGCGGAAGTCAGGAAAATTATCCCAAATAAGGTGGATTCTATTTCCTTTTTGCTTCACACAACTTAATGGATCATCATGTGATGCAAGCAACCATGTGCCTGACAACTTTTTTTTTTTTTCCCTTTTATTAAGTAAAGCCACATTTAGGCAGCTGACAGTTGTCAAAATGCTTTAATGTAGATGCCGCTGGATAGCCTACTGTATTACCCATAGACTGCAATCTTTCTGCAACAAGAATTGGACAATGATAGATTCAAATCAGTTATCAGGAAGTTGCAAAAGTAAAATACAACTGAAGATTCTTTATTCCTTCTATTAACTTTATAATCATAGTCGTTAGAGGGTCGCATTCTAACCTCTCTAGCTCTGAACTTCTAGTCCATTAGGGAGTCTTCTACTCTATCATACCAGGATACTCCAAATTAGGCAGCACATTGACTGCATCGTACTTGACACTTCATTTCTTAGGTGTAAAATCCACGTCCCTGCTGGATTCATGGCATGTCCCAACTGTATCCATCCTGTATCTGGACATCATAGCTTCTAATACAGAGGTGATACTTAAGAAGTTCCAATTTTGGGGGTCTTCTGAGATTGCAATCTGGGCCCATTCAAAAGTTCTGAACTATATGGAATGGGTCAACTAGGATTAATGGCATGTGGGGATGTAAATAGAGGTTTTAATCTACCAAAATGATTATGTATTTTGGACTTTTTAGCTTGGAATAAGAGAAAATAGAATAGGATTTCTAGCGAGTACAATTGTTTCCTTGCAAAACATAACATTATAGTCAAATTCCGATATGCATGTTTGTACTCATGCATCTGGGGATACATCTAACTAAACAAACCTTAAACGGAAAGAAATCAGGTGAACCGAGAAGAAAGCACATGATAAAGGCATGCCAAGAGACAAGATTATACATCCCTTAAGCCATAAGATCATTTACAAATCATCCTTACCATAAATGCAACTGGACATAAACAATAATACAAGCAAAGAACAGGCAGCAACCTACCAAAAAAATGCATGCATGAACAGAAACTAAAACATTCCTAAACCACAAGGAGCAAGTGCTTAAAGAATGCAGTCACACATCATCACTTTTCTAGAAGAATGTTTGGGAGGACAGGCATGAGTACAAAAATGTACATGAATTATACTGACCAATAGACATGGTAGAGAACCAAAATCAAGTGTCTGAACATATAGACACATCTATGTATACAATAAACAGAAAGAGAATATATATATTCATATGGGAGCCCCTCAATTGAGCGCCGGTGCTCACTTTATGGTGGGCACCTGGGGCTGCGGGGCCCTCCTCGCACCCCAGCTGGGGATGGTTTCGATCTCCCCCAAAACGGCCACTGTATGGTGATGGGAGGTCATATCATAATGGGCCCCACATAATCCACAGCGAACAAGTTTTCACAGTCCAAAACGAGTGCACACTCAACAGAACGGTCCAATTCACTCGGATGGATGCCAAACCCTGTGACACATGACTACCGAGGGGGGTCCCTGCTTGATGGTCCACTCGGATGGACCATAAAATGGGCCCCACCACACGTTCAGGGGCCTAGGCACTCAACTGAGAGTGCATGGAGCTTTTCATGTGCACCTCATTGTTAGGCCCTCCAGGGGATGGGGGGGAATTGAAAGATCTGGTTGGGGCCTACCCATGTACAAAATATGGAGCCTACAAGTTTTCACCATTAAAAATGGGTGCCCAGACGATCCAACAGTCCAGTACATTTGGAGGGGTGTAAAGTGTAAACCCAAGGTCCAGTCACTATCTTGGGGAGGGGGCTGTTAATTCCATTCAAATGGACAATCATGTGGGCCCCACGGTGAGGTGCGCACGGATGTGCACAAAAAAAAAAAAAGGGTGTCCATTGGATTATATATATATTATGTTTGTTTGTTTGGGTTGTACTGAGTTTTATGCTAGCTATCAACCTATCTAATGCAACCCTCCTTTATCCGGGCTTGGGACCAGCAGTAAAAACCGGCAAAGTTTTTTCATGATGCAACCCTATACAAGTATTTGGCTTAGGATAGCTCAAAATGGAGAAATAGAATTCATATAGCCAAAACATAGTTGGGACAAGACTTTGATGACGACGAATATGATAATATATATTTTAATTGGTAGCACGACCTAAAGCCACAACCTCATAGTTGCGACAATAAGCACCTCCAACCGTGGTAGGGGCTCTTGTCTGGGAATGCTTTAGACTAGTGAGCATAGTAAAGTAACACAAATGCTTTAGACAAAGTGTAATGTCTGGGAAGAAAAAACAAATAGATTCCAGCTCAAGCAATTGTCTGATTCAATGACAAAAAGGGACTGGCTGGGATCGCGGAGCAATCCTCACTGACAAAGGGGAGAAGTTATTGGTGTTTTGCTTTGTGGACCTATAGGAGTGAGTGATTTCAATGAGATCATGTTATGAGCAAATAGGAGGGGTTAAACAGTCATCAGCCTTTGTTTCAGGTTGGATCCTGGTTGACAGTGATTCCTCTAATGCTATTTATTGGGTGACAAAGCATCATTACAAGTCACAGGAGGTTGACTTTCACCATACTCTTTTAAAGCGTGCCAACGAAGAGGTGGACTACTTGGAAAAACAGGGTATGGGTAGAGATGTTATGTATAAATGGTAATCCTGTTTTTGTGAAGTCTTGCTGTTGAGCAACACCATTATTTTGGTCAGGATAATCCTCTTGTACCACCTCCTCTGTCATTGTTCTCTTCTTCTGCTGTATCCTCATTTTGTTTTGAATGATGGGCATTTTACATTTACCAACTGAAGGAAAGAAAAAGTTCCATTCCAACTCATGGCCGCAGCCCAATGGTTGCCTGCCAAGGAGCTTTATGATGATTCTCTACAGCCCACAGGTTGCCTCCCAAGAAGCTTTATGGTGCTACTCCACAACATTTTACAGGTAAAAAAGTGTTCCCGAATCCCGATTGAAAAAGAAGAAACAGAAGAGAGAAGGATTGTAAATTTTAATAATTTACTGATTAAGGACAAGCAGAGCTTCAAAAATTGAGTCCAAAGCCCAGTTCAAAATTATCAGGTTTTGCCCTCCGTTAGAACTATCAAATTGGAAGATAACTTGCCATTAAACATCAGAGGCATGCATCTAATAATCCGAAACAGAAATAGCACCTGAATCCCCAAAGAATTGCTGAGAAGAGAATCCCATATTCTCATGATTTCATGAAAATCAAATTCCTGAGTTAGAAGCAAAGTTATCCACCTAAATGCATAGAACTGTGGCTTGACCTGCATATAGCAACAAAGATTATCAGCTCTCAGTTTGCATCCAAAGGCTGCAAAGAACTGTTTGCATTGACATCTCTGATTAAAAAATGCCCATTCGCTCATGCATAATTCCAACTCTATGTAGTAGCAGTAGTAATAGTTGTTGTTGTTGTTGTTATTTTGTTTATAATAAAAGCCTAATTGGTGTATAGTGATTTTGGAAAGATTCTTATAGATAGAGTTTCTTTGCATTTTAAGCTAAATGAAATGTGAGCCCAACGAGTCTCAAACATGTCTGACACAGCAGCTTTCAAAACAACGAAATGTCCTTGTTAGATATGCATAAATGAGTGCGTATTCTGCATGCAAATCAACAAGACACATTTTCGTTTAGTTACCTTGGTGGAGAGCTCAAGATGCCGCCATAGCTCTTCATCGTTGGCTTTCAATAACACTGCCAAGCGTGAAAGAGTAGAGAGGATTCCAACTGAGCTATTGTCTAATTGTTGACAGAAGTGATCAACCGAATCACTCAACAATCGAACAAAGCAAGAAAAGCTATCCGCTTCTGCATTTGACTGTAAAGTGGACCACAGTAAATAGTAATGAGATTCATCTGATAAATCAGCACCACATGTATTATTTGAAAGACTAAAACAATAGATATTTACTTGTTATCTGATTATGCGTAAGTTCAATTGATCAGTTATAGCTAACAAATAAGAAAGCAACCGTCCTTAAAATGGATATCAGCTGTTAGCATGACCTTACAAGATCAAATATAGATCAAGTTTAAAGACGAAAAAAAACAAATAAATGAACTTTGACCTGAAAGGATTTGCTCAGGAAACGAACAAAGATGGAATTCTGATAACGGATGGGCATTGAGTAATGTGTATGCTTGGATATTTATTTGCAATTAGACTTAAATCCAAATGAGAATAAACAATTTGCACGCAAATTTTCGTTGTCTGCTGTATTGCAATGGTAAGCCCTCTGGGACACACAAATAACAAAAAACAATATAGATGTGCTCATAGACAAAATGTCTGCTTGCAGTATTATTATATATGAGTAGGCTGATTGTTCTTTTCAAATTTGAACCAAAAAGAAAGAAAGAAAAGAAAAGGAAAGGAAAGGCCAACTTAAAAATTATCCTTACAGCATTTTGTGCATCTAGATCTGTACTAAATACATAGTACAGCGGAGCTAAGACCTCATTCATTCCCTGTACATAGCGGATCGCCGGATTCAGTTTCGCAAATAGGAGAAGAATATTTCTCATTGCTTTCTGTTCAAAAAAAAAAAAAAAAAACTTAGTCCTGCAAGGGCTAAATGAAAATGTCAATTAGCGTAATAGTTAGTCTAGTGTCAAGTACCCTGTTTTTTTTTGCCAAATGATGAATCCCCTGAGAAGAATCTCATGTCGGGATGAGTGCGTTGCAAATCACGATCAATTTGATCTGCAATCTCTTCATCCTAGAAAACGTATAACACAGTCATTAGGAGCCAAGCCAATCTGAGTATCTTACCAGATGTTGGGTAAAAGTTGTTGAGACCACTTACCTGGAAATATTGGTGCCAAAAACTCGCCTTACCCAAGCTCAGAGGATGATCTCCATGTGAAACCTCATGTCTCATAAGCAAGCCATCTACATTGCCCTCCCTATCCTGCTTGTTGGAAGCCATAGTTGTATCGTTCCTTCTTGAAAATTCTGACTGTCTAGATTAAAACTTCTAATCAGTGGAAGCAAACTAGATATAACTGGTCGAGAATATACAATGAGAAGGAATTATAGTTGGGTAAACTAGACATCACAAATGAGTGCACAGGAAAAATAAATCCAACAAATTTAGTTTTGATATTCCACAAACCATGTTTCTCAATATAAATCTTACAGGATCCAGAAGAAGCTCTTCTTTTAATGCAGCATACTTTTGTCTGTTATTGACCAACTCTCCATCCCACAAATCTCGGTCAGCAGGCAAGTAACCCAAGAGCAGCTACTTTTGTGAAAAGGAAAAGGAAAGAACCAATTAATGTATAGAAAACACATGTATTCATCATATTAATGTGAACTGGAAACATACTATTTTCATTAATCTGTAGCTTCGCATTCATCATATTTTTTGTTTCTGATTTCGTAATGTTAATGGGATAAAGTATAAGCACAATCAATCTCATTTTAAAACACACACACATATATGTACACCATAAGGATCTGCATTTACAAATCTGAACAAAAGTATATTTCACAGAAAAACATACAAAAACAAGGATATCAAGAAACTTTTTAAGTAAGAAACACAAAGAATGAAGAGAGTTTTATTATTAAATTTTGTAAAAATACATAGAAAAGAAAGTTAAAAAAAAAAAAAGGGAAACAAAAAATTAGAACAGCTAGAACAAATATAGGGGGGGCGGGGGGGGCGTGTTTGTAGCAGCTAGAACACCATTAATAGAGGACGCCATCACCAGGACAGTGGTCTTTGTTAAACTTAACCACTCTCCCCAATGCATGCAAGTCTATTTGTGCAAATGTAAGTAAAATCTTCATGAGCTAGGAAAAAAATGAAAGGGCACACCCATGCTTCATATCATGTATCATGCATAACAAAAGCATTAATAACTACATTAACTCCCTAGAAGTATTGATAACGTGGCTTCCAAGCTCTGAAGTGTATAACAAAAGGAAAGGAGATGGTGATTTCAAGTATGCATGAAACGATTTGAGATGGTTTGAGAACAAACATAAAAGATTAAATGGCTTCTAAGCTTAGAAGTGTATAACAAGTGGAGAGGAGATGGTGATTTCAAGCATGCATGAAATGCAACACAATTTGAGACAGTTTGAGTACATAGAAGATTAAAAGCAGGCACTGGAAAAATATTGAAGCATTACAGGTTCAAAGAACTGTGAGGAGGAAAACCAGAGACTGTGAACAAATAGTGACAAAAGATATGATATACTGTGAATTGCTGAGAACAAGGCATTAAATGGAAGAGTAGAACTCACAATGTCAGCCCCAAACAAGTAAGTGCCCGATGATGATGTAATCATATTATTTATAAATTTATCTTATTTTATTTTTATTTTATCAGTAAAGGATAAAAATCTATTAGTGAGAAGAGAAATTACAAGCTACACCACCGAGCCCCCAAAACCAATGCTCGGTTACTTAGTTGCTAGCTTTTAAAAATTTAGACTATCAAGTAATTGCTATGTATGGCTCATATCTTTGTGACTTGAACTTCTTAACCTTTGGCTCATAAAACTTGTTTTCTAAACAAGTGAACCATGAGACCATCAAACAATTACATGTAAAAGACTTCCATTTGTATGTTCAGCCAATATAGTGAATCAATAAAATAAATGAACAAAAACATTCAAAGGCTATTTCTTTTAGGGGGTTTGTTTGGGCATGTCGGATGTAAATTTCAGACATGCACCCTCAACTTTTTCCATGAAGGGTGGAATCCTCGTTCTGACCACTTCCCTTAACAAGAATTTCACACAGCGGTGGAAAAGTAAAGCATCATGCCAGAAAGATTCATATGCTAATCAGGTTCCTTGTAAACAGAGCCAAAATTTGCCACCTCATATCCAGCATGATCAAATGAGCCCTCTTATGACACAGGAGCAGATGATCTAGAATTCATGGATCTATGTGGGATCGAGCCTTCGATTATTCAGATCAATTTGATAGGTCTAATGGGTTTTTGATCCATCTTAATCGGGGTCCAATCAAGCATTAGGGTTCAAATATGAATTTTAATGGGCCTGACTTGGGACATAAAAGCTCTAAGTTTAATGTGGCCCAACGAAAACCCAACTGAGGCCTAACCATGAAGGATCAACCCATGTGTGCACAATTCTACAAGACATTTCATATTCTGCAAGTGGGATGTCAACTTATACTCAACAAAGTGGGACACTGTGTGAATCGTGATTATGTGCCCAATAAAGAATAACTCCCATTTTCAGTGCCAATCAAGGCTTGCCTGTGTTTCTCAGAAATTTATCATATTTAGGGTCACCTTTCTTATGCACTTACTAATCTTTTGTATGCAAGGGGAAAAGGCATGATGGATTGTGGGGCTATTAAAATTATAGCTGCAAATAGGCCTGAATTGTAAAAGTAGAATTTGCAAAGCCAACCACAGATACATGGGATAAGTGAAGTTATATACTTATATGTTTGTTTTATAAGTATAGGAAACAATAAAGTTAAACTATGCATTCTTTCGCTATTGTCTCCTTCCTTGTTGAGCGATCTTATTGGGTAATTTTATTAATTGGGTAAGAATATGTCTAAGGATTTCTCTACTCTTTTCCCTTTTTTTTATGGAATTATACGGCTTAGATATGCATTCATGTGAATGGAAAGTAAAAAGTAGTTACAGAGTCTCCAAATACTTTCTTAATTCTGAGATAGTCCAGCTCAACTATAATTCAAGTATCCATTCATCTCTGCATTTCTATAAGGAAAACCTTTAATGAATGGAAAACTAGCATGTAGAGGGGCCAAATGAGAAGCCAACATCAAGTAGAACAAGAACATCTGAAAACAGTTACACACACATGTAAAAGATTTCACCTTCCATGTTGTCGCACGAAGCCCATCAGGGAGACCAGAACTAGATATCCTTTGCAATGCTTCCAAGTTTATAACCTTCTGAGAAAGCTAATGAACAAAATCAAAGAAGAAAAAATCATAAGGCCTACCATTGATATAGAAAAAAAGATGAAATGATTCAAATTACACTCCACCTATTTTCTTTTAGATGAAAGGCCGAGGCGAATACATGGGAAACTCAGCAAGTCGCCTCATTTTGGTAAGTTGTTTGCATTCTAAAACATTTGATAGGTAGGTCTTATTTTTTTGTTGGAATTGGGCATTTTTAGAGAAGAGCAAATCAGGAGTGAGATGACCGTATTGCGCCAAAATCAAATCAATCAGCCTTAAGAAGCAAGTTCCTATTGTCTAATCAAAGCCCTTAAAGATCAAACACAAAGCAATTCCTTCAAATTTCACCTCAAATTCCAACTCGGCAGCTTTATCCACATGATCCTTCCGCGAGAACAGAGAAGCTGAAGACGAAATCGACTTCGGAATCTCCGAAACTTCTCTTCTGCAAATCCTCACCTCCGATTCTCGTAGCAGTCTCTCCTCCTCATCAGTTTCGCATTCCTTTCTTTCATCATCATCATCTCCTGCTGCTTCTGGCTCTTTCGATCGGAATCCGTTGCAGCGGAACGTTTCGAGCTCTTCTCCGGAGTCGAACCCTAGATCTGAAGCCAGGTCGTCCTCGAAGCCGAAGCCAATGATGAGGCTGCCGAGCCGGTCGAGGACGACTCGCTTCTGGTGAGGGAGATTGAACTTGTCTTTGAGCATGATAGAGATGGCTGGCTCGGTCGAGCCTGCTCGTCAGGAGAGGGCGAATCGGCCGGTTCGGGATGGGTAGCCGGAGCCAGGAGCCATGGAAAGGTGGTGGTGGGAAGAAGAGATGATGATGGTTTCGGTTCCATTGAAGGCCGCGCTTCTGTTCTGTATGTGTTCGTTGGAACGGTAGTTTTGAATGGTAGGAATTAGGATTTGCTGGAATGCATTTGTCAAAAGAGTAAGAGGGCGGGAACGAGAGATTATTATATCTACAAAAAGTCTAAATGGATCCATGGACTAACTCTATGATATGGGGATATCATGTCATATCATTGAGTTATATCATATAGCATAACTGTTATATCTAAAGTCAGGACAAATCTATTGGTGGGACCATCTTTTAAATTCAACTACCCTGATTATCAATGTCCCACCTTCTCATTAGGAGAAATATCAATTGGATTAGGAATATGCTTAGTAGGGATGCAATTTTTTTTTTACCTTGTTATCGAAGGGTTCCCAACTCTTTGGGCTGCACTAATCCCTCCGGGTTCAGAGGGAAGCGAGGTAAACTCCCCAATAGCCCCCATGTGGTAGTGCAATTTCGAACCTACAATCTCCAGGTGCAAACCGTAGTCCTATACCAACTGAGTAGGGATGTCAAATGGGCCGGCCCGGCCCGCCAGTCAACGGCAAGGCCCACGACGTGGGCCGTGCTGGGCCGAGGCGCGTTGGCCCGTTGCCCCATTTGGCCCGGCCCGCCCCAACAGCCAAAAAACGGCTATATTTTTTTAAAAAGTCTATTTTACCGCCCAAAAAGTCTACATGGACAAAAAATTTTCCATAATCTTGGACAACCCCTATGATAATAGGGGTTGTCCAAGATTCTGGCCAAAATGTTTGTCCATGTAGCACTACTCTCTACCCCCCCCCCCCCCCCCCCCCCCCCCCAACAGCTATAAAACGGTCATATATTGGGTATTTTGTGTCATTTTTCATTTTACTAAGTCTATAAATACCCTAACCCTCCCATTCTCATTCCTCACCAATTTACACACTCATTCCTCACAACTCTCTTTCAAAGCATTCAACTCTTTCACTATCTCTAAGAAGTTTTTGGAGAGCCAAAGATCAAGTCATCAATAGACAAGATTAAAGGGGCCTTCAAAGATTTAGAGGTATTTATATTATTTAAATTTGAGATTTCATATATATAAGTTTATATTATATTATATTAACTCTCATTTTCTATCCTTTCTTATATTATTTATTATAAAAGAAGGCTATTAGCCTATTACTGTTATTATTTATAAATTTATTTTTTTGAAATATGGCTTGAAGATTTCCCACAGAATCTTCTTCCATTAATTTAGGGGTAGAAGAAAATTTTATTGAATTACAAGATAAAGTAGGTGATATACCACCCCCTTTTCCTCAGACTCAGAGTTTCCGTAAACCAACCAAGAGGAACAGAACTTCAGTAGTTTGGGATGTATTTACAAGGTTTGATGTCATTGAAAATGAAAAGAAAATTGAAAATGCAAAATTCAAATTTTGTAGTAAGATTTATAGTGTCGAGTCAAATGGGGCCGGGTACCGGCCATTTGACAAGACATAGTAAAACATGTTTAGCCTTACATAAACCAAAGGATGCAGGGACAGGGAGCCCTGGTTCACAGACCCAATTTTCTACTATTGGTGGTGGTAGTAGTAGTAGTAACAGTTTAGGTCTTTTTTCCTTTTAATGCACAAAGTGCTAGACAAAATCTTGTTAAAATTATTGTGTTATCCAAATTACCATTTTCTTTTGTTGAAAATGAGTTTTTGTAACAATGGGTTCAGCAATACTGTCAACCATAATTTTGCAGTATTTCAAGAATTACAGCCTTAAATGATGTTATTAGACTCTGGCAGGAAGAGAAAATAAATATAAAAAATTACCTTGCAGAAATTCCTGGTAGAATAGCCATAACCACAGATATGTGGACTTGTAAAGGTGGTTATAATTTTCTTTGTATTACTACACATAATATAGATACAAAATGGATTATTAATAAATGTATAATAAGTTTTAGCTATCTTGAATGGCCACACAATGACACTAAAATAAGTACATTTATTTTGGAAAAATTAAATGAATATAATATTAAGAAAAAAGTTTTATCTGTAACTTTAGATAATGCCAGTAATAATACAGTGGCTATTGAATTAATGAGAATGCAGATGCCACTTGTAACTTTGATAGATAGTTCTATCTTTCAAAATAGATGTGTATCATCTTAAATCTCATTGCAAATGTTGGTTTAAAGCATATTGTAAGTTACACAGATGCTATTAAAGACATTGCTAGATTTATTTTATGCTCCGCACAAAGAAGACAATTGAATGCCCAAATATGTGCGAGGCAAGGCGTATCAGTTATTAAAATGCCTAAAGAGGTAGAACATAAATGAAATTCTATGTATGATTTGTTAAACAAGGCACTTGACCGGAAAACTGTTTTGAATGAATTTTGTGCTTTTCATGCACAAGATTTGATGATTAGTGATGAACATTGGGAGTTATGTACGTGCCCATATAAGAGATTTATTAGAAGCTTTTTATACTTCAACATTATTTTTTTCCGGGATATATTATCCCACATCTAATGAAACTTTAATGATACTTTTTAAAATTACTTTACAATTCAGTAGATTTAGAGATCATTTTTTACTGAGTAGCCTATTAGAGACATGGAAGAAAATTTTGATAAATATTGGAAAGAGGCTCCAATGACATTTCTGCTGTATTTGATCTTAGGTTAAAATTAAGTGGTGTATAACTTTTTATTGATGAAATAAATAAAAATATGAATTATATAGATTTAAATATTTTTTAAAATATAAGGGCAAATTTACAAGCACTTTTTCAATTTTATTGTGAGCAAATGAGTACAATTGGGCTTAGTATGGGCCATTCAGAAGTCCAGCAAACAGGTGTTGGTGAGTGGGATGTGTGGTATTCTTCCCTGTCTACGGGCATGGCATCCATCTCAAGTTCAAGCAACACTGTGACAGAGTTATCATCGTATCTTGACGTCGGTGTAATATGGGTGCAGGATGCATCTAGTTTTGACCTTTTAACCTAGTGGAAGCAACAAGAGACCATTTATCCAGTGTTGGCCGTCATGGCTCGTGATCTATTGACTAATCTAATGTCTTCGGTAATATCAGAATAGGCTTTTAGTTCATGTTGACGTGTGGTGGATGACAGCAGAATACATTAGTGGACTACACATATGATTTTTTACTTTTTCCTTCAATGTAATTTGTAAATATATAAGTTTTTCATTCTTTTTTTATTTTTATTTTCTAAAAAGATTGTAAGGTTTTGAAGGTAATCCTATTTAGAAATCTTCAAGAAGTTAAGATCTAAATGGTTCTCTATTCTCAGTGGAGTAGGTCAAGTTTGACCGAACCACTCAAATATCTTTGTCATTTTCCGTGCTTGTGTTCTAATTTTTATTTTTAATACTGATAAGAAAAAAAAAAGAAAAAAAAATACAGGTATGCTTGGCCCGCCGGCCCGGCCCGCTCCAGCCCGCCCCATTACGGGCCGTGCCAGTGGGTCGTGCCGTGCAAGGGGTTTTTCCTGGTGGGCCGGGCCGGCACGGCCCGTTTGACATGCCTACAACTGAGCTACCCCTTGAGGCTTAGTAGGGATACAAATAGATATCCGATTATATGATCCTTTAAAGGTTTTGACTCGTGTAAAATTGGGTTTAACAAATCATCCTTGTGCCTCAGGTTGTTTGATGAGGAATATATACAAAAGGTCAAGGGGTTCAAAGATTGGTACCACCATCTTCTTCAAAAAGAAAAAAGAAAAAAGAGAAATTGAGTTTGAAATCTATTTTAAGTTATGATTTATAAATGTTCTCATTCGAGGAACCAATTTTAAATGGGTCCGGTTTCAAATCTATGAGCGTTCAGACTTGTGGACAAGGGACCCTAGTCACTCCAACCGTGGTTATACATTTTAGATGGGTTTTGACTTTGTATAAGTTAATGTCAAAAACTTCACGTAACAACTTACTTATTGGTTCTGAAAATATTATTATTTATCAACTATGGAAGGTAAACTTGATGCACTGCTGTTGGGTTGAATGATATTACTTTTTAAATTTTTTTGGTTAAATGATATTCATATTTTTAAGAAGAAATTATAATGAAAGATAAAAGGAAGTTAGAGCCGGACCTAGTCCTCTTATTGAGATCGGGTCCATAGCTTGGAAACATGTTCCTGGGTAGAACCGGCATTGCCTTGACAAAATGATTTCAGTTTCGAGTCCTAGGGGTGTACAAAACCCATATCCAATCCGACCCAACCCGACAAAAATCGACCCCAACCCACATCACAACGGGTCGGGTACAGGTCCAAATGTGTAACCCATTTTATAACGGGTCGGATATATATCTAGTACATATCCGACCCATATGTACCCGACCCAACCCTACATAATACAAACCCTAGTTATCCAATAAATTATGTTTAATTCTTGCCTCTTTGGAAACGGTATCCACCTTACCCAAAGCCCATCTAACATAGGTTAGATAGGTTAGAGCTGCCCATATAGCATGAGCCTTTACCCAATCAATTTTCTTACTCACAGTTACAAATATAAGGACCACAATTACAAATAGATTTGGGCCCCACATTTACAAATATAAGGACCACAGTTACCATACAATATTAGAATCAGACAGTTCATTCAAGTTGGTAAGACTCATAATATCTTGTGATTTGAACCCCTTTGATGAGATATGAGCTACAAGTACAACCCATTTAAACCCAACCTTACCCGACCCAACCCAAGTAACCCGACCCGACCCAACCCAAACTAGTATAGGTTCGGTTAAGGGTTATAAATGTTTAACCCATACTAGTTTGGGTCGGATGAGGTATTTAGCCAAATCCGACCCAACCCGACCCATGTACACCCCTATCGGGTCCAATATGGTTGTAGCCCACAATCAAACCATTTGCATCCCTTATCATGCGCCTCATCACTCATGTTATGGTGATTGGAATTTGGAACGGCTGAACTGGGAGGATTTTCATGAGCGGACCGCATTTGTGCTTATGAATTTCAAATTATTAAAGTGTCTCCCAAACGCTCCACATAAGTGAGATGTAGGGCCCACATATTGATTATCAAAACCATTCAAAATTAATGTTATCCCCTCTAGTGACATATCCTCAAACTTTTACAAAAATAGAAGTTGGTTCCACAATAAGATTCGGTGCATGATTAGTAATGCGTGCATTAATTCATATGATTAATGAGGCATAATAATGTGTGAAATCAATCATGTGCCCAATCATAGGATGGCACCCACTCATAGTAAAGTAAAATTTAAGAATATGTTACTAAAGATATAGGCGATCTTGATCAGTGGAGATTATCAATAGGTGAGTTCCATGGTAGAGATCCGCACATCCTACTCATGGGAGTCAAGAAAGAGAATTCAGGGAGCCACACTCACATGCTTATGTGGTCAAACTTGTGGCGTCCGCTTGGATGCTTTTCTATTATTGGAGATAGGGTGTATGGAAAGGTCTCTGAATATATAAGAACCGGGATCTTCTAAGTGGGTCTATGCACGGTGACCCTGAGTGGACCACTCAGGTCTGTCATATTCACGGTGGAAGTGGACCTCATGGAGCTCTTGGAGGATAAAATTCTCCCTGATTCGGGTACCGTATTTATATTAAGATAGAGACGATCACTTTACCAGAAAAAAAAAATTATCATATTCAAGAGATGTCCTCCGAGGCCTACTTGACTCAAAGGGCTACATGCCCAAAATATCTAAATTCATCAAATTTTTATACAACCATTGGTTCAAAAGTTGCACATTTATAATGATTAGACAGGGACTTAATCATTTTGAAGTGTTATTAATCCATTGATTTCTTATAGGGCCGGCCCTGAAGGGGTGCCGTAAGTGCGCTCGCACTGGGCCCATTTTTTAGGGGGGCCAAAAAACGAGATTGACGGGATTCACTGGAAAATAAAATTAATATTAAAATTATTAGATGAGTATGCTCAATTTTAATTTTCATAATTAGGCCCACTGAAAAAAATTTGATGCTCAGTTTACTATTACACAATTCCTTGTCCAATACAATTTTATTTTTTCATAATTAGGCCCACTGAAAAATATGTAATGTTATATGCAAAATTAACTGATTTTGATTTATCATAATTGGGCCCACTTAAAACTTTGATGGCCATTTAGCATTTAGCTTTGTTACAAAAGTCCCTGGCCCACCCTGAATTCAACAATATTTCTCTTGATTTGGAACTAGAACAAAAAGTTTATGAAACCTTATAGCCTTAATTTATTTTTTTGAGCTTTTGTGGGCCCCATAATCAACATTTGAACCTTTAATCCATTTAATCATCTGAACATTTTGCAAATCACAAGTATTTGTCTTGTAAAAGAATTATTGAATTGTTACAACTTACAAGTATTTATCTTGTTTATACATTATAGCCTTTTATTTTGAATGTTTATATATTGAAGTTTGAATTTATATGCTTTGAATGTTAAATTTTAGTTAATTTTGACATGTTAGATATTGGTTGAAAAATGAATGAGGCCATCACTAAGTTTATATATATATATATGCCTAATTTTTACTCTTGTCCTGGGCCCTAAAAAATTCAGAACCGGCCCTGATTTCTTATGCCGAGCATGATATTTGAGGTCACTGCCATTGACGGGGGTGCAAAGCTTCAACATCAAACCATCCTAATTCTGATGCACAGGGACATTCCTCATCGTATGCTTCTCGACTACTAACAAAGTCTACGATTATCTTTCGTTTCAAACAATCAAGATAATAGCCTTTCAACGTGTGAATTAAATGCATTGCTTCAACCTCTACTTTTCAAAAAGGAGATAGTGTATCAACAAATCTTGAACCTTTGAAGTCCCTCATCCACTATTGATTCATGTCCATCTAAAGGGTAGTTCAGTTGATTTAGAACTACGATTTATAGTCGAGGTTGTGGATTAGAAACTGCACTACCGTACTGAAGCTATATAAGAATTTATCTGACTTTTTTTTGGGTCCGGAGTAGGGGTGCACAGCGGGTCTTGAAATCCGGTCCGACCCGGACCTTATCGGGTTGACCCGATAAAGAATTTATCAGACCGGGTCAAACCCGACCCGGACCTTACTTAACAGGTCCGGGTTTCGGGTTTGAATTTTTTAAGTTATCGGGTTATCGGGTCACCCGAGTGACCCGATAACCCGATAATAAATGATCAGATCTGATGAGTTAATAAATATTATTCACGTTGGGAGTGCTTTGGTGGATGTTGGATCCATGTATGGGCGTCCATGCATTCATTCTTTTTCTAATGGATTCTGACCCCAAGTCTAATATTGGAATCTCTTATTTGTATTTGGCATAGGCCCATCAGACTCAAGTAGGTCCACTTCTATGCATGTTATGACCTCTAAACGACAACCATATGCACTACAGTATAAAAGAAATTTTACACTCAAGGGAGGACCCCACATTGTTTGTTTGTGGCATCGGGCCCACTATTGATCAGTCTACCTAACACCCTAACGCTGACCTTGATATTACTCACCATCAGATTGATCTTTTTGTTTTGGGCAGAGAAGTAAGTAAGGAAAATTTGTTCATGTGCCAAGTTTAGCCAGCGTCTATCGGGCCTAATTTCAGGCCCAAAAGCTTGTGGGCCTCTAAAAGTCATTCTCAGGAAGAGCATTTGTAACATATGTATACTCAATTTTATCAAATACGATGGTCCTCGATAAGCCTTTTAAGAATATTCAGACCCAAGCAAGGCCCATTTAATGATCAGTCAAAAAAAAAAATAAGACTCAGTGTATGGGCAACGGCCTATAAATACTTTAAATAGAGCCAAAATTTATGAATGTGTTGATTGATTCATAGATAAATAAATAAGTGCAAACAAACAAGCCTAAGGTGACACATAACCGGTTTTTTATCTCCATCTATTATAATGAATGGTGTTAGCTCAAACTGCAGCTGGGACCTCCCTGTGAGCTTGCAGTTTCTTCCCGGGTTACCCGAAACCCGAACTCGGTAACCCGGTAACTCGATAACCCGGTTTTAATTAACAGGGTTATTGGACCGGGTGTAGAGGTCTTAAAAAATACTGAGTCGAGTCACACCCGGTCCGATAACCTGGAACCCGACCCGATGTGCACCCCTAGTCCGGGGGAATTAATCCAGCCCAAAGAATTAGAAACTCTTTGATAATTGGAAAATATATATATATATATATATATATTTTTGATTCACGCCCTCCCTTGGACACCTCCACTTTCTGCGCATTCTAATATCGACCCATGTGTCCTGTAGATGTGAACCCATCAGCTGGCCACGTTTCATCCTATATGATCATCATCAACCATTTGACGGCTAGGATTGGGGTCTGAGTTGCCACAAGCTAAAAACTAATGAAGGACGCACATAGCTGACGGAACAGTCCATCTCTCTCTCCGTGGCTCCAAACAGAAGAAGCGAAAGAAAGAAGAGAAGAAGAAAGGGATCGAAAGCGCGAAGATGCTGCTCGCCGTTCTCTTCTCTAACTCCGAAGGCAACATACTCGTCGAACGGTACGTCGCAAACAAATCCCCATCGTCCCTTTCTCCGCAGATCGCAGCCCTTAAAAATCATTTTATTTGTATCTCCCTTCATGGCGATTTGGCCTTTTTAGGGTTTCGGATTTTCCCCAATTCAACCCAAACCTTCTCTTTTCGATTTCTAGTTCCACGATCTTTCAATGATTTCCATTGATCTGATGAGAATGCTGCTGCTGCTGCTGCTGCTGTTGTGAATTGTTAGTTTGGGTAGGGAGTGAGGAGAAGAAGGAATAAGAAAAAAGATTGATCAAATGGGAAGAAGGGTGCAGAAGAATAAATGAATGAATGAAGGGGGTTTGGGAATTGGAAGAAGAGGCAAACAATCTGGGTTTTATTGAACAAGTGAGATGGTGTTGGTTTGTCATGGAAAAAGAATTCTTATGGTGGCAAGTAATGTAGATTAGGAATTAAGGGTGGTATCCAGGTAGATCTCTAATTGTCAAAGCTTTCTGGTATTGCATTGGCCTCCTCTTGTAGATGACATTGACTTGCCAATTTGATTATCATGTCCACTCCATTTTTTTAGTTAGTACATGCTCCTTTGCTGCAAAGTGGAGGCCCTGATAGGTCAATGAATGACATTGTTGGAGTTAAGTCATGAGTTTGTATTGAGCATTTTGGCTCACCTTTGCTAAGATCATCAAGCAGGCTACATATGAAAACAAACATAACATTCCTACTTCAGTTGCTAAAAGTCCCATGATTTTTGGCTACCATGGATCTCCTTGCCTTTCTACTAGGAAAGGATTCTAATGTGTTAGTTATACTTGGGAAAAGACTTAATGGGTTGGGTTCTTTAAGGAAAAATCCTAAAATAAAACAGTGAAAAGTTTTGTAGCCAAAGTGTGTAACTGATCTTTTTATGGTTCTGTTACATTTCAGCTTTCATGGTGTTCCAGCAGAGGAGCGATTGCATTGGCGAACTTTCTTGGTGAAGCTTGGAGCAGATAATCTCAAAGGTGCCAAAAATGAAGAACTCTTTGTTGCTTCACACAAGTATGTAAACATCCCTTGTAGCAATTGTTTTGATTTATGGGCTGTTTCATGCATCCACTGCACCTACTGAGACATGCACAATAAAAACTAGAACTAGATGGTTTGGCAGTCAGTAAATGATCCTCTCTTTTATCTTCTTGGGAGCATCTAAGATTCCTTGCAACCTTGGAAATGCGTTAGGTTTTGTGCAACTTATACCATAAATAGCATGGGTATGGGTTGTTATGTTAATATAGGCTGTTTATTCATGTTAGAGCAATATATGATTTTACTCAGCACTTGACAAACATAAGAATATGGAATAGCAATATGGATACAACAATGTGAGTGAGTACATGAATACAGATATTGTGAATGACTGTTAGTTGTGACTTGCGATGGATTCTCCAAATCCCGAATTTCCAAGATATAAAAGTTTGGCAAGGAGTTGTTAGCATATGTATAAAGGAAAACCTCAGCTCTGAGCTGTTTGCAAGTTTGAAACTTGTTGATGCATTCCAATAATTAGGGTGGGATTGAAAGCTTTTATCATGGATTAGCGTACGCACAAACTGGGTACAAATTTGATTATCATGACTATCTGGACACTTGAAAAAAAAAAACTTCAGACCCTTCAAATTTTAATAGATGGTTATGATCATGAAATTGTACTGGTATCTTATCCGCGTTAATCGATATAAAGAGCTTTAAATCCCGTCCTAACTCTATGAGTCACATTCATCAAGGTGAGCCCTACAGCAGGGATGACAAGGTAGCCAAATTTTCCACATGTGTAAATATCCTAAAAAGTTTGCCCAACAACTTACCCAAATTGGACTTTTATCCTTACATGGTGCATTCACTCTAATGACTCATAGATGTAGACAAAGTAGAGTTCAAAATTCTCATTGAAGTCTTTGGGAAGGTGGATTGATAAGTCTAGCCGTATTTGGTATGTGAATTGAGAACTTCAGTTCATTAGAGGACTCAATTTTCACTTGTTTACAACAAGTCTGAATGCATTAGGAGTATTATGCCTTCATTTTGTTAGAATTGTGTTTACCAACAACACATAAATAATGCCATTTCTAACCATAGTTTTCAAAATCGAAATCGTATCGCAAATTGTTCATAGACATGAATCAAATCGAATTGCGAACGTAGGAAATTTTTTTTTTTGTTCTAATAAAAATGAAAGATAATTAAAAATGGGAGATGCTCTATCTCGCCTTACTATGAGAGATAAGGTGGGGGCCCTCCCATCAATATCCAATGCCAACAACTTAAATGTGAGGGCCCCTGATGCAGTCCGATCCCTATCCAAGACAGGGACCCGTAACCGCAAGCTTTGACGGACCCAACTGATGGGGTCCACATGTGCCTCACGTTTCTTAATCTTCTAAATTAGTAATATTACTTAGTTGCTTGCTTTCTAATTTTATTATTAATTAGAATTAGTAGCTTTCCTCATTAGCATACATTATGCTCTATATAAACAGAAGAGCCCTAATGTAATTTTCATGCTTATTATCAATTAATCCAAGTTATCTTTGTGAGTTATCTCTCGTGTGTTATGGTTGGTGTTGTGCCTTAGGGCTAGAATCCATCTTGGATTCGATCAATCCCTCGGGAGATTGATCTATCAATCTCTGGCTGCGTCAGCCCCCACCCTATCTCTCATAGGAGCATCTCCCATTAAAAATTAAAAGAAATAGATAAAAATAATTATCCATAACCATCCATTTTCCCATTTATAGTAGCATAAATATAATAATAAGTAAGTCTATCAGACAATCATATCAAGAACATCATGACATATATATAAGAAATAAATCATGTGCAAGTATCGATATATATTTTTATCTTTAAATCAAAATATAAAAAAGAAAAAATAAAATCCAAACCATCGATCTTACACAGTAGGATATCTCTTGAAGTGAAGAAAGTGTTAATGAAGAAAAAAACCAAAATAGATAAAAAAAGAAGAAGAAGATATAGACAAGCATCATATGTACAGTCAAATGCTTTGGTTAAATGCATGTTCTTTATTCATCTTTAAAATCTTATCAAAGCCGCAAAAAATTCTTAGGAGGTTTCGTTAACTACTAAATAATCTTTTAAAAATAAAAGCACTAAAAGAAAGAAAGAATAAAGAAAGAAAAAAGGTAAAAGATTAATAATATTAACTTATTGTTTGTAGCTATTCTTGCTAAGCCCAATCTCTTGAATCGATCGTAAGATTCGATGAAATGAGTATTTAATCGTAAGATTCACACTTAAATCCTAAGATTCATATGTAAATGGGATTCGTTACTTAGATACGAATCGTTTTCCTTAATATTTGGGATACGAATCGTAGGATTCTGATAACTATGTTTCTAACAACTATCTTGTACTTGCTAGACTCAGATGACAGCTGAGGTCCCATGAAGTAGATTTTTGGGTAATAGCATTTCCTCAGATGGTACCCCTCTAACATGCTTCAAAACATCTTAGGAGATAACTGAAATAAATGGTGGAGAGGTCTTTCCAAGAACTTATTTGGGGAGGTAGAGAAAGTCCCATTCTTTTGGAGAGTCAAGGAGATTGTGTCCTAGAATATAGGGAACCAGAGAGGGACTTAGACTTAGTATCCTGGGTATCTCGAGGGAATCAGATGATACTCTTTTGGGCATTTAGATGCCTATCCCTTCTTTCAATATATCAAAACCAGTTCTAAATGTGATGCATCCAAATACATTCTGTGCACATTATCAACTGCGTTTTGCTCTTTTCTCTCTTTATCTCTCTCTCTCTCTCTATATATATATATATATATATATATTATATTCTAGCTATGGCAACTTCCATTCAATTCTCAATGCAACTCTTGTTTTGAATGTCACTTTCAGGTCAGTGTATATAGTTTACACAGTGCTTGGAGATGTCTGCGTATACGTTGTTGGCAAGGATGAGTATGATGAACTTGCTTGTAAGTATAGGAAATCAACCTTTCTTTTAGTTCTGAGTGTGGTTGGTCCTTCTGGAAACCTAACTCGCATTTATAAATTTTATTGCACTCAAGTGGCAGAAGTGATTTTCGTGATAACCTCATCGGTGAAGGACGTATGTGGTAAACCACCAACAGAGCGTCTTTTCCTTGATAAGTATGGAAAGATATGCTTGTGCCTCGATGAAATCGTTTGGAAGGTAACTTGACGCATGAAGCATTCAGTTTTTAACTTTTGATATTAAGGTTGTTTTTTAATGTGCCCCGTTTTGCAGTAGTCATCATTAAATTGCCAGATTAATTGTTATGTTTTCACTCTGCATTTGGAAAGCAAAGAAATTAGATTAGGTGGACTACTTGTTTGATTTTCCACTCCAAATCACCATTGAGGAACTAAAGGCAGAACATTTTCATCTTCTAATGCAGTTTCCATTTTCTGCATTGTGCTGCATAATGGAATTAGTTAATATAGTTCTGCCAAGATGTAGAAACCAGTTGCTATTTGGATACTTCCAGATGCAGAAGGGAGGCCAACTTTCAAGTGATTTGGGGTGGCAAACTACCAAACACCATATGTTCTCTTTTGGAGTTTCCAGTTTCCACTCTACGTTGCATCGGACGGTCATTTGTTCATCCAAGATATCCAAATGCTACTTAACTGAACATATTTCTTATACTCCATTTTTCTGATCGAGGGTTTAATTACTCAGAAATAGGTCTTCTGCATCGAATTTGACTAAGATAAAGCAATGGAAAAAATGTTTTTTTTCTGTTTTTTCCTGTAATTGGTGGTTGAACACACGAGTTATAGCCAATTGGGTACCCGGTTACCAGTCATTGCAATATCTTGGTTACAATTTGTCGCCTCTTTCTTTTGGTCATATTGAATTAGTCTTTGCTTTAATCATTTTTAACTCTTTCAATTTTTATTTTCTGAAGGGGATGCTGGAGAATACAGATAAGGACAGAATCAGGCGACTGATAAGGCTAAAACCTCCCACTGAGGTCTGACCTTGAATGCTGAAACTTGCGGTTTTATTAGCTATTGAAGTTACATACTGGATTGTCAATTTTTTCCATTTTATATTACGTTGTTGCTGTGTCATGTCCTTTGTGAATTTAGGCAATTTCTTTCATGCCTAGTTTGCATCCTTTGATGCTCTAAACTTTCATGTTAACTCATCTGCTTCTACAGAGTTTGATTGCCGCCATCGAGGAGGTTCTTTATTATGTGATGTCCTTTAAATGTGTTACTAGATACAAAGCAAAGAATAATAA
This sequence comes from Litsea cubeba, assembly GCA_012931725.1. Lineage (NCBI taxonomy): Eukaryota > Viridiplantae > Streptophyta > Magnoliopsida > Laurales > Lauraceae > Litsea > Litsea cubeba. Next base: position 12,091,226 of record CM022944.1, on the reverse strand, counting down.
AAACTTTTCTAATAAAATTATCAAGAGTGATTATTTAAAAAAGAAGAAGAAGAAATGATTGGAGCTATCTTTCTCTCAGTGTGCATGCAGATGAGGAACTGATTACTTAAGTATTTCAGACGCTCAAATGTTATTTATTTAGGAGAATTTCTGAAGTTCATTGATTTGGACTGAGTTTCACATGTACTCATATTCTTTTTTATTATTTGGTGGGATTAACTTTTATTAGAGTAAAATTTGGGTACTTGTGCCTCTTGGGAGGGTATTTATTTTTGGGAAATTTTCAAATAAGGCTTTAAGTTTTTGCCTTATTTTTGAAAATGACACAAGTATCAAAAGTTTTTAAATTAGGGCTTAAGTTTTCCAGCAAGTTTTTAATTAAGGACATCCAGCCATTTAAACATTTTTTTTACAACTTTTTCCATTGATTTCTTAAAATACCCAAATTATCCTTCATTTAAAGCCATGACATGCTTTTGACAGCCACTACAGGCCCCATCGCTATGGGGATGTTTGTTGATGTCGATCACTATTGGGACGCTGGTGAAGGAAAGGAGATGAAGATGGAGGAAGTTAGAGAGGATTTTATTTCAATAAAGGGTAACTTAGGTATTTAAAAAAAAATTGAGGTAAAAAGTTGCCGAAAAAATATATTTAAATGGTGGGATGTTCTTCTATTGAAAACTTATTGAAAACTTTAGGTCATAATTTGAAAACTTTTAAAATTTGTGTCCTTTTTTGAAATAAGGTAAAAACTTAATGTCTTATTTTAAGTTTTTCTTTATTTTTAGCTATTGGAATTTTCTATAGGTGGGTCCCATGATGGAGCTCCACTCCTTTTACTCATGGGAAGGGGGAGTGAGACCTGGGTACTGCCATGGGCCATTATGATTATCATCTGCATGAGTGCATGGCTATAGGCCTCCCCCTTTCTTTTGGGAAAAATAAAAAAATATATATAAAACTTATGGTTTACTTTTGAGGATTTAATCAGAAAAATCCCTTTAGAATTGTTAAAGCCAAAAAAACGCAATCAATATCTTATAAAGACCATAGTGATCACAGGAGATTTTTTTTTTAATTTTCCCTTTGAGCGGGGATATCCCTGCTCCTTTTACTTTAAAAAGTCCCAAAATCATTCTTTCCCTTTTCGTTCTTCTCTCATCTTCTTCTCCCTTTCACAATGTTCTAGCTCGACCACCCCTTGGATCAAAACCCTGATCCTTCTTGATCCTTCTTCTGCTATTACCAACACCAATGAAGAAGAAGAGACAGAAATTTGTCTAGCTTCATTTGGAAAAGGCGGCGAACCTTCTCCCTAAGCAAACCTCAGCACTAAAACAGAGTGCTCAATTAAAAAGATGGTCCAGATCCATCATCCAAGTGCACCAGTCAGCAATTTGTACTCCATAGGGGGGGGGGGTCAATTTGTAGAACCCCCCCCCCCCCCCCCCCCACCATTTTCCCTCTTTCTTCTCTACAATGTATATGTACTATTGAAATAGATGATGGTGATTATATTAGAGAGAGAGAAGTGGATAATGGAAGGGATAAGGGATAAGTTATAAGTGCGACGATCGCATTCTCCTTCTGATCTGGTCTTTTAGTGTTTTTTTTTTTTCTTTGAAGGATCCCAGCTTCAATGTAGTGAAAAGGAGAAGAATATGAGAGAAGAATGAAAAGGGAAAAAGGGGTTTTGCGACCCCGGTCTTCGTGTGGGCGGGGATATCCCCGCTTCCCTGAGTGCTGTCTCTCAGAGTGGTATCAGTTGAGCCAGGGATATCCCCGCACAAATTAGTGTTGTGAACGGAGATATCCCTGCTTGTGTTAGTGTTGTGAACCGGGATATCCCTGCTTGTGTTAGTGCCGTGAGCGGGATATTCCTGCCCACTAGAGTATTGTGGGTGCTGTCTCTTATAATTGTATCTCTCATTTGAGGAATTATGACCAAATGCCCATTCCTTATTGAGCTAATGCCAATGTGTATGTAACTGATAGAATTCCAAAACTATTTTCAAAGTTTAACTATTTCTATGTTAGTCAATGACCATTCTCATCCCCATATCCAACTATTTCTATGTAAACAAAAGCTGATGCTTAATTCTATCATCTTGTACAGCCAAAACCAATGCCCATTTGTATTACTCTTTTAAGTAGGATCATTGGGCATTGGTTTTGGCTGCACAAGATGATAGAATTAAGCATCAGCTTTTGTTTACATAGAAATGGTTGGATATGGGGATGGGCATAGGCATTGACTAACATAGAAATGGTTAAACTTTGAAAATAGTTTTGGGATTTTATCAGTTACATACACATAGGCATTAACTCAATAAGGAATGGATATTTGGTCATAATTCCTCAAACAAGAGATACTATTATGAGAGACAACAACCACAATACTCTAGTGGGCGGGGATATCCCCGCTCACAGCACTAACAGAAGCAGGAAAATTTCCGTTCACAACACTAATTTGGGCGGGGATATCCCCAGCTCAACTGATACCACTATGAGAGACAGCACTCAGGGAAGCGGGGAATACCACTATGAGAGACAGCACTCAGGGAAGCAGGGATATTCCCCCCCCCCCCCCCCCCCCCCACACACACACACACAAGAAGAATGGGGTCGCAGAACCCTTTTTTCCCATTTTGTTCTTTTCCCATCTTCTATTCCCTTCCACTACATTGAAGCTGGAATCCTTCAAATGAAAAGAACATGAAAAGACAAGATCAGAAGGAGAATGCAACCTTCGCAAACAACTTATCCTTTCTCCCTTCCATTATCCACTTCTCTCTCTCTAATATAATCACCATCTCTCTAATACAAGCGTCGGTGAAACACTTTTCTTCTTATCGGTTTGCCCTTTTCAATCAGGGGATCTGCAAAGTCCCGCTGCTTTCTTTCTTCTTCAATGAATTCTTGTTTAGAGAAGATGAGTCTCTGCTTAGATAAAATGGGCAAAAAAACGAAAATGGAGAAAATGGTTTTGAGTTTTGGACCTTTTAAGGTAAAAGGAGCAGGGATATCCCTGCTCAGAGAAAAAAAAAATCAAATAGGGCCTTTGTGACTACTGTGGTCTATATAACATATTGATGGTGTTTTTGGCCTTTAACAAGTCTAAGGGGATTTTTCCTGGTTTAATTCTCTTTATTTTTTTAAAAAAGTGTACGAAGATTTGAATATTTTAAAAAAGAAAAAATTTTAAATTAGGGCTTAACTTTTGGCAACATTTCACATAAAGATAAAAAAAATATTACATTTCAAATCAGGACTTAAATTTTTTTCATTTTCTTTCAAATCAGGACAAGCTGTTAGAATGGATAGATTCCGGCCGACTTTTTTGCCCTTTTTTTCTCAATACGTGTGCAAAGATTTTAGCCATTTGGGTTCTCGGTTTTTGTCACGTCCCCAAAATAAGTTTTGGAGAAAAACGTGAAAAATTAAAACAAATTCAAATTCCTGTGTTTAATACAACATAAGTTTCCAAAAGTGGACCCACATAACATCAAAAACCGTGGTGAGTCCAAATAAAATTTCATTAAATGCAACGGAAGCTTCATTCAATTGGTATTCAATGACCATAAATAAGATCCAACACGAAAATCAAATAAACATTAATAGTTAAAGTTGCAGAATGAATAAAACAATTACTAAGGAAAGGTTTATCATTAAAGAAAGTTCATCTAGAGGATTGCTAAGATGACGTTCACTCTCATGCAGGCTCAGACGGCTCCAAAACCGTCTCCGGCATTCCACTCAGGTTCATCAATTGGCTTAAACGTTTGAAACATTTGATCCTCCTCCGTCTCCTCAGTAGGGTAGAGATCGGTACCTATGCACCAATAAACAAAGTAAACAGCAAGTACGAAAGCATAATTTATGATTAAAACACAAGATCAATGTGAGTAATGACATGTAATAATCATAAGAGAATAACAATATGACAACGATGAAAAGAACGTATAACCTAAATCCAATCTACATAATAGAGCAATACAATAATCACACAGAAGCAATGCAACTGCTTTGGGTGGTCAACCCTAACTATCTAAATCACGTCAGCGGTCATAAACCGATCGATAATCTGGAATACCGGTCAAACAATCAATGCGAATATTACAGTGTTCGTTCACATCGGTGATCAGCCGTCCAATTACAACTGCAGTCGTTCAATTATGACCCAATCGATGTACATATATATACATATTATAATAGAATAAACCTAGTGATCTGTAATGCTCTGACATAGAAACCTAAGTCAAAGTAAAGCGCTGACTGCACAACAATCCGCAATCAATACCGATAAATCATTCGAATAAACCTCTACAATATATCAATCGATTGCTAAGCCACATCACGGTCATATCCAATCAATATAGGGTATGCAGCTAATAGACCAACATCAATCTCAATCATGTATGCAAACCCGAAGGTCAAAGAATAACCGCAAGCCAACCCTAAAGTCAAACATAAGGTCTCGTACCCAACAACCACAGGAATCTCTAAAAAGATAAAAGGTCAACACATCCCTTCTTAATCAATGGTGCATAGACCCAATTAAGGGTTTTCCAATAAAGATGGGTTGAGCCTAAATCCACTAGGATTTTCCCGAGGTCATACAAAGCACTAAACCCCACGTTAATAATATACCGTATACCCGGACGATATTTACTTAGTCCAATGATCCAATTAGTAAAGTACAAAAATATAATTTTAACACATTAAAAATCAAAGATATCATTCAATATTAGTTTGTAAATAATAATTATGAATAATAACCTTAGTTTATATTTTTAGAAAACCTGAGGACCCTATCCAAAACATTATTCAAAATAAGTCAAAGGATTTAATTTGAGTTTATAAAACCATCAGGGCCTTCTTCCTAATTTTCAAAAACTAAAAGGGGAAGGTACACAATTTAAGAGAACTTCAAAGTCAAATCTGTAACATGAGTGATGGATACATTTTTTCCATGCACTACCAGTCCACCAAATTCCTCCCTCCATTTATTCCATCAAGTCTGTACTAATGTCACATGTGAGTGACATGGGATGATATCATCGACATCTCCATTCTCTTTTTCTTATGTCAGGTCCAAGTCTTCCCTTCATATTCAACACAGAAGCCTGTTTTGGAATGAAGCTCAACGTCAGCAAGGCTGGGACACTCGGATGGTGGGCCACTTGATCAAAACCCAAGATCAGCCCCCACCATCAAGGTTGCCCAAGGCCCTACTATAAGATCTATGGCCCCGATTGGTCATCAGGTCTCATCCCTTAGCCCCACTATCAGATCTAATAAGGAAACAATTTCAAAAGTGTCACACGCCCCAACTGTGTAAACCTTCAGATGGTGAGCCAAGAGGGGTCCACCTCACACAGGTCCACATCCTTAAGGTCGCCTCGCCGTGTCCGGCCCTTTGGTCGGACCAGATATGTGATCAGATCAAATAATGGGTCCCACCACATGATTCAACACACAGGAATCTCAACATAGACTCACGCTCTCCAACATGCATCCATCAGGCCTGGTTCATCAGGGACGTTTGAACAGTGGGTCAACAGTAATAAGTAAAATAAGAAAATCAATTCAATCATCCCCAATCTCCGATTCATCACAAAAATAATTAACATCATCAAAAAGGCATCAAAGGGTTTCTATATGTACCAACATGAAAATTAAGGAGGAACACAAGTTTTAAATCGACAAATTATGGTTAAGTACTTGCCTTTCACCGGGGTTTGAAGAAAATGCAATACATCCTAACCAATACCCAATCCGAGATAACCGGGGCGCTCGATCACAATCCTATCGCCAATCTGACATAAGAGATATGAAAGAAATGCCTAGATGAGCAGATCTATTATAATCCTACCCAAAACCTAACATTGGAAAGAATAAGAAGATAAACTAAGAGTATAGATTTACTTCTAATGGTTTGAGGAGAAGGTTACCAGTGATAAAAAGTTGAACCAAGAATGATGGTATCTTCTGATCTTGATTCTGATGGCTGGATCCTAAAGTTGCAGAGGCTTGGGAAGTTGAAAGAGGAAGAAGATGAGGAAGAAGAACCGAGAGGAGTTGCAGAGATTAGTGGGAAGAGATAAGGAGGTGTGTTTAAAATAGGGATTATGTTAAAAAGAATATTCTTATGGGCTTAAGTCATTGGGTCGGGTCAAATTGCGGGTCAGGTCATTTACCCATCAACCAAACTCACCAACCAACACATCTAATCTAATGCGTGCCCCACTTAATCCTAACCACTTAAATAACTAAAATACATTCAATTAAAATAATACTAATATTCTAATTAAAATATAATAAAATATTAAAAAAAACACAAAAGCGGGACCGAAATCTTACAGTTTTGCATCTTTCCTTCTCCATCTTCTTCTTCCTCCTTCCACCTTAACCATTTGCACCATCTGTGATTAGAGTTGTCAGGGACTACACTAATCATTGGAGTAATATTTTACTTCAATGATCTCATCAGATTCATGGGTGTTGTCTAGAAAGTTTCAGAACATAGGAGCTCTGTTTCTATTTTACTTCTCTGTTTCCACCGTCTTTCATAGACAACTTTCAATAGAACAACAGAGTGGAGTTGAAAAACTCATTGTCGGCTATAACCATTTTTAATTATTAGAAGACCTCCACCACCTTCCTATGGACTTTTAATTATTAAAATTCCTCATTGTTGGCTATAACCATTTGCAATGGATCTAGGGTAGAGAAGGGCTTTCACTGCAACTGTAGTGAAGACTCATACATACAGAAAGAAAATACAAAGCATCCCATGGCCGCCGGCAGCAGTTTTTCTCTCTTCCGGTTTTAGGGGATGCCGGCAGCAGTTTTTCTTTCTTCCAGTTCTGGGAGGGAGAGTGGGGGAATTGGAAAAAAAGGGTAGAGAGGGAAAGATGAAGGGAAATTCTATATTCACCACCTATTTTGTTTAGCACACCCACATTCCTTCTTCATATGTGATTTTTTTTTTTTTTTATTTTGTAGAAGGTGGGTGTGCTCAACAAAATAGGTGGGTGCATATAGAATTTTCCAAAGATGAAAGAAGAAAGTTATCTTGACCTCGCCCGGAGGTCGCCGGAGGAGATGAGCTGTTGAGAGGAAAGGTGGAAGGAGGAAGAAGATGGAGAATGGAGAAGGAAAGAAGCAAAAATGAAAACCCCAAGTGGCTAAAATCGTTGCACACATGAAGTCCTATGGACATTTTTGGGTTTTTGATAAAAACAGGAAAAAAGTCGTCGGAGACTATCCGTTCCGTCGATTTGTCCTGATTTGAATGGAAACTTAAGCCCTATTTTGAAATGTAATTTTTTTTCGTCTTGATTTAAAATATGCTCAAAAGTTAACCCCTGATTTGAGTTTTCCTTAAAAAAAATTTAAACTCTCCATATTTCTTACAATCAAGTCCTTTCCATAATTTTTTTTTAAAAGATAAAGTTACCCTTATGACAAGTTTTTGTATTTTATTAACCTTCCTTCATCTCCAATATCAACCCAAAAATCACTTTATGGACTTCATTGATCTATTGTTGATAATGGGATACCTTATTTTAATCGTTCGGTCACCTAGCGGAATGCCATAAATTGTCTTGGCCTAAGTTTCAACTTAATTTTGATGGTCATAATCATTGAATGAAGCTAGTTTCCAGCCATTTGGAATCTATATAAAAGCTTCTTTTTTTTTTAACCATCAATGTATAAAGGTAGCTTAAAGTGGGCTCCTCTAAATTGTTTGGGTTGGAGTTGATTATTTCTCTTAAATGACTTCTTAAAGAAAATATCTAAAAAATGATGCAAGGGTATTTTTTTTTTCAAATTTCTTATGGCGAGGACTTAGATTGAAAGAAATAAGGAAAACTATTGTATTCTTTTGAAATATTAAAATATTCATGTACTTTTTGAAAACGAGCTAAAAAGTTTTATACTATTTTGGAATCCTCCTCTTTTTGCAAGGTTTGCCTACTTGAGAGGACTTAGGAGTGATACTATAGAGAGAGAGAGAGATATGGCGTGGCACTAACACCACTCTAACATGAGTGTGTTGGCTTTTATGGGCGTCCCTGTCAAATAGCTAGGATCTCAATCGTTCTTTCCTTGCCTACTAACCCTAAGTGATACTGTCAGTGTGAAGACTAAGGATCGATCACTGGGAAGGTTCCAATGCAACTCAACCAGATCTCACGTATTTAGTGTTCATTTTCGTATTTTTTAAAAAAAAAACTCAGCCAAGAGGGCATGGACTCAAGTAAGAGTCCGCATACATACGAGAAGACAGCCCATCCAAGTGGAAAAGGAGCACGCAAATACAGGGAAAAAGCTCACATAAGAGAAAAGGAAAGCCGGCGCGTGCTGGATAGGGTGACGTACCTACAATTCAAGCCCTTAATAGTCAGGTAAAAACCGTCACTCATTACCAATTGAGTATGGAGCTATTCTCCACGCCTAGTGTTCTTAATAGTGTCCAAAATCCCTGCTTTGGATTTAATATAGACGGGGAGTCGTTTATCCTCATAGGCCATGATTTTCAAGTGGTTTGCCCCACTTTGGAAGAAACAAAAGAGTCAATCGAACTGCAAAAGTGGAACATGTACTGGCATGCTGTTGTCTAGCACAAGCACAAAAGGATCCAAAACCGAATATCCCACCCCACCCGCTGCTTATCCCTTTCATAAAAGCATAAATATATAATCACTTTCTAATATAAAACTTCCGGCAGTACTATAAAAACACGCATAGCAATTATCACTCGCTTTGGTAACCAGAATATTCCCTTGGCCAATCTCATGCATTAAACACCAACGTGACCATGACATGATCTCTCTTGAGCTGCCACAAAACAAATGGATGGTTGCATTTCTTATCCCCCCACCCCACCCCTCCTCTTTTTTTGTTTATCACCCATGGTGCTCATTCATTCATACTTTTTGTAGGTTTTAAATTCAAATAAATTGTCCATTAATCTATTTTATTGATTACTCATTTTTTAAATATTTTTGCGACTTTGAGCTATGGTAACTGGAATACTGGATTATGCTTATGCTGCTTATTGGTATTGTACATTTTAAAACTCAAATAAATTGTCTCCGGGCTTGTTGATTAGAAATATGATTTGTTTTGTGAACTCGAATGATTGAACTCATTTTACCCGAAACGTCATGATTTCTACGGTGAAAAGAAAAAAATGTGACTTAGGCTTCCAAGAATCTCGGATGTCAAGCAAATTAAAAAGACTAATAATATGTTATATGTTTCGTCCAATATCAACTACTTGAACTCAAGCAATCTCGCTTCTCTTGTGCAGGTATATAGTCACAAGTCACACCCAAATAACTAAATACTCAGTTTTTAACCACCAAAGAGCTAAAAGAACGGCCCACGAATGAGAGGGCAGGATTCATCGCAAGTGACTTCTTATCTACCTTTTAAGAGAGCTAATTTGAAGGAAAGAAGATTTAATAACTTAGAACAGTTCCATAGTTTCTCTCTTCTTTTAAAACACATGATTACTTAGCCTTTCCTATTTCTTGTCCTCAAAACTAAGGCCTTTCATGACAAACCCAGAATGCATAGGTGGGGTTCTACTCCAAAATCAAGATTTGAGCCTACTTTTATTGAAATGAAACATGGGTTGATATTAATTTATATAAAAACTTTAATATCAATTCATTTAGCCCTCCTAAAGAATACAAAGAAGATGCTGAAATTTGAAAAGAGAAAGAAAGAACTTGGATTTTTATAGGATGGTCGACACAATTTGAAATTTTATAACTAGGCATGATAATAGCTTTATTGCATGATAAAAATAATTAAATGGGACCTATTCCTATTGGAGAGTGACAAGTTTTCTCATAATTAAGTGAGCCTCATTGAGGATAGTCAAATTTCTCATGACTCCACTTTTTAATCAAATTTCAAGGAAAGGCATTTATTGCCCATAACTTTGGGATGGTTAGAAATTCTACCCCTTGTTGATGAAACATTTTCAACAAATTAATCTACTTGTCTATAACTACCCTTGCATATCTTTTCTAATATTTTCATACAGGAGTTTGACCTTCTCAGTAACAGCCTCTGCATAGAGATAGAGATTACTCTTTTACCTGACATACAAGAAAAATCGCTTTGTAAAGACAGACGCACATTCCATCTTGTCAGGAAATATGCGGTGTGAGATCCTCGTACCGTGGCTCGCGGCTTAGCTTGAGCCGTGGCTCCACGTTATACGCCATTGGGGCCGCTTAGGAAAGAGAATCAGCTTTGTTGTCTGTAGTGTAGGTCCAGTCGAACAGTGGGGCCCACTAAATCAACGAACCTGATCGTCTATCATGCCTCATATCAACGGCCAGGAAGAGAGGGTGATTATATTGGGGTGGCCTTTCGGCCTCATTGATGGTACTGGTTACATTTTAGGGGCAAACAGGAAACTACAGTTTCTAATTAAGAAATAGGTGGGATCTGGCTTCTCAAATCCAAATAGTTGACCAACACTATCAACCCCTCCATAGGCTTAGGCCTCATTTTTCGATGTAATTGTAGTTGCTGTTCAAATGTATCCCATAAGTCTAATCATTCTAATTTAATTTTGGGTCCTTACTGGTTTTGTAAGAGCATCTTAGATTGTGAGTCAATCCGATGATTTTTGAATTAAAACAAAGTTTGTATGAGTGACAACTGACAACTCGGGCCATAGCCCCATTTGCTTGCATGAAATTAAATGGGGTCTTCAAAAGAAAAAACCCCCTTAAACTCGCATATAATGACGAAGGAGCCAACTTCTAAATAATAATGAAAAAGGATGCTTCTGCTAATTATTTCTCGACACTTTTACTCCTATTTTAGGATATCTTGAAATGTTAAAAGCCTTTTTATTTCCTTTTTTGGTACCTAGCATAAGGGGTTAGGAGCCTGAGACCCAGACTTCTAGTGAGGGAAGTAGACCCCTAGTGGGGTAGAACAGTCCAGCAAAGATGACTGTCAAATTCGAACGCAATCAAATAAGAACTAATGCCTCTTAACATAGGGGTAAGAGCTTGTTCTTAAAATGTAAAAAACTTGCATCCTCAATCATTAATTTTATGCGAATTTAAGAAGAATACATTTTAAAATATCACAAATGAAATTCCTAAAAAAGGGAAGAATTGCAGTTCTAAAAGTGCTATTAATTACATTCATTTATCATCGAAGCCAAACAGCCATACAAACACAAGCCCGAGCCAAGCCTTGTTGAGCCTTTAGAAAAATGACGTTACCTCGTAAAAGATTGACGTGTCAGGCGTTAATTGGCAATCAAGCGCCGGTGAGAAAGGGACACAAAGTCACAAAACCCTCTCTCTCTTCTCACGGTCTAACCCATGGAATAAAACAGAAATATGCCCTTCACCTGCCCCAGATTTCTTGCTCTCTCTTCGAATATTCTCCTTCTTCAACCATCTCTCCTTATGTATATATCTCTCATCTCTCTCCCTCTTTTCTCTACAAAATCAGTTTTTCAAATCTCAAATTCCCAACCCATTCTCCTTTTCCCTTAATTTGGGTATTCATTTCTTGTGTGGAAGAGATGAAATTTGACAAGTTACTGAGGAAACTGATTGAGGACACCGTTCCACAATGGAGGGATTTCTTCTTGTCTTACAAGAAATTGAAGAAGCAGTTGAAGCTCATGTATCCCGAGGCCGGGGAGGCGGCGAATAAACGGCCGAGATTGGCTGATGATGTGATGACACGGGAGGAGAAGGATTTCATCCATCTGTTGGAGGTCGAGATCGAAAAACTCAACTCCTTCTTCGTTGATCAAGAGGAAGAGTATATTATCAGACAAAAAGTATGCACTTCTATCCTTTATATATATATATATATTATATATGTATGTTCTTAATTTTCTTTATGAAAATCTTTTTCTTTTCTTTCTTTCTTTTTTTTTTTTTCCGGATCGAATGGGCCGGCCAGACTCGGCCGATTTTGGTCCAGTTGATCAGGGAACTTAGAGAGTGGGCAAATTGTTTCTTAAGTTGTATATATTTATTACAATTAAAACATTAAAAAATATTTTTTTTTTTTTGAAATAATCACATAAACTCCGTGTGCCAATAGCCCAAGTGGTGACTGGTGAGGCATCTCCTTATTCACAGGCACAATTCAAGGATCAATTCTGTTGGATAGAGACTTGGGTGAAGTGATTTGCGGGTGTGAATATGTACCAGAGTGAAAAAAGGAAAAAAAAAACATAGCTTTTATGTAAGTTCATAGTGTATTGATTAAGCATATGAATATCTTCATTCAATCTGGAGACTTGTTGGGCCCATGATGTGTCAAGCGGAGTTGTGTAAGTTGACCGCTCTTTGTTTGTTTGTTTTTCAAATTAAAACTAGTACTAGCCCATCTCTTCGCATATGACCGGCTTGAGTCAACTTGGATGGGTTCGACTAGTCGACCCACTCGTCCATAAAATTATAATTTAAAGTTGTTTTGTTCTTTTCCACAGCCAATATAGGTAATTAAAGTTACAAGTAACTTGATCACAGAGCAAGATCCAATCAGGCCTTTTATGTTAAATGCTGGGCTGAGCCTAGGTTAATTAGGGTTTAATGATACATAGAGTGAGACCCAGCCAGTTCAACCATCTCATGTCTAGAAAACGAGGGGCCTAAAGCACAATCCAAATCCAGCCGAATACGGACTGGACTGGGTCTTGGTGGTCCTAAAATGTGGATTCTGTTTTCTTGAAACGGAGTATGGTAGTGTAATCCCTGTAGATCTATAAGCGTTTAAAGGTTTATGAGCAGTGGGCCCCATGTGGCAGATTTATGTGACGTTGCGCAACGGCGGGTCTAGGATTTTCATTTGACTGGTGTGGGCCATGGTCAAATTAAGAAGTCAAATAATAAAATAGAAAATTTTAAGGTCTTATTTAAGAAGTTTATCGAGTTTTGGAGGTGCGGCCGCACCCGCGTTGTAACATTTAGTTCCGCCGTGACATCGTGGTACTTGGTATAGAAAAATAATTCTCTATCATCTAACAATCTAAGTTATGGTCTTAAATAGTTATAGGATATGATTTGAAGTGTTCCAGTAGAACAACAGTTCTACTGCTTTTGGAGTATTGATTAGGTCTATAACATTTGATATCAGAGCCGGCTTCCACGTCTTGAGTGTGAGTTACAAAAATGGCTATTTGGAGTAGAGTGAAGCCATAAAGTGAGAGAGAGAGAGAGGCTACCTAAAGCCAGAGTGAGAGTCATTGTGGAGAGAGCTACCTACTGTAGAGAGAGAGAGAGCTGTCTCAAGAGGGGAAAAGGGCTACATGCCACTAGAGCAAGAGCTGCCGAGGATGACGATTGCGGAAGCGTGGTGATTTATTATGATCTCAAATAGTTAAAAAATTTGATTTGACGCGTTCCATCAGTCCCCGGGCTTTCGACGTATTAGTTAGGTCTATAACAATGGTTCTAAGTTCAAACTAATGTTTATGGTTGTGTTAATGGTGACTGATTTGAAATTCATTTTGACTGTTGCAGGTGCTCCAAGACAGAGCTGTAAATGCTTTGAGCTCAAATGAGGAACTGATGAAACTTGGAAAGGACATAGTAGATCTCCATGGAGAGATCGTCCTCTTATTGAACTACAGTGCACTCAATTATACAGGCATGAATACTCACTATATTATTTTTATATCTCATCAGCACAACCTATTAATTATCAATGGCGATTGATCTGCTTTCTGCAATGAAATATAGTGAATTATGTAAAAACTTTGAGGGCCTATTTGTTTCTCTCAGGTAACTGAATTCCTAGAAATTCCAATAGATAACTCTTTGTATTTTTGTAAGCAGTTAAAAATGAAGAATCAAAGGTGAATGTCCAAAAAATGACCATCAAATAATTTTTCCTTCGGTTGAAATTAATCAAGGGAAGATCGAAAAATAAATACCAAGCTATCATCCTAGTAATTCAAATCTTAGAAAATCAACCTCCTAACTATCATACTAGCTATCATCCTAGCTATCACCTATTCAATGTGAACAAACAGCCAATTCGCATGCAGAAGAAGATCTAGTTGGACTCTTCATCTCCACCACATTATAGATACTCAATCGCAGTATGTTTGCTTTCTACACTATTTTGTGGGGATTCTTAGTGGATGGTTGAGACTGCCACACCTACTCACATTTTTTTTTAAATTACAGTGAAATCTCCTTTGTTACACTAATTTAGTGACATTTTTCATTCATGCTTTTTATCAATAGGCCTAGTGAAAATACTGAAGAAGCACGACAAGAGAACTGGGGCTCTTATTCGGCAGCCTTTCATCCAGGAGGTCCTGCAACAGCCTTTCTACAACACTGATTCGCTTAACAAGCTTGTGAAAGATTGCGAGAGGTTGGTGGATCGCCTTTTCCCTGAGACTGAATCCTTAGTCGATGGAGGAAGTGTTGCTGTCAAGAGAAATCAGGTTTCTACCGCTATTGAAGAAGATGGGTCACTCAGATTGCCCAAGGAGTTAGCAGAGATCCAACACATGGAAATCTTGTACATGAAGAGAACACTGGCTGCACTGAAGGTTCTCAAGGAGATAAGGAGTGGAAGCTCGACTGTCAGCAAGTCCTCTTCGCCACCTTTGCAGACGACTGACTTTGGCTTTGAGGATAAATGGAGTAAGATCCCAGTAATTGAACAAGCAGCCAAGTAATGATATAAGGCAATGGAAGTTGTGTTTTTCCACTCAAATATCCTCTTTCTCAATTTGGTTGGGAGTGAATCACTTCTCTGATCTATGGCACGCATACTTGAGCCGTTTTTTTTTTTTTTTTTTTTCCTTTTTTCCCCTCTTACATGTGTGCTTGTATTGGACTATAACAGACACGTAAAATGCTTGAACTTGAAATATAGGTTCATCAAACTCTCCTTCTCTCTCTCTCAACAATTAGACCCTTCTTTCAGCTGTAAATTTGAACGTGGGAGATGAATAAAATTGCCAAAAGTTCCGGAATTGTAGACAATTTCAGCAGAATTGTTCACGGGAAATCATCTACACAACCTAATCCATCTATGATCAAGTTACCCGCTTCACATACACACTATCCTTAGTGTGATTGCCATGGGCCCAAATATGAATTGATCCAACTGTTGCTCACTATGAGTTGAAATCTTAATTATAAAATGCTGTATTTTTCAAACTTGATGGGCATAAGATCAAGGGATTATTATCTAATGTGATTGATATGGTCTGAGTTCACACCAACATGAATCTCTAATTTCATAGAAGGGATAAATGATCAGTTCTTTTTATTTCCGTCTCCCTCCCATGATTGGCAGCTATGACTCATTTCTGCTGCAATTAGAGATAGTGATACTCTGCATATCTATGCAGACTTCAAGGTTCTTAGAAAAGCTATGACTGACCCACATATGTCTCTATGATCTCAACGCTTTCAGGCTAGAAGACTAGGAAGAATGATTTTTGATGTCGATGCCCAAGTCTGTTCCAATTACATTGAAGAGGCTAGTAGGTGGTCTATAGTAGCAAAGCACCAAAGGAATTCAGCCCGGTTTCTTGAGTTTCCTCTCTAACTTCTTTTAAAAAAGCAGTTTTGCAAGTTCACCGAATCACCATGTTGTTGGTTGTTTAAGTGGACCATGGAGGATGTTATTTCCTTCCTGGACTCATATTGTCTGTGTTTTCTTGTGAGCTGGCCCGGCTTATGGGTCTTTTGGGCTAACCCAGCTTGTGGGGTTTTCATTTTTTGTTAGCGGGCTTCTATGGGTTAGCCTTTCTGGGCCTGCAAGTGAGAAAGAGCTTCTCCTCATTCATTTGTACATCTGTACCTCTTCCTTTGGAAAACCCCACCCCCAGCAAAAAAGAATTAATAATAATAATAGTAGCCCTTTTACAATAATGCAAAAGACTAGGGTACTATAAATCAAACAGGAAATCTTTAAATAAGGCGTTATGTTTTTACCTTATTTTAAAAGTGGACGTAACTCTCAAAACTTTTCAAATTAATCCCTAAGTTTTCAAGTAAACTTTCAATTAAGGACATCCGGCCATTTAAATGTATTTTCTGACGATATTTTTCTCAATTATTTTAAAATATCCAAACTATATTTCATTAAAAGCCATGAAATAGTTTCGGCAACTATTATATACAAACGATCGTCATGGGGTCCTTGGTTATCCTTGATCATCGTGAGGACGCCGGTGAAGGAAATGAGAAAAGTACGGAGAAAGTGAATAAGAGTTTTATTTTAATATTGAAGAGTATTTTGGATATTTTTAAAAAATTGAGAAAAAGATTTGAAGAAATTATCTTTAAATAGATAGAGGTCCTTAATTAGAAACTTCCTAAAAGACTTATAGACTAATTTAAAAAGTTTTATAACTTATGGCTTTTTTTTTTTTTTTATAAATAAGGTAAAAACTTGATACCTTATTTGAAACTTTCCCTAAACAAAACCTTCTAGACTTAGGCCAACATGGCCCAAAATTGACATGGTCAGAAGACAGGAACTTTTTCTTTTGGCTTTTTGGTGTCTAGTGTTCTGTGCTATTGCTGGCAGATAGAGATGTCAAGTGGGACGTGCCGGCCCGGCCCGGCCCGCTAGTCAACGGGCAGTGGCACGGCACGGCCCGGTCAACGGCACGGCCCACTGGGCACGGCCCATGACGCGGGCCGTGCTGGGCCGAGCCGCGCAGGCCCGCTGGCCCGTTAGGCACGGCCCGCCAGGCCCGCAAGCCTAGTGGGCCAGCCCTGTGGCCCGCCAGGCCCGCCTGGCCCGCCAAAAAAATTATTTTTTTTATATATTTTTTTAAATTTATAAAAATCTAATTCCCATCCAACTAACAACCCTAGACATTTTCTAATAAAAAAAACACTTACATAACTTGGTAAGGTAGGACTTTAGTGTAAATTAGTCACACTAATAAAGAGGGGCAATGTGTTTTTGGGGAGAAGTAATAAGGGGAATGTTTTGGTGTGACACACTTACCTTTACTAAATTTGCCCCGGCCCCTTGCCTTCAATAATTTTATTTTCTTCAGAGATATTTGAGAATCTCAAATGAAATTCCCTACCTGCATTCATCTATATTCAAGAACCCCTGAGCATTTGAGAAGTTGAGATTCTTTATAGGTTGGAAAGCTCAGGATTAAACACAAGAATATGTTCATAATTCAGTCATTTATGTTCAATATAATCTCGTCACATGTACCTATAACTCCACTCTCGATCACATCACATGAAGCCATATATTTACATTGATATGAACACTAGGAAAAAGAAGTAAAAAATATGTAACCATGATAAAGATAATGAGAATTATTGACTAAGACTAAAAACCCATAACTAAAAAATAAAGAAATTGATGCAAATCTAAATAAAATGAAGTCCAAGGTTGTGGTTTCATGGTGGGTCATTTGGAAGACTTGAGATGATTATTGATAAAAGTAGAAATATTTAACCGCGCTAAGTTCTTGTTTAAAGTATGATAATTCAGCCAAAAAATAGAAATTGAGTTTGCCATCTCAATTGAAATATCCTTAACCATGGCATTTCAATTTGGCTGAAAAATGAGTAGAAAAAAGGACATGATATGTTTTTTTTTATATTTTAGGTTGTTTGAATGAAAGAGTAAAAAGTTGGATAAAAAAGGTGTTAGCTTCTCATCATCATCTAAAGTGGTTAAGTTCTCATCCTAATGTAACTAATAGTTTAATATTCATGGTTAGGTTCACATCCTCATCTAACTAGTTTTAATATTGTTTGAATACATATTAGTATACAAAAGTTAGGTAGTCTAGTGGTTGTGTTTATCTTTCTGAGATCGAGTTCACCCAAACACATTTATTTTTAAAAATCTATACAAATTACGCAGGTCGGGCCAACCCAACCCGCCTAAAAAAAAAAAAAAGAGGCACGCCTGGCCCGCGGGCCGGCCCGGCACGGCCCGCTCCAGCCCGCCCCACTGTGGGCCGTGCCTGGCAGACTTTGTGGACTCAGCAGTCAACAAAAAAGAACAAAAAATGGAGTTGGTTGGGGCCCATTGATCCATCACAATGATAATAAAACCCATAAGATGTTCGCAGACATCAAATACTGAATAAAACCCATAAGATGTTGGTATTTATTTTTTACCCAAAAAAAAGAGAAAAGGAATTGATTGTTAATTCTCTACTGAATATACTTTCAATATCTGTTTCTGGTTTGAATAAATGACTTGTAATTAATAATAAAATTGATTTTTAATATATAGCTAACTCAAAACTTTCCTTTGCATGTAAATGCATAGGGTTAATGGGTCCCACCAACATACTTTCCTGAAAGGTGACTTATAAGTAATCAATTGAGTGTTAATAAAGAAACTTGTTTTGGTTGATTCTGATCTACAAAAAATATTAAGACCAGTATGATCATGTAATCTTTGTGAAATCATAATAATTCCTAGGATGAGATCAACCATGTCCAGATCACTATGCAATATTTAGGGGCTATAATGAACACCCACTCTGATCTAAGGACTAGGCAATGGATAGTTTGCATCTTCTCATGCTATCTACTCGGATTTCTCCCTCGAAATCTTCTGAATGGATGAGTAGGAATGGGTGACCGTGCATTAATCTCCTTCTAGGGGAGCACATCATCCTTCAAAAGGTTAGTATACTTTCTATATTCTGATTAAGTTAAAATTGGAACCCTTCTTGTAATTACTTGTTCAATTAGGAGAGAGTTGGACATGTGATTCCTTTCTATATGTTCCTTTTCTAGTTAGTGTTAGGTGAAGAAATTAAAGTTCCCTTTAAGAGGGATATTTTCAATTGAAAAAGGAAGGAAAGAAAAAGGAAGTGGGATAGCTCCAATTGGCTTGCCTTGGGCCGGATGATTGGGAAAAGCTAAAGCAATAAAAAGTGAGAGTGATCACATATTGAGAAGAGGGTCCCACCAAGTGGGCCCATCTCAATTGCCAACACAACCAAGATGCCATATATCTCCCATTGACAGGGTCATCTTTTTGGTGATGGCCGGCGGATGGTCTGTCTTACAAATGAAAAGGGTCAAGTTCAAGTGGTTTCCACATTATATCATATCTAGAGGTGACAATTAGGTCGGGTTGTGTTAAACGGGTCGGACCCATTTATTAAACGGGTTATACATGTCTAACCCGCATCCGACCCGTTTATTGAACGGGTTGGAAACGTCTAACTCGCACCCACCACGGGTCAATCGGATCCGACCCACTTAAACTCGCATAACCATTGCGGGTTATACAAGTCAGGTCGACTCGCATAACCCACATTCATCTAGTGAATCAATCGACTCAACTATGGTTCCCTGCTTGACCAAAACTGACTTTTAAGTTTAAATTTGGTCTAATCTCATTTCAACAATCATTTGATGCGCATTACCTTGCTTTCCATTAATAAAAAGGGTGTGGTTGAATTGGTTAAGGTCTATTCATTCTTTTTTAGCCTATGCATTAAAACAATCAAATTCAATTTTAGTTTAAATAAGCGGGTTCTGCGGGTCAAGCGGGTCAACCCTAACCCGACCCGCTTAAGTGCGGGTTATGAATACTAGACCCGTGACCGACCCGCCTATCAAACAGGTCAGGTTAAACGGGTAATACGCGGGTCGGGTCGGGACGGTTTGGTGGGTCGGGTCATATTTTGCCACATTAAAGTGCATATGATATTGTTCGGGACAGACCAATGTAAATGTGGAGTTTGTATTTTGCCCTAAAATATTATTTTTTACTTTTTAGAAACGCTTTTCATAATTCCTAGTTCATGTCACCATGGCTAGATGGAGGACCGCTGGGAACCACTGTGAATACGCCTGGCAGCTGATGTGGAGTCACATTCAACACTGAGGATAGGGCTGCACAGAACCGGACCGCAGACCGGACCGGGCCTTTTGTGGTCCGGTCTAGACCGGACCGGACCGCATTTCTTAAAATAATAAATTCTTTTTTTCATATTGATGAGGCATGAGCCCAACACCCATTTGTAAAACCCATCATTCATTCATTTGACATTTGCCCACTTTTTAGATGTGAGATGAAAATGAAAAAAAAAAAGAAAAAAAAAATTGAAAAAAATAAAATAAAACTGGTCCGGACCACTTTAAGTGGTCCAACCGGACCGGTTTGGACCGGACCGGAAATCCGGTTGATCACCCCTAGCTGAGGAAGAAGAAGGAAACAAACAAGAGAGTCGGGCTTCTAAGCCCTAAAATGTATGAACGGGTCAAACGTAGGGTCTCTTAACATTAAAAAAAAATGTCGATAGGGACCCTAGAAAAGAATATTAAAAAAAATTATGTTTTGGGCAAAATGACTGATTTGGTGCAAGGGCATTTAAAATTACTTTTTTGATATGGTGGTCACCTAATCTATTTTTTCCAGTAAAATCTTCATATTATTTTCCAAATCCTCAATAAAGCCTTTATATCGAGTTTTTCATAAAAGAGTGGTTAGAAAGAGAGTTACGAGGGAGAGAGAGTGTTAACAAAAATAGCTGGTGGAGATTAATGAGAAAAATAGCCGCCGGAAATTAATTATAAAATTAATGAGAGAAAGAGTTACCCACCATCACCTTTCTCATTTTTATATTATTTCTCTCATTCATTTAATCTCCGCCATCATTCTTTTATATTATTATTTTAATGATAATATACAACATGACTATTTTGATTGTACTGAAATTTGAGAATATATCACGCGAGCAGTAAGATATTCACGTTGAATGATCAATATAATCATTGTGGGTCATTGGGTGGAGTTTTGGAGACGTGTGTACTAGTTGCACAGAGGAACCGGATTCCGGAATCCGGATTCATTGAGAGAAACACTCTCCTGTTTATATTATGACAATTCCACTCGGGCTAAAAGTTTCCACGTTTCTCACGACTCCACCGTACACCCCCTATTTTCTCTTTTACAAAATATAAAAATGTTGGTTGACTTGACCCCATAAACAGAACAAAAAAACAATCCCTCGGATTCCCTGTTTGCATTAACAAAGAGACCCATCACCAACCTCCACTGATTTTGGTACGATGAATCGTGGTTCCACTGTAATAGACTAATCGATTCAACGTTGCATTTAACGCGCCTCGACCATGACCAGGTCTTAAGTCTAAATCCTCATCATATCTCCTCCTCTCTCTCTTCATTTTGTTTCAAGAGTTCTTCAGTGAGTCTGCAGGTATAGGAGATCAAATGCTTGCTTTCTCTCATGCATCGTTGACTCTTACAGATTTTCTTCTAATTCTTTCTTTCATTCATCATCTTCCAGCTAAAAAGCTAGCTCTTCAGAGAAATAAAATTAAGAAATGGGTTTTTTTAGCTCCAGCTCTTTATGGGGAGGATTCACTTACAATTTTGCTGCAGCGGCTTATGTTTGGAGTGACAATCTACGCTTCACCTTCGTACTCCAGGTGCTTAATGAATTACTCTTTTTTCTTCTTCTTCTTCTTTTGGGGTGTTTTTATCTTGAATTATAGTTGTGAATGAGATCCAGGCCGTTCATCCAGTGGGGTACCAATACCATCCACATGATGTGCCCATCTTCATTATCTGAGATAATGAAAAAAAAAAGCACTTCTTTACACGGGACTACGAAACGAGTGGTCTTGGGAGTAGGGACTCCCGTACGTATACTTTTTGATTAACCACCCATTTCTTTCCGACGGTCCTAAATTGAAGGGCTAGGATTCCACGCACCTGCGCACTTTACCCTTAGTTGTGGAGGGAGGGAATCTATAGTCCTGATCCTCTGTGGCAGCCTCCATCACTCCATTATGGGCCCACATAATATTAACTCATGAGTAGTGCTCCAGAGCCCGGATTTTTGTGCCCGGGCTCTGGGAGCCGTGCGAGAGCCTGGGCACAAAACTCGGGCTATAGAGACTTTTTCTTAATTCATATAGTCCGTCGTGAATGTCATCCCCCACCGAGATATTTCTTAAAATATAGGTCTTATAGGAGTGTCTTCTATGATATAATTGAGCACATGACTGAAACATTATTAATTGTGATCTATTTTTATTGGACTAAGGCACAGGGATATATCATAGGAGGCATTGTGGGCCCTGAGATTTTTGGGGCCTAAAATAAAGATTTCAAAGGGGGCTTCCTTATACATTGTATACGAAAATTAGTTTAAAAAAATGGGTCATAAATTAATCATTACTAAAATTCAAAACATATATATAGAAAAATCAATAGTCATTACATCACTTCAAATTCATTTAAACACTACTTTTCTAGCATTTTTTGCTGCAAATGTATTAATCAAAGCCGCGTAATCAATCTTATCAACCATGACATTCTAAATTGACAACATAGCTAATCCATTTAATCTTTCCTGTGACATGGTTGACCGAAGGTAAGACTTGATCAACTTTAACTTTGAAAAACTTATTTTCCCGGAGGCAACTGTAACTGGTATAGTTAGCAATATTTTGTATGCAATCCATGTATTGAGAAACAACCATCTATCACCTTTAAATAATTGAGCACATCAATTGGCTTTGTTGTTTCTTTTGACAAAACTTCTTTCAACACTTTCAATTCTGAAAATGAGTCTCTCCCATCAATATCAGAAAGCGCATCCTTACTCAAAAAAGTTTCAAGATTAGCACAATAGGACATCAAAGCTTCATCATTGGTAGCATTTAAATTCTTCAAATCAAACAAAAATCCAAAAGTCTTCTCATATACTTAAAACTGTTCGAACCGGCTTTGAAGTGATGAAAGAGCTTGATCTACAATATATAAGAAATACTTCGCTTTAAAAGATTCTTCAGTTGACCGTATCGCCTCTTCACTATTGTACGTTCTCGTCAAATTGATTCTTTTTATACATGATTCATTTTTCTTGAAATGCCGGCTCAACATTCATTCTAGCTGCAACCTATTTAGCTTCAATCATGGCCTCTACAAATTCAGCTTTACTAATTCTGATCCATCTTATCCCAATTACTCGAATCATCAACATTTGAAGGCTGAAATTCTACATTTTGGTCTTCATATTGACTATCATCATTCTTATTGTCATTTTCATTAATCCACTGATTAATCTCCTCATCAAGTGTATCTTCATGCTCTTTATTTACTGAATCTATAAATTCTTCATCCTCAAAATTCTCAACTGGAACTGAATCATCTGTTTGTTTCTTAGCAACAACAAACTTATCAAGAGCTCCTGATTGAGATTGAATACGTGCATCAACTTTTTATTTTTTTTCTTTTTTCAGACCCTGCGAGGCATTTTCTATATGCATGATTCTAGGAAATAATCTAATGCGGAACTTAAGAACCAACGATTAATCCAAATTCAAAAGCTTCAAATTCAGGTAAAATTACCGAGGTTGCGAAATAATAGAGTGCTAGACAAGCATCAATAACTCAATCAACACCATAAGAGCATCTGTATATCATTAAATCAAATAAACAACAAACAACAATCAACAAATTTGCCAAACATAACCCATCTACAAATTATTTGTATTTTCATAATGTGATGATTCAACTGATTTTTTTTCTTCATAATATGCGAAAGATCATTTGATTCAATTGATATTGTGGTTAAACTTAGTGGTAACTTTTCTTATCCTTTTATTTTTATATTGAGTTTTTGTATACAATAAATTCTTATATAACAAAAAAAAAAATGTTAATCAATAGTCTTATCCCCTTAAAAGTCAAAAAGATTAAAAGAACAAATAAAAAAATAATGGCTCATTTTTAAAATATTATTTGAAACTTGGAAAGGAGAGAATGTTCAATCACCTGATTCTCTTCCCGGCTCGTCGGCACAAAGCGGTGAAATACATAAACGAAAAGTCGAAAAAGGTTTTGCAGTCCAAAAACCCAATTTTAATTGGGAATAAGGAGACCCAGTTTTGATTGTGAATAAGGAGGGAGGGAGAGAGAGAGAGAGAGAGAGAGAGAGAGAGAGAGAGAGAGAGAGAGAGAGAGAGAGACGTGGTGTATTTGATCTCCGAAGTCGAAAATGAATCGGCATCCAAAACTACTCTATAATAGCTGACCTAATCTTTTCCAATTTCCAAAGCTTTATACTATTTTTTTCATTTTTTTTACTTTTAAATAGAATGCAGAATCAATAATTTAGGGCCCTTTTGTAACGGGCTGTTTAGAAATTAGGTCATTTCTCATGTCTTGGGCAGCCTTTTTTTTATTTTTTATTTTTTACAGACCTATATATTATATGGGTTAAAGAAATTTGGGGCCCTAAAAAATAGATAAAAATTGAAGGCCTAAAGCGGCGGCTTCTTGGGCTTTAGCCCAAGGCCGGCTCTTATAGGAGGAGATGATATTCATCTTGGATAGTTCAAATTACCATTATATGGGACCATGATGGAGCTTTGGAGACCTATTATATGGAAAGCATGTAATAGCGGCCACCGAGGATCCAGACTCCTTCTTAAAGGCACACGTGGCATGTTTCTGGGGAGTCACTTGCCTCGTGTGAGATGCAATAATATGAGGACCTCCAACAAAAATAGGAGGTATGATGAAAGTTAAAATCCATCAAATCTAAAGTCATTAAAATGAATGGTAACACAGTAAGTAGATAAAGAGCGAGGCGTGGATTTTAACCATCAATTTGATGTCCTTTGCTCAGATTCCAGTAGCACCAACATGGTCCCTTCTATCTGGTGGGCCATTGGGCTCCACAAACATGCCACATGTCCTCTATTTACAATGAAAATATGTAATTGATTGTCCTACAATTAGTGGCGAGGAACTAGAAGTCCTTTGATATGTATGATTTATTGGCTTTTTCCAATATAATCTGGCCAATGGATGGTTGGCTACAGCTAGCTGGCTTTGACATTCAACACACTATTGTTACAAAAAGAGACACCAATAATTCCTGGGCTCCTTTTATGCAATTTGCACCTTGCCCATGGGTTCCACTTATGATCAATTCTTCCCCCATGAGACCCACCACCCCGCAGGCACTCACCCCATTGTTCTCATCCTTCAACATTTTTTTGGTCACTTCCGGTAAGGACAAAATATTGTGTACTACTAGATGGACAAGTACCAGGCCTCAACCTTTTTCCTTTGTCTTGTTTACTTGCTAGTTGATACTTTGGTGTTTGCTTCCCTTTGTTGTTCTCCTTATGGTATTGTTCGCTTGTTTTTGTTTAATGAACTTCCCTTCTAGGGAAAAAAAAAAAGAAAAAGAAAAAAGCCAAAAGACCTTTTTCCTATGGCTAACAAAGAACTATAAATTTAATGGCAAGGCAATATCCGGTTGGTATGGTTGGCTCTTATACCATATTAAGTTTCTTTTGTTAACCATTTTTACCAAACTCGTTATCGAGGTGTTAGTAGAGACAACATAAATACTTTTCAATTCTCCCCCTTCGGTGGAGCCCACTCCTCAACAAGAACCATATCCACGGTAAGAAAATAGGGTTTTATAGGTAATCACCTATAATTTCTTTTTTAAAGATTATTAGAAATTATTTCTTAATATTTACAAAAATTCACCCCTATTAATCAGAGAATCTCGGTCAATGACCTTGACCAAAAGACAAATTGTAATTCTCAATTATCGTCGAATATTCCTATACTTTGTAGTAAAACGATGAAAGCTCCTTTGATTCTAATCTATTTCAGATTATGTTGAGCCATTTTTCCGAGAGGGCCCTCGTTATAGCCAAGATCTAGCTTGCGATAACAAGCGAGGCGAGAATGCCCAGGTCTGTTAGAACTCTAATTAAGAGTTTAGTCTGATTCCTCTTTTTATTGGAATATTATTAGAAAATTAAGGCACGAACTTGGAGCTATATATTGGGTGTTTCTCTCAACCCAAAGTGATCCACCGCCTCTCTTATTATTTTGAATAAGAGATATCTTAGAGAGAGAATTATTCTTTAAAGCTATTGAAAGATTGTTATGAAAGGCTGCTCTAAAAAATCTGAAGCTTCTACTTCTTTGTAGAAGATTGTGCATCTTGATCTCAAGGTGTTGAAGGAGGGTCAAGCACAGGGAGAGGTGCGCGGCGAGTAATCGTGGCAGCGAGGAGTTGTGCAAGAATAACTACAGTCCTTAAGTCGACGTACTGATTATGATATAGGAGCCGTGAGTATATCTTATAACCGTTCAATAGTGATTGGTTCTTCTGATCGTGGTTTTTCTCCCGGAAAGGATTTTCACGTTAAATTTGTGTCCGCCTTCTTATGATGATTGCTTTGTAGATAGTTATTGCTATTTCTATCTTGTTTATTTGGTTACATCTGCTGCATTGGATTGTTAGACTAGCTTACTCATCCCATTCTAGTAACTTTCATATTAATTAGTAGTATTTCTGGGAAAGATCTTTGAAGGCCAATCAATCAAACTAGGACTAATTTTTTCAATTTAATCCCAACTTGGTTAGGTTAAAGAAGTTTTCACCTTTCGGAGTAATGGAGGAGGTTCATCATCATCATGATCAAAGACTTGTCCCAAATATGTTTGGGTTGGTTACATAAATTATGTTTCTTTATTGAAGTCATACTCAAATCCTCCAATAGATTGCAGTTCTTCATATCTATCTTTTATACTTTCATCCATGACCTCTTTAGCCTACCGTGTTTCATATATATTATAATTATTTTGTACATGTAAACTTCTTGATTGGTCAACATTCTGCCCCATAGGTCATAGTTGGTTCAGTAGTTGTGTTGTAAGATGTTTTCTTCAATCTTATTTATATGTATTAATCACAAAACACTCCAGAAAAAGGTATCCACTTCAACCATCTCGCTCGTATTTCATGGTTGACATCTTCATCAAACTCTCCATCCTAACTAATTATTAAGCTAAGTTATTGAAATGAATCTCTTTGTGATATATTTTGAGCTTCACTTGCGCATATCCTAAGTGAAGTGCAATCTGCCTTTGTATGACATATTTTAAAGTTCTTAGATTCCAAAGCCTCCTGTTGTCTCTCAAGTTTTATGATCATGTTATCTCTTGATTCATCCACTAATATTGTAACATTTGCAAATAATGAATATTAAGATACATTTTCTTGAGTATGAGCAAATTAGTCGAATAGATAATCGGCTAAAGTTGACCCTTAGTGCAAACCTACAATCACTAGATTCTCACTTGTCTTACTAAAGTGGATCTCATACTCATTTCTACTTCCTCATATATATTAATAAAGATGTCAATATAACCTCACGAGGACACTCCTTTTATCTAAAAGCCACCAACTCAAATATCTAGGCATCTTGTCGTAGGCCTTATTTAAATTGATGAGGAGCATATGGAGGTTTTTTTTTTTACCTTTTCTTAGTATATCACTCAGTAAATTACATTTACTATTTATTTGGACCAGACTGGGATTCAGGCTTCTATCACTTCTCCATGCTCAGCCAATATATATAAATGGGCCAAAAGTTTATGTTAGGATTTTAGTTGGCTAATTCTTCTATCTTGAACAAAACTCAGAGTCCTAATCGAGTTGTATTTTCTATTTATTTTAGAATAGGATTGTGAAGATAGCATTTGGTTTGTGAAGACCTCTTCGGAAGATGTTAATACACTTAAAAGTGTTCCAAAGTAAACAAAATACATCAAGAGAGACTTTCCCGGACAAACTCCTCGTGCAACAGGTAAGTTGACAGAACCCAGTCTCGCTATAGCGAGACTGAATCTCGCTATAGCGAGAAGCAGTTCTGTCAATGACAGAATGCAGTCTCGCTATAGCGAGACTGAAGCTCGCTATAGCGAGCTGGGAGTTTCTGTCCCAAACGGGACTCTACTATTCTGATATTCCAAACTTCTTCCTAGAGTCCTGTTTCATCACAAAAAGGATTTTGCACGAACCATGGGCTATTTATTAACCCCTTGCATCCACAAACAAGACACAGAAGATTTATTATTCACTTGAGTTCTTAAGATTGATTTCTGGAGAGTTTTGTGGGCTTAATTATGCAAGGGAGATTGTGCTGAAGAATTATTCTCTTTCCCTGTGATCAAGCACCTTGAAGGGGCATTCAAGGTGGGTTTCAAGCTAGCACGTGGAAGGTGAACGGCGGGTCGTCGGCAAGTTCTTCACAGTCCTTTTAGGTTGAGTTGCAACTGGGACAAAGGTCTAGTGAGTTCACTTGTAATCTTCAAATTATAGTGCTCTGCTTTAGGTGGTCTCTACCACCCGTGGTTTTTTCCCGAGTTGGGTTTTCCACGTAAAAACTTGTGTCTCGTGCTATTTTGTGGTGATTGATAATTATCTTGTATTAGGTTAATTATTTAATTATTTGTGTTAGGAATTCACAAGATAATCTGAGAAAGGACCTTAGCCTGTGTTAAGGCTTAAAATGAAGGTTAAGTAAAACCTTCACGTGGTATCAGAGCAAGTTGCACAACTCTAAAGTGCGATCCTCTCAGATTTGATCTATGGAATTCACTAGGGAAGGCACATCTACCACCAAGCCTCGATTACTTGAAGGTAGTAGCAATTATGCTTACTGGAAAGTAAGGATGACTGCGTTTTTACGTTCTCTTGATCATGATGTTTGGCAAACAGTGGTAAATGGCTACAAATCACCAACAATTGTAGTTGAAGGGAGAACTGTTCCCAAACCAGTAGCTGACTGGACCCAAGGAGAAAAGAATCAGACCCATTGGAATGATAGGGCTATGAATGCTATGTACAATGGCGTTTCTCATTCAGAATTTCGAAGAATTTCAACTTGTACCACTGCTAAAGAGGCATGGGATCTTTTAAGAACAGTGCATGAAGGCACTGATATTGTCAGGCAAACTAAAATTCAGAATCTGACATCTGCCTTTGAGACTATACGTATGAAAGACGATGAAACTTTTGATGAATTTAATGCCAAACTTGGGCATATTGTAAATTCAAGTTTCAATCTGGGAGAACCTTTTCCAGATTCGAAAGTGGTAAAGAAAATTCTTCGATCTCTGCCTGAAAGATTTCAGTCCAAAGTGATTGTCATTGAGGAACACACTAATCTCAATGAACTTCCTGTTGAGGAACTTGTTGGAAATTTACAGACTTTTGAAGCAAATCACTGCCCTAGTAAAAAATCCAAAGGCATTGCTCTCTTGTCTTCTAAAGCTAACAATGATGATGAATCTGATAATGATTTTTGTGTGGGGAGATTTCCAGAGCTACAGGATTAAGCTAATCACAGCCATCAGATGGGGCTAAGCATTCTCACGTGCCATCCGCGCGCCATCTACGTGGCACCAATCTCACCTCGGCTTTCAGGGACAGGAGGTCCGGCCGAAGTCAGGCAGCTCCGGGCCCTTAGCGCCGAACTGGCCCACCTCGGGAAGCATCTCGGCAAAGAGTCCACCTCGGCAGGGCCACCCCGGATGCCATCTCCGCAGAGAGCCCTACCTCGGCTGAAGCCGCCTCGGCTGAAGAAGCCAGGACAGTAGACGAAGCAAGAAAGAACCTTCACTTGCGCCCCTCATCCCCCACGTCATCAGGCACGTGGAGGGATAAGGTCACGAGCTAGTGGGACAGACACGACATCCAGCCGCCCGCTATCTTCACCAGATCGCTGACATGGCAGCATCCAGCGGCTGAGGCCACATCAGGGCAAGGCCCGAGGGCAGATCCGCTGGTACTCCAACCGCCAAAGGCGCCCAACACAATCTGGCCCAACAAGACACGCATTTAATGCAATGTGGGCTGACCCGACTAGCATTAAATGCTGAGTGGGCCGGATTAGACTGCATTTATTACTTTGTGGGCTGATCATGACTTCCCAGTCGAATCATGGGACCCACACCAAGATATCTTCTGAAAGATACTATCCAAACCTCTATAAATAGAACTCCATGCACCATGCAAGGTACGCACAATCTCATACACAGAGCCCTTACTCTGCCTCTCTTCTCCCTCTCCTTCCACTGTTCCAGTTCCCATACTGACTTTGGCATCGGAGAGCCTTGCGCCGCCCAGGCCAGGGTCCTCTGACCGTTTGCTATTCCCTTTCAGGCTTCCGGACGGCATCCAGTTACATACAGTCATCACCATCTTCTCGGATAAGTCCTGTAAGGCACCCTCTTATTGTGGGTCATAATTTTCTGCACCTACAATTTTGATAATGAACTTGAGGCTTTGTTTATTAAACGTTTTAAGAGATATCTGAATAAAAACAAACCAACTCTCAAAAAGGAATTCCCAAAGAACAAAGGATTCAATAAAACAAAAGGACTGCCCAAGAATGATAAAAATTCTTCCCAACCCGCTAATAAACCCATTCAATGTTTTGAATGTCAAGGATTTGGTCATCCAGCTTCTAAATGTGTAACAGGCTGGAGAAAAACAAAGGAAAAGCCTTAAATGTTTCTTGGGAAGAAGAAGAATCTGAGAATGAGAACAGTGACTCTGAGTCACAATCTGAGTCTGCTAAATTTGTTGCTTTTATATCTAGTACTAACTCATCTCTTGAGCAGGGGTCATCTGACAAGGATTCCAAGTCAGATGACGAGACAAATATTGATGATCTTTCTGATGAAGACCAGGATATTGAAGTAGTGTATAAGAAACTTCTCAAAGACTCATTACGTTTAACTCGTATGAACGATAAGCTCTCTCAAAAGCTGAAAGATTCAGAATCTCATAATGCAATCGTTGCTGCTGAACTAAGTGATGCTCGCATCAAGGTAACCCAGTTAGTAACTCAACCTGTGATTTTATCTGACAAAGTTATTGCTGTAGGAAAAGAAAAGGAATCTTCAACTACACAATATGAGACTGTCAAAAAGAAACTGGATTTCTTGCAAACTGAGTACAACTTGCTGGAGGCTGAGAAAAATAATGTCTGTGGAAAACTTCGGATGGCTCTACAAGAGTTAACCTCAGCCAAATCCTCGCTTGATCGAATGAACAAAGGATCCATGACTCTTGATGAGATTCTGATGCAACAAAGAAGTGATAAACATAAGACAGGACTTGGATTTATCTCTGAGTCTTCTTCTTCTATGCAATCAAGTAAATCTGTTTTTGTTAAAGGACCAGTATTGCAATCCAGCATGCGTGCTACCCTAAATACTCACCTTGCGAACCCAAGAGCAACCAATTATGTGTCAAAATCCAGATTTGTTCCAATCTGCCATTTTTTTGGAATAAAAGGGCACATAAGACCACATTGTTATCAATTTAAATATCAAATATATAATCAGCGTGGGGTGAGGAATAATACCCCTCAAAAGATCAAGACTAAATCTATCTGGGTTATTAAGTCTGATCTTCGCTGCAATGTGGTCCTGACTGCTCTCAAAGCCACAGATTTGCAAGTTTGGTACTTGGATAGCGGATGTTCTAGACATATGACTGGAAATAGATCCTTGTTTACCTCATTGGAAAGCTATAATGGAGGTAGAGTAAAATTTGGGGATGGAAGCAAATCAAATATAATCGGAAAAGGTACAGTTTCGATTCCAGGTATGTCTTCTTTATCAAATGTTTTTTTTGTTAAAGGTCTGAAAGCTAATTTGTTAAGCATCAGCTAATTATGTGACTCACAACATGAAGTTCATTTCTCTCTTAGTGATTGTTTCATTGTTGATAAAAAGGGAAATAATGTTCTCCATGGCGTGCGTACTTCTGACAATTGTTATGTTGTTTCCACAGAAGATACCATATCATGTCATGCAGCTATAATTAATGACATCGATTTGTGGCATCAACGTCTAGGCCATGTTAATCATAAGGACCTAGATAACTTGGCAAAACATGAGACAGTTATAGGGCTGCCCAAACATTTAAAAGCCCCCACAATTGTGTGTGGTCCTTGTCAGATTGGAAAGCAAATCAGGTCCTCACATAAAAAGGTTGATGCCTTAACCACCACCAGGCCGCTTGAATTACTTCATATGGATCTTATGAGGCCTACAAAGACTGAAAGCATTGGCGGTAAGAAATATATATTTCTAACCGTTGATGATTTTTCGCGACTTACATGAGTTCGTTTCCTAAAAGAAAAGTCCGAAACCTTTGAAGTTTTTCTTGATTTATGGACTTTGCTCATTAATGATAAAGGAATAACCTTTGGTGGTGTAGTTCGTATTCGTTCAGACCATGTGATTGAATTTCAAAACTCTTATTTTGAGTCTTTTTGTTCAAAGAATGGTATTAAACATGAATTCTCTGCGCCTAAAACACCACAACAAAATGGTGTCGTTGAGAGAAAAAATCGTGTTGTCCAAGAGATGGCACGTGTGATGTTACACAGTAAAAAAATTCCTCAACGTTTCTGGGCTGAAGCGGTAAACACTGCAGTTCATATTATCAATAGAGTTTACCTACGGCCTGGAACAAGATCGACCCCATATGAGATTTGGAGTAACCGCAAACCAACTGTTAAGTATTTTCGAACCTCTGGGAGTAAGTGCTACATCCTAAAGGATAGGGAACACTTAAGCAAATTTGACTCAAAGAGTGACGAAGGAATTTTTCTTGGTTACTCAATGTCGAGTAAGGTCTATCGGGTTTATAATCTCAGAAACAGTACTGTTATGGAGTCGATTAATGTGGTCGTTGATGATGCAGGAACTTCAGATTTCTTTTCTGATGATGACGATGTCCTAACTAGTTCCCCTACTATACCACAGGATAATAACACAAGTTCAAGCAAGCCTGAAGATCCAAGTACATCATCAACGCATAATGATTCCAAAGATAAGGAACTTGATCAATCAAGATCTGCTCCTGATCTTATGGACATCATTCAGCGTTTCGAAGAAAAAAGTGCATCTAAGAGTTTGCGTCCTGTACCTAAGGTAATGAAAAGCCATCCTATTTCTCAAGTGCTTGGAGATGCAACTGAGTCTCTAAAGACTAGAAAACAGGTACGCGAGGAGGTAAGTAATTTTTGCTACATTTCTTCAATTGATCCAAAAAATATAAAAGAAGCCATTCTTGATAATTGCTGGATTAATGCGATGCACGAGGAACTTGAACAATTCGAAAGAAACTGTGTATGGGAATTAGTTCCTAGACCGAGCCACACCAATGTCATCGGCACCAAGTGGATTTATAAGAATAAGACCGATGAATTGGGTCAGGTCATACGGAACAAGGCTAGACTGGTTGCCCAGGGGTATACTCAAATTGATGGCATTGATTTTGATGAAACGTTTGCCCCTATTGCTCGATTGGAATCTATTCGTCTGTTACTTGCTATCGCGTGTTTTCTTCATATCAAACTTTATCAAATGGATGTTAAGAGCGCAATTTTGAATGGATACTTGAATGAGGTTTTTTTTTTTTTTTTGTAAAGTTTTCTATGAATCGTCCTGGGTGGCTTTCACACTAGCAGTCATGGTAGCATTCTCCAACGAAACTTACCAATCAAATTGGAAGCTGTCACACATGTCTGTAGGTAGCCCTAATCCTCTGATTCACGAAAAAAAAAGGTGATGCATATGAAAATTTTTTTTTATTTGGAGGGGAACAACCATAGTGAGAAAGGAAATAATTCCAATAAATTGTGCAATATCATTAATCAAAATCATATGCAATAAAAATCATAGAATGGAGTGAGCATTGTGCATGTGCATAAAAACCTGAGTAGAACGAAGAATTAAAGATAGGAGGAAATCCCCAGAGACTTGCGAAGGGATTCGAATCGATTTGGGTCCAGAGGTTTGGTAAAAATATCAGCCAGTTGATTTTTGGTAGAAACTTTATCGAGGACAATGATCTTCTCTTCGACTAACTCACGGATAAAATGATGCCTAATATCAATGTGCTTGGTTCGGGAATGTTGTACAGGATTTTTGGATATGTCAATTGCACTTTGATTATCACAATACACAGACATAGTGCCCTGAGAAATTCCATAGTCAGCCAGCATTTGTTTCATCGAAAGAAGTTGAGTACAACAACTACCAGCAGCAATGTATTCGGCTTCAGCAGTGGATAGGGAAATTGAAGTCTGCTTTTTACTGTGCCAAGCAACCAGGTTATTTCCAATAAAGAAGCACCCACCAGACGTGCTTTTCCGATCATCGACACTTCTTGCCCAATCAGCATCTGAATATCCAGCAATATTTGTATTCGTGTCTTTGGTTAGCCAGATACCAAAGTCAACAGTTCCACTAACATATTTCATGATTCTTTTAACAGAGTGAATGTGTGATTCCTTTGGTTTTGACTGATAACGAGCACAAACTCCCACACTGTAAGCGATGTCAGGTCGACTGGCAGTGAGGTAGAGAAGACTCCCAATCATGCTTCTGTAGAGTGTTTCATCCACATCTTTGCCAGACGCGTCAATGCTCAATTTCACGTTTGAGCTCATTGGTGTTCTTGAATGTTTAACAGATGTCATCCCAAATTTTGTCAAAATATTACGAGCATATTTTGATTGTGATACAAATATTCCATTGTGACACTGCTTGATCTGCAAACCTAGAAAGAAGGAGAGTTCTCCAACCATGCTCATTTCAAATTCACTTGACATACTATCAGAAAAATTGTCAACCAGCACTGATGATGTAGATCCAAAGACAATATCATCCACATAAATTTGAGCAATTAACATGTGAGGAGGTTCTTCTTTGATGAATAAAGTCTTGTCTACACTTCCTCTTTTGAAATCGTTTTCCAACAAAAGACAGTTAGCCTTTCATACCATGCTCTTGGAGCCTGTTTTAACCCATAGAGAGCTTTCTTGAGTTTAAACACATGATCCGGGTAATGAGGATCTTGAAATCCTTTGGGCTGTTCCACATATGCTTCCTCATTCAAGTATCCATTCAAAAATGCGCTCTTAACATCCATTTGATAAAGTTTGATATGAAGAAAACATGCGATAGCAAGTAACAGACGAATAGATTCCAATCGAGCAACAGGGGCAAACGTTTCATCAAAATCAATGCCATCAATTTGAGTATACCCCTGGGCAACCAGTCTAGCCTTGTTCCGTATGACCTGACCCAATTCATCGGTCTTATTTTTATAAATCCACTTGGTGCCGATGACATTGGTGTGGCTCGGTCTAGGAACTAATTCCCATACACAGTTTTTTTCAAATTGTTCAAGTTCCTCGTGCATCGCATTAATCCAGCAATTATCAAGAATGACTTCTTTTATATTTTTTGGTTCAATTGAAGAAATGTAGCAAAAATTACTTACCTCCTCGCGTACCTGTTTTCTAGTCTTTAGAGACTCAGTTGCATCTCCAAGCACTTGAGAAATAGGATGGCTTTTCATTACCTTAGGTACAGGACGCAAACTCTTAGATGTACTTTTTTCTTCGAAATGCTGAATGATGTCCATAAGATCAAAAGTTGATCTTGATTGATCAATTTTCTTATCTTTGGAATCATTATGCGTTGATGATGTACTTGGATCTTCAGGCTTGCTTGAACTTGTGTTATAATCCTGTGGTATAGTAGGGGAACTAGTTAGGACATCGTCATCATCAGAAAAGTAATATGAAGTTCCTGCATCATCAACGACCACATTAATCGACTCCATAACAGTACTGTTTCTGAGATTATAAACCCGATAGGCCTTACTCGACATTGAGTAACCAAGAAAAATTCCTTCGTCACTCTTTGAGTCAAATTTGCTTAAGTGTTCCCTATCCTTTAGGATGTAGCACTTACTCCCAAAGGTTCGAAAATACTTAACAGTTGGTTTGCGGTTACTCCAAATCTCATATGGGGTCGATCTTGTTCCAGGCCGTAGGTAAACTCTATTGAAATATGAACTGCAGTGTTTACCGCTTCAGCCCAGAAACGTTGAGGAATTTTTTTTACTGTGTAACATCACACGTGCCATCTCTTGGACAACACGATTTTTTCTCTCAACGACACCATTTTGTTGTGTTGTTTTAGGCGCAGAAAATTCATGTTTAATACCATTCTTTGAACAAAAAGACTCAAAATAAGAGTTTTGAAATTCAGTCCCATGGTCTGAACGAATACGAACTACACCACCAAAGGTTTTTCCTTTATCATTAATGAGCAAAGTCCATAAATCAAGAAAAACTTCAAAGGTTTCGGACTTTTCTTTTAGGAAACGAACCCATGTAAGTCGCGAAAAATCATCAACGGTTAGAAATATATATTTCTTACCGCCAATGCTTTCAGTCTTTGTAGGCCCCATAAGATCCATATGAAGTAATTCAAGCGGCCTGGTGGTGGTTAAGGCATCAACCTTTTTATGTGAGGACCTTATTTGCTTTCCAATCTGACAAGGACCACACACAATTGTGGGGGCTTTTAAACGTTTGGGCAGCCCTATAACTGTCTCATGTTTTGCAAAGTTATCTAGGTCCTTATGATTAACATGGCCTAGATGTTGATGCCACAAATCGATGTCATTAATTATAGCTGCATGACATGATATGGTATCCTCTGTGGAAACAACATAACAATTGTCAGAAGTACGCACGCCATGGAGAACATTATTTCCCTTTTTATCAACAATGAAACAATCATTAAGAGAGAAATGAATTTCATGTTGTGAGTCACATAATTGGCTGATGCTTAACAAATTAGCTTTCAGACCTTTAACCAAAAAAACATTTGATAAAGAAGACATACCTGGAATCGAAACTGTACCTTTTCCGATTATATTTGATTTGCTTCCATCCCCAAATTTTACTCTACCTCCATTACAGCTTTCCAATGAGGTAAACAAGGATCTATTTCCAGTCATGTGTCTAGAACATCCGCTATCCAAGTACCAAACTTGCGAATCTGTGGCTTTGAGAGCAGTCAGGACCACATTGCAGCGAAGATCAGACTTAATAACCCAGATAGATTTAGTCTTGATCTTTTGAGGGGTATTATTCCTCACCCCACGCTGATTATATATATGATATTTAAATTGATAACAATGTGGTCTTATGTGCCCTTTTATTCCACAAAAATGGCAGATTGGAACAAATCTGGGTTTTGGCACATAATTGGTTGCTCTTGGGTTCGCAAGGTGAGTATTTAGGGTAGCACGCATGCTGGATTGCAATACTGGTCCTTTAACAAAAACAGATTTACCTGATTGCATAGAAGAAGAAGACTCAGAGATAAATCCAAGTCCTGTCTTATGTTTATCACTTCTTTGTTGCATCAGAATCTCATCAAGAGTCATGGATCCTTTGTTCATTCGATCAAGCGAGGATTTGGCTGAGGCTAACTCTTGTAGAGCCATCCGAAGTTTTCCACATACATTATTTTTCTCAGCCTCCAGCAAGTTGTACTCAGTTTGCAAGAAATCCAGTTTCTTTTTGACAGTCTCATATTGTGTAGTTGAAGATTCCTTTTCTTTTCCTACAGCAATAACTTTGTCAGATAAAATCACAGGTTGAGTTTCTAACTGGGTTACCTTGATGCGAGCATCACTTAGTTCAGCAGCAACGATTGCATTATGAGATTCTGAATCTTTCAGCTTTTGAGAGAGTTTATCGTTTATACGAGATAAATGTAATGAGTCTTTGAGAAGTTTCTTATACACTACTTCAATATCCTGGTCTTCATCAGAAATCATCAATATTTGTCTCGTCATCTGACTTGGAATCCTTGTCAGATGACCCCTGCTCAAGAGATGAGTTAGTACTAGATATAAAAGCAACAAATTTAGCAGACTCAGATTGTGACTCAGAGTCACTGTTCTCATTCTCAGATTCTTCTTCTTCCTAAGAAACATTTAAGGCTTTTCCTTTGTTTTTCTCCAGCCTGTTACACATTTAGAAGCTGGATGACCAAATCCTTGACATTCAAAACATTGAATGGGTTTATTAGCGGGTTGGGAAGAATTTTTATCATTCTTGGGCAGTCCTTTTGTTTTATTGAATCCTTTGTTCTTTGGGAATTCCTTTTTGAGAGTTGGTTTGTTTTTATTCAGATATCTCTTAAAACGTTTAACAAACAAAGCCTCAAGTTCATCATCAAAATCATTATCAGATTCATCATCATTGTTAGCTTTAGAAGACATGAGAGCAATACCTTTGGATTTTTTACTAGGGCAGTGATTTGCTTCAAAAGTCTGTAAATTTCCAACAAGTTCCTCAACAGGAAGTTCATTGAGATTAGTGTGTTCCTCAATGAAAATCACTTTGGACTGAAATCCTTCAGGCAGAGATCGAAGAATTTTCTTTACCACTTTAGAATCTGGAAAAGGTTCTCCTAGATTGAAACTTGAATTTACAATATGCCCAAGTTTGGCATTAAATTCATCAAAAGTTTCATCGTCTTTCATACGTATAGTCTCAAAGGCAGATGTCAGATTCTGAATTTTGGTTTGCCTGACAATATCAGTGCCTTCATGCACTGTTCTTAAAAGATCCCATGCCTCTTTAGCAGTGGTACAAGTTGAAATTCTTCGAAATTCTGAATGAGAAACGCCATTGTACATAGCATTCATAGCCCTATCATTCCAATGGGTCTGATTCTTTTCTCCTTGGGTCCAGTCAGCTACTGGTTTGGGAACAGTTCTCCCTTCAACTACAATTGTTGGTGATTTGTAGCCATTTACCACTGTTTGCCAAACATCATGATCAAGAGAACGTAAAAACGCAGTCATCCTTACTTTCCAGTAAGCATAATTGCTACTACCTTCAAGTAATGGAGGCTTAATGGTAGATGTGCCTTCCCTAGTGAATTCCATAGATCAAATCTGAGAGGATCACACTTTAGAGTTGTGCAACTTGCTCTGATACCACGTGAAGGTTTTGCTTAACCTTCTTTTTAAGCCTTAACACAGGCTAAGGTCCTTTCTCAGATTATCTTGTGAATTCCTAACACAAATAATTAAATAATTAACCTAATACAAGATAATTATCAATCACCACAAAATAGCACGAGACACAAGTTTTTACGTGGAAAACCCAACTCGGGAAAAAACCACGGGTGGTAGAGACCACCTAAAGCAGAGCACTATAATTTGAAGATTACAAGTGAACTCACTAGACCTTTGTCCCAGTTGCAACTCAACCTAAAAGGACTGTGAAGAACTTGCCGACGACCCGCCGTTCACCTTCCACGTGCTAGCTTGAAACCCACCTTGAATGCCCCTTCAAGGTGCTTGATCACAGGGAAAGAGAATAATTCTTCAGCACAATCTCCCTTGCATAATTAAGCCCACAAAACTCTCCAGAAATCAATCTTAAGAACTCAAGTGAATAATAAATCTTCTGTGTCTTGTTTGTGGATGCAAGGGGTTAATAAATAGCCCATGGTTCGTGCAAAATCCTTTTTGTGATGAAACAGGACTCTAGGAAGAAGTTTGGAATATCAGAATAGTAGAGTCCCGTTTGGGACAGAAACTCCCAGCTCGCTATAGCGAGCTTCAGTCTCGCTATAGCGAGACTGCATTCTGTCATTGACAGAACTGCTTCTCGCTATAGCGAGATTCAGTCTCGCTATAGCGAGACTGGGTTCTGTCAACTTACCTGTTGCACGAGGAGTTTGTCCGGGAAAGTCTCTCTTGATGTATTTTGTTTACTTTGGAACACTTTTAAGTGTATTAACATCTTTCGAAGAGGTCTTCACAAACCAAATGCTATCTTCACAGTCCTATTCTAAAATAAATAGAAAATACAACTCGATTAGGACTCTGAGTTTTGTTCAAGATAGAAGAATTAGCCAACTAAAATTCTAACAATTTCCCCCTTTGGCAATTCATGAACAAAACTCCTTATACAAAGTAGATCTTCTATCCCAGTACAAGATAAACTTTAAAAAGACTTTTTAAACAACTGAGACCAATTGCCAACGAAGATTAACCTGCCTGAAATGCAATTCTGAAACTAAGCCAAGGGAAAGAACAAGCATAATATCATAGAACTAGAATTAATCAGTTTGCTTAAACAGTCTGTCTAAGTCTAAAACATAAGGTACTCCCGCTTTTTGTTGATGGGATTGACAAAGCAGCATAACAGAAAATAAGGGAGAAAAGAAGTTAGTAAAGAGACATAAAACAAAATGCAACTTGAAGATAAATAACAGCACTAAGATAGATCACTGATGGCGAAGCTGATTGAACATGTCTGTGATGTGATTACGAAGATTAGTGAAACCAGACGATATCCTGCCATCCAATTGTTCAATCTGAACAGATTGATCATACACTGCATGTTCTAAAGAGAGGAGACGGTTTTCAACTGTGTGTTCATCGTCATCGTCAATTTGAACTTGAGCTTGCTCCCCCTGAATGCGATTTCGAACATGAGTGTCTGACATGCTTCTTGTCCTGCCATCAATCTTTTGCCTCTTTGGAACAGGTAGTTCATGCGGGTAGACATGGCAACCAGCATCAATAAGCAATTTGCTAATCATTGCGCCAAAAGGAAGTTGAAGCTTCCGAGGTTCATCGAAGATTTTCAACATGCAGTCAAGAATTGTACGCGGAATATCGACTGATGTGCCTGTACCCAAGAAGTAGAGAAGTAGAGCCTGGGCTGGAAGTAGATCAGAGGAATGTCCTCGAGGCTCAACATTATTGACGACAAATGTGTTAAGCAGGCGATAATCGGATTGCAACCTCGAAATTTTCAGCACTGGAGGATGCCATGCAGTTGGTTGGCCACAAAGAACGGTAGCGACCTCATCTAAGAGATGAACTTGATCGTCCAGATCAGGAAAAGGATAAAGAGGTTGATCAGGTCGCCGAAGATGTAGCAAAGTGGCGATTGTTTTTGCATCAACAGAGATAGTTTTTCCTCGAACAAATGTGCGGAAGCCGTCTTCTTTTACTTCAAACATATTGCAGTAAAATTCTCGAACCCATTCTTCAAAACATTCATTATCCAAGTTCATGAGAAGCATTAGACGATTTTGATAAAGCCATTGTGTGAAGTTTGACGGGGGTAGAGAATTTTGAGCAATAATTCTTTCAAAAATCACCGC
This sequence comes from Litsea cubeba, assembly GCA_012931725.1. Lineage (NCBI taxonomy): Eukaryota > Viridiplantae > Streptophyta > Magnoliopsida > Laurales > Lauraceae > Litsea > Litsea cubeba. The sequence goes on along the minus strand of CM022944.1, from coordinate 12,050,339 downwards.
TCGGTCTTTGAAGGTAGAGTCAAACCGAGCGGAACTCTCAGCATCCCGAAACCGATCAACATCAAACTGAGATGAAGAACTAGCGGGACGCTTTCCCTTAGAAGATTTTGGAGCCATGCTGATGCCAAGAAAATGCAAGAAATCACATACAACAGTGTTAATGTTCAATGAGACAATATCCCAAACACTTTGTGTGCACAAAAATCATAGTGTAATTTCCAACAAAGTTGGACAGTCTTCCAAAAGAATCCAATGTACAAGAGTATCACAAGGATAGAAATAAGCTGAAATCCATCAATGAGACACAATGATCTTCCAAAAAAAAATGCAACCCATTTCATGCAAAAAGATCCAAGTTGTAGAGGGACTTCATCAATAACACATGAAACTAGAAGATTGGAAACTCCATCTACAAAGGAATGTTCTTCAATGCTCATATTGCAAAACAAAGTGTCAATAACAAGCAATCCAGTACCAAACACACCAATCTAGGTATTGTAGAAAACAATCTGTGAGAAGAGGAAGAGAGAAAGAACATACCTTGGGGAAGAAGAAAAAGCACAGATTGGAATTCCTAAATGGAAAGAGCACAATAAAAAAAGTAGTGGTGATAGAGAAGGAAGGAAAGGGAAAAAATGGAGCAAAGAATCCCTAGCTTGAGAAAGAAGGGAATGGAAGAGGAAATAAGAAGAAAAACGAGAGCTGCCTCGTTTTTAAACTGAATCTGTAGTCTCGCTATAGCGAGATGTAGTCTCGCTATAGCGAGACTACATACTGGAACGAGAGACAGGCGCAGGCAGTCAGTGTGGATTCCCCCTTTTTTTTTTTTTTTTTTTTTTAAGAAGGTGTGTTCCATCTATAACTAATAGCCACTGACAAGATCAAGAAATGCACATTTAAGAAAAATTGTGATAGTGTGTGAAAAATGAGATGCTCCCTTTTTTTTTTTTTTTTTTTTTTCGCCGTCATAGGTGGCTTTCACACTGTCGGACATGGTAGCCTTCTCCATCGAAACTTACCAATCGAGTGGAAGCTATCACTCATGACCGTAGGTAGCCCTGATCCTCTGGTCACATATATATATTGCAATTTGCTCCCCTTTTTTTTTTTTTTTTTTTTTTTTTTTTTGTTTAAAATCGGCCCGGACCAAGTCGAAAACCCATGGCCAGACCCTGGCCCAAAGTAGGATTGGCATGGCCCTTGAGCACATCTATCTACAAATGCCATTTGACCAAAAAGCAGGCCTGAAAACACCTTCTCTCCCTCTCTCTCTCTCTCTCACACACACACACACACAACGGGTTTGTGGTCTTACCCATGCACTTCAGGCTTGCCTGATCGAGTGGCACTCTTAGTCTCTTACCCATTCAATGGATGCTCCACACAGTAGCCAATCTGTGAACAGGGGTTGCCAGTTGGGTGTTTCAACTTGCCTACTTCATGTCCTGCTTCAACAAATATTTTAGGCCCATGAGCCAGAGCCAGCCAGCCAGGGCCGGGCCAAGAAATGTAGAACATTTAATAAAAGGTCTGAGCCCGGACTTCTGACTGAAAGCCTTCAAGCTTAGCCCGTAGATTCACAGTACTGTTCTCTCATGGATTAATTTAATCTCATAGCAATTATAGGCTTTTGCATATCTGGTGATCTGAAAACTCAGTGGTTTTATATGGTGTTCAATTTGTTGCGATGAATTCAACTGTTATTAATGTCTTGATCAAGGTGCCAATTCAAATGGTTAGGGGTGTGTGAACTGTGAAGTGATTGAATTGATCAAAGGTAGAATCCCACTTTGAACAGAATGGTTTGGACTCAAGTTTCTTGGGACAGGTCCATTAAGTAACGAGGTAAGTAGAGCCAATTTTAACGCCTTAGGCAAGTCCACTTAGGTCATGAAAAGCAGAGGTGTGGAATAGGGCTGCTCAAGAGCCCAATCAAGCGCAGCCTGCTTTGTCTGGGCCTGATCTAGAATTTTAGCCAGGTTTGAATTAACGATAGAAAGCCCAAAGCCTGGCTAGGCCCGGCCAAAATAATTAATATGGTCAATTTTGTGACTATTTATTCAAACAAGTAATTAGGAAGCCCAAACAAGTGATAGAGAACCTGTCCCGCACCACCCTGTTTGACTAAATGGACGAGCTTTGGCCGGGCACCTAAGGACCTGTGCGAGTCTTGGGCTGGCTTCAAAATTTCTAAGATAAGATAGAGTGCTAAAATTTGCGAAATAAATGAGATGGTGTGTACAATTTAGATGAGTGTAATATTTGAATAAGATGATAATTTGGAAGGAGAGTTGCTGGTTAATGAGGGTGAGTGTTATATTGATCACCTGGTCATCCCTGAAAATGGGTGTGAGAGGCTTAGAAGTGTCCGAGCAATGTGTCCTACATCATATACATGAACCATCTAGCCATGCAGATGAGTTTCCAAGAAGATACGTGAGAAGAAAATTAAAACTCATGAATCCAGTTTTAGACGCGTGGGAATCTTTGATGAATGGGGGTGAAGCTTGACCAAGAAAGAACTAGGAAGGCCACCAACAGAAATGATCGGTTCAGATCTCATTGACGATGGGCACTACCCTGCTACTCTTTTCTCTGCTGTTTCAGGACAAATTGCTCTATCATCAACAGCGTAATTTCCATAAATAGAAAAGAATCTTCCCATTTCCTTCATCTAATTTGATTTCTCCAGCTTCTAAAATTTCGACCCACACAACAGTCTATGGGACCTGCGGACCGTAAAAGGTTATAAAATTCAGCTTTCTACAATTATCCACTGGATTAATGTAAAATTATAACATCAATGATTGAAATAGAAGCTCTTTAATATTTGGCAGAACAAGCATGCACTTTTGAATTCTACGACTGACTTCTAAAAAACTGTATACCATATCACAATCTTTGCTGTAGATGGTCTGGTGAATAGCTTTGTGAAAGAAACCAAGGAATCATGATGAGAGAAGGGCTGGCATCAATGAGTGGAGCCCTGTCTAAATAGTCCGGTCGATTTTCCTAATTTTATTTTTGGTGGGAACACATGGGATGGATTTAAACTCTGCTTTCAGTGCTTCTGCCTTTTGCCCACTTCCCAATTGATGAATGATCAAGGTCAGACCATAACTCCATAAGCCTAGCCTAACACTACATCACTACATCTTTAATGCAGATGGTGTACCAGGTCTCAGCCTAAACTTTCATGCTCATGGGCTTTATCATACATGATTTGGCCTGATAAGCTATGATGCACTGATACGTCATGGATACGGCGAGGACACGCCATAGACACGGTAGGAACACGGATTTGACACATAAAAAGTAAAGTATCGGATACGATACGACACGATACGTTGTCCATTTTGAAATATTCGCGCATCATAGTTGATAAGTAAAAAGGGTTGTTTTGGACAATATTAGGCCTGGGCAGATCTGACCCAAAACGTGGTTTGATTTCACTCCAATTCAAATCATCCCAAGTGGTGGGCGCCATTGCTGGATGGAGATATGGTTAAAATATTTCTTTAGGACATCGGTCCAATTGGTGGGATCTCAAATGGGCTATCGCCTGTTTAGTTCAAGAAAAAGACGACCAACAGAATGTGAAGAGGACCCAAACTCCCGCATTCCCACTTTATAATATGGGCGTTTAGCGTCCCTAACTAGGTCAGGTTGAGAGAATGGTTCTCCTTACCCAAAGTGGTAAGGAGTGGTTGTTCTTACCTAGCTGTCCACAGTTCGAACTTGGGTACGTACTCCACCTCTTCCCGCATGTGCAGCTTCTACCTTACTTGTGTGGGCTTTCTTCTCAAGTATAGTCTGTGACTTGCAAGAGGGTTCTCACGTATGAGAAATGAGAGGGTGCATCGTGATCTATGATGCACGGATACTTCAAAATGGCCAACATATCGTGTTGTATCATATCCGATACTTCAGTTTTTACATGTAAAATCTGTATCCATACCGTGTCTCTACCGTATCCATGCCGTATCTGGGCATCGGCATCGGAGATCGTAATGCCCCTCAAAACAGTGTCTTGTATACTTTAGATTAGAAGCCAGAATTAAAGGCCAACCGGTAGAGTGGACAGGTTTGGTCCAACTTCATTTGATCGACCAGTTTAACCCTGCCAATTGTGAAGCAGAGAATAATAAAGAAAAATTAAACAATATAAAAATAATTTAGGTCCAACCGGTTCATGAATTGCTGGTTTTTGCAGGTGCTCAATTATTTTTACGGAGTTTGACTGGTTTTTGTGTTGCCTTTTAAATGCAATGTCACAAATCTAGCAAATTAAATGGGTTTTGTATGGTTTCCTTCTTTTCCTGAAGTTATAAGATCTTTCTGAGAAGTCACTTAATTCCGTGAATATCATTCATAATATATTATTCTCATATTTTATTTTTTCTTTTTAAAATTCATCCAGAAATCTGTCATCTTTTGGAAGATACAATATATAAGATGTTTCCTAAAATCTTATATGAGTGTTACATGATAATAACTTGCATGGGGTAGAGCACGGTGTCTTAATCCAGTGGTAAGACGCATCAGTTCTCACTTGACTGCATAGAAATTAACACCTGAACGTGCCACCTTTTCGCTCACACGAGGTTTCCTTTTCTTACCTGAGGGCTTGCTGGGTCTAGCATCCCTATGCTGGGGAGGGGAAAAACAAGACTTACATGCATGGAGCATACAAAATGCATAATGATTACTATTCATGTACATGACTAAAGACTTTCAAATGGAATTGTAACCACCGGGTATTCTTTTGTCATTTTTCAATGATCAAGTTGTCGGTCCTATTATCTCTGCTCCTATTCCAATAGAGCCTTAAATAAAAGTGGCTAAAACTATTATTTTCGCAAGCCAGAAATGGGGCCTTTCATTTTAAGAGAATTTGGATATTCTTCTCTAAAGCGGATTGAGGGTAGAATAATGTGTCCAACACTCTTAAATATTTTTTAAATATCTACTCACTTTAGACATTTAGACAAATAGAAATTGAAAATAGAGATGCCAAACATATATAGTGTATGGATTTTATGGGCATTTAATTTCCATAATTAAGAAGATCCTGTTGCGGTCAATTATAAATTCTCAAAGCCCCAATTAGATTTTCAAATCCTCTCCTACCACCCGACAATCTAGGATGTATACGGCTATTGAAATTCTTTTTTGAGCTACAATGAAGAATTAGTAAGGAGGTAAAGATATTACTGCAACATCGGTCATTTACTTAATTTATAAGATTTGAACTATTAGTGTGATGACTGTGTATCCATTTCACATCTCAACTTAATTAGTTTCATTTTCTTTTAAGGGTGGATTATTTTATAATAACTTTAACAGATTCAACATTGTATCTTCAATTTTAACCACTTTTAGGATGCAAGTCTTAGAAGTTAGAATTCCTACAAATTCAGTTTCACAAAATAAACGGGTCCTAAAAGTGAATTTTCAAAATACTGAAATTTTAAATTCCCACTCATCAATAAGAGAATCTGGCTGGAATTGCTAACAAAAAATTTTCAACACATAAATTTAAAAAAAAAAAAAAAACCCTCATTAGGGTCTTTGCCGCAGGGTAGGACCCACTCGTCCATGCGGCATTCACCTGCCTCTAGCTTAGAAAAGATAAATGACTACGATTCCTTGTAGGACCCCTCTAAATTAAATAAAATAACTAGTAAAAGACAAGAGTGAAGTGTCTCTTTTATTGCGTCTGACGTAAGCCCTAAACTGTTAAACTGCTTGGCCTTATTGGCTTTTCAAACGAAACGAAGCGTTTGAGAAACAATGAATTAAGGAAGATGGTACCCCATGAAAGATAGAGAGATCAAGGCCATTCAACTCTTCATGTGGGTCCACTGGTCATTTGGACGGTTCTTTTATTTAGTTAACGTGTAGGCAGACAAGACCCAACTCTCTTGGGCTTACTTACGTTTCGGAGCTGTATCATAGATAGATCGTGGTTGAAGTACTGAAGTTTCCATTCTAAGCAATTTGAGGTAATGAGGTTCTATATATAATTTTAAATCTCAGAGCTGTCTCCGTTCATTCTATTCAGTTCTCTCTCCATCTCTATCGATCTTAATCTCCATTTCTTTCTAGCTTTCATGGGTCTCTCTCTTCTAATCTCCATATCTCCAATTAATTGTATCTTTGTAGAGATCATTCCGTCTCCATGTGCAGTTCTTTATCTTTAATATCTTTCTCTTTCTCTCTTCTTCTTCTCACTGTGTAGAGTTCCTTTCCTTCTTTGGAACTCTCACTTCAGCGTTCTTATTTTGCAGCTCTCTGTTACAAACACACAAAGGTGCAACAACAATATGGATTTGAATAGATTTCTCGACCCTGAAAGAGACTTTCAGTTTTACAAGGAAAAAGCCCCTCCAGGCTACCACTTTGTTCCCACGACTAGTGTAATGGTACTTTATCTCCTTCTTAAGGAACAAGGCCACCCACTTGCTAACATATTCCAAGAAGTCCCTCTAAATGAATATGACCCAGATGAACTCCAACGTAAGTATTACCTCATGTAATTGTGATACGTACTAAGAACAACAAATTAACCTTTCATTCGTTTTCTAGGATTGTTGGTGAAGATTGATTATCAATTAGTCTCTTTCTCTTGTGTTGTTGAATTTATTAAGAGGTCGTGTAATTCTGTAGGGAAATTCAACAAGGGGAAGGGAGATGAGTTGTATCTCTACGCGAAGATAAATCCACTGAAGAATGGATGGCGAGTGGAGCGCAAAGCAGGAAGTGGTCGATGGAAGAATTTGAAACGTGAAGAGATCACTCAAGGCGATAGGACAATTGCCAAGACGACGCTGACCTATTATGTTGTCAAGGACGGAAAAGAGGAGAAGACATGTTGGAGCATGCATGAATACAGACTCCATCGAAAGAGGAGTGAAAGACAAATGGTGAGTTCAGAATCCACATGTTTTAATGTTGTAGACAGTAGACCTCTATATTCTGATTGTTTTATGAGTTTCTAATGTGACCTTTTCTTCTTTGATCATTTCTCTTTTGTTACGATAGATTTACTAACTCCAGTAGGGTTTTCACATTTTTTCCTTACCCTTTTTAGGTAGTGCAGGTGTCGTAGGGTTTGAGAGGGTTCTAATGACTCAAACCCTTTTCCAACATGCTTTTGCAGTGGGTTTGTCTATACCGGTATTATTGTAGGTTTTTTTTTTTTTTTTTTTAGAACAAAGAAGGCCTTCATACATCCGAACAGTCTTTACAACTAAACCTCAACATTCATTTTGCTACTTAACCAAAAAAAGAAAAAGAAAAAAAAAAAAAACTAGACATAGCTCTTTTGCTAGTGACACAGCAAGAAAGTGTTGGAAGATGGCCTTGATACAACTTGACAATAGGAGAAACACACTAGCTACAGCTTAATTACAAATTACAAATTATACTAAGAACCCACTTTATAAATCTTACACAAAGACACTATTACAAAATGCTTATAAGTTACACACACTTTAAGCCTACACTCTTACAAGAAAGAGACTCACTCACTACACTTTTACTCAATGCACTCACTCACTACAAAGAGAGCACTCACTAGTATTTCTCACTACACACCACAATACACTGCACTCACTTTTCACTCTTCACACTTCTGTGTGTGTATCACTTACTTGTGTTTCTCACTTGAGTTCTTCACTTGACTTATTCTCAAAGAGTGACCGAGCACTCCTATTTATAGGCAGTGGGACTAAGGTCGGTTTAACTATGAGGTGAGGTAATGCTCCACGTGGCCCATTTTACACCATACATAAATGTCAGTTTCTAGATGCATCTGGTATATGGGGACGTCTTGAATTCTCCGGAATTGGTAACAAGGAGAGAGAGAAATGTTCTGGAGATGGACTTCTCTAGTAAAAGGTAAGAAAGGGAAAGAGAGTTCTAGAGACTTGGGGACACAGAGTCAGTATTTGACTGACATTACTCCCCCTCAAATACTGACACTCTTTATCTTTTGAAGTTATCTTCATGCCAAGTTTTGTCCTTAACCTTCAGAATGTTTCTGTTGGTAAAGCCTTGGTGAAGATGTCTGCCACTTGTTTCGTAGTGTTGCAATATTCCAGCTTCACTGTTTTTTGTTTCACATGGCCTCTTATGAAATGAAACCTGATATTTATATGCTTACTTCTTCCATGCTGTATAGGATTTTTAGCAATTTCAATGGCAGACTTGTTATCCACATGTATAGTTGTGGATTCATTTTGTGGGTGATCGAATTCTTCCAGGAGGTTTCTCAACCATATAGCTTCGCAGACTGCTGCTGACGCTGCTACATATTCGGCTTCACATGTAGATAAAGCTACAATGCTTTGCTTCTTAGAGACCCACGTGAAAGCCGTCGATCCAAGATAGAACACATATCCTGTAGTGCTCTTTCTTTCATCTTGATCACCTCCCCAGTCACTATCTGAATATCCATATAACTTTGCTTCGTTGCCATAGCCGTAGAAAAGACCAAGATCCATTGTACCTTTGATGTACCGTAAGATTCTTTTGGCTGCGACCCAATGCGACTCCTTTGGCCTTTCCATATATCGGCTCAAAAGTCCGACACCATAGACAATGTCTGGCCTTGTGATTGTGAGATACCTTAGGCTTCCAATCAGGCTTTTGAATAGTGTCGGATTAATGTCTCTTCCTTCTCCTTCTTTCGTCAGTCTCAGGCCTGTTGCTACAGGCGTGCTTACAGGATTATAGTTGCTCATTCTGAATTTTTCAAGGAGTTCTTTGGCATATTTTTTCTGTGAGATGGAAATGCCATCTTGTTGCTGCTCGACCTTTATACCCAGGAAGAAGGATATTAGTCCACAGTCGGTCATATCGAACTCTTTGAACATAGCATGCTTAAATTCTTTAAACATCTGGGGCTATTCCCAGTGAATAGTAAGTCATCAACGTAGAGGCATGCTATGAGCATTTCTCCATGAGCATTTCTCTTTATGTAGACTGAATGCTCATACGGGCATTTAGAAAACCCATTTCCCTCTAAATAGCTATATATACGAGCATTCCATGCTCGTGGGGCCTGCTTTAGCCCATATAATGCTTTCTTTAAGCGATATACTTTTTGCTCCTCTCCTTCTACTATAAAGCCTTCTGGCTGTTCTACATATACTTCTTCATCAAGTATACCATTTAAAAATGATGACTTAACATCTAGTTGGTATATTTTCCAACTATGATGTGCTGCAAGAGAGATAAGCATTCTTACCGTATCAAGTCGGGTAACAGGAGCAAAGACTTCTTCATAATCCACGCCATATTGTTGTTTGTAGCCTTTAGCTACAAGCCTCGCCTTATATCGATCGATCTCTCCATCGATCGTGCGCTTGATCTTGTACACCCACTTGACACCAATGGCTTTCTGGCCTGGAGGGAGTGTAGTAAGCTCCCAAGTGTCATTCTTCTCGATGGCGTGAATCTCTTCTTCCATGGCTTTTCTCCAATAATCTTCGTTCACTGCTTCTTGGAAGTTAAGAGGCTCATGGTCAGCATAGAGACATAAGATGTTGGTTTCTTCAGTTTCCTCATAGATGTCTCTTAGGCTTCTCATCTTGATTGGTGTGATGGAGGAGGAAGAGCTTCGAGCTGATGAGCTGCTTGCTGATGATCCATCTTGTCCTTCAGGACTTCTTCGAACTGATGGTGTTGTATGTGGAGATGTTGCATCATCTTGTCGCGGGCCTTCATGGTTTTGGGGATGCATCTCTTGTTCTTCTATCTCAAGATGCTTTTCTTGGGCAATGTTTTCTTCATTCCATCTCCATGCTTCTTCTTCACTAAAGACTACATCTTTACTTACCACCACCTTTTTAGTTAGTGGGTTGTAGAGTTTATAGGCTTTAGACTCCTCACTCTATCCAATAAAAATACATTTTTCTCCACGATCATCAAGCTTCTTCCCTTTTGCCTCTGGTACTTGGGCATATGCAACACACCCAAATATTTTTAGATGGGCCACACTTGGTTTGTGACCGCTCTACGCCTCTTGCGGTGTCTTGTTCCTGACACTTTTCGTAGGGCATCTGTTGAGTAAGTAGGCTGTACACGCAGCTGCTTCTGCCCAATATTCTTTTGGCAGACCCTTTTCTTTAAGCATGGTCCTCGTCATATCGAGGATGGTGCGGTTTTTCCTTTTCGCTATTTCATTCTGCTGCGGTGTATAGACAGTTGTAAATTGATGCCTGATGCCCCACTGTCTGCAATACTCTTGAAATTCTTTCAAGGTGTACTCTCTACCTCTGTTAGATCTAAGTGTCTTAATTTTACAACCACTTTCTACTTCTACACGGGCTTTAAAATTCTTAAAGGTAGTGAAGGCCGCTGACTTCTCTTTGATAAAGAATACCCAGAGCTTTCTACTGAAGTCATCTATGAAAGTGATGATGTATCTATTACCTCCAAGAGAAGGTGTCTCCAATGGTCCACAAATATCTGTGTGAACCAACTGCAATGGTGCTTTTGCTCTCCATGATTTTCCTACTAGAAATGAGTTTCTTTGTTGCTTGCCAAGTGTGCATGCTTCACATACATGCTTGGGCTTTTCAATGGTTGGCAAGCCATGCACCATGTTTGCAGTGGATAATAGCTTGAGCCCGTTGAAGTGGAGATGCCCATATCGAAGATGCCACTTCCATGACTCATTGTTTATAAGTCCATGGAAGCACTTCTCTAGCCTTGTGCTAAGATAGAGTGGGAACATGCGATTCTTCGCCATTTGGACTCGAGCTATATGCCTCCCATGTATATCTCTCAATGACAAAGAGAGATTCTCCATGTGTATTACATACCCCTTCTCCAGGAGTTGCCCAAGACTAAGGATGTTGCTTTTCATGTTGGGCACGTAATACACATTTGATATATATGCAGGCACACCATCTTTCTGATAAATCTTAATATTGCCCTTACCTCGTACGGGAAGATTTGATGAGTCTCCGAGACTTACTTTTCCGCTGACATCTTCAGCAAGCTCTTCAAAGAGTTCATTCTTCCTACACATGTGGTTACTCGCACCGGAATCCAGGTACCAGACATTTTCTTGGCCATAGCCTTCCTCTTGTGCTAGGAGAATTATGGATAATTCTTTTTCTTCATCTCTTGTTTCTGCAAAGTTAGATCGCTCCTCCCGTTCATCGGGTTTGCTTCAGCACTCTGAGGCAAAGTGTCCAAACTTGTTGCAGTTGTAGCATTGATCACTCCTTGAATTGTCACGACCATGGGTGAATCCACCTCAGTCAGCTCCTCTTCCGCGATTATTGGCGCTTCTCGATTGAGATTGCACTTGTCTTTGAGGATTTGCTCCACCTTTACCTCTGCCGCGATTGTTGTTTGTGCTACCGCGCTGCTTTGAACTTCCGCGACCGAGTTTTTGCTCACTTAGAGTCAATTTTGACTCTAGTGCCTGTTCCAAGACCTTAGAGCTACTATTCTTTTGCATACGTTGCTCATGGACTTGGAGTGATCTCATTAGCTCTTCTATTGAGAGAGTCTCTAGATATTTGGACTCCTCAATAGCCACAACCACATGCTCGAATTTGGTTGTGAGGGATCTCAATGCTTTTTCTACAACTCGAATATCTTCTATTTTCTCACCATTTCTCTTTATTTGATTTACTATTACTAGTAATCGCGAGAAATAATCAGAGATACACTCATCTTCTTTTATATGAGCAGCTTCGAACTCTGCTCGGAGGGATTGCAGACGAACCCTCTTTACCCGATCAACTCCTTTGAAGATGGTGCTAAGAGTCTCCCAAACACCACAATACACTGCACTCACTCTTCACTCTTCTGAGTGTGTATCAGTTACTTGTGTTTCTCACTTGAGTTCTTCACTTGACTTATTCTCAAAGAGTGACCGAGCACTCCTATTTATAGGCAGTGGGACTAAGGTCGGTTTAACTATGAGGTGAGGTAATGCTCCACGTGGCCCATTTTACACCATACATAAATGTCGGTTTCTAGATGCATCTGGTATATGGGGACGTCTTGAATTCTCCGGAATTGGTAACAAGGAGAGAGAGAAATGTTCTGGAGATGGACTTCTCTAGTAAAAGGTAAGAAGGGGAAAGAGAGTTCTAGAGACTTGGGGACACAGAGTCAGTATTTGACTGACAGAAAGTACCTACAATCACAGATTTTTTGTGAGGATCTTAAGTGAAACCCAGATCCTGACCTTCTGATGTCTAAAGAAATTATCCTGAAAACAAAAGATTACTCATCGGCATCATATATCCTCATTGGATTGCAAATAATGGCGGATTTATTTTTATCTTTTGAGTTTTCCACACAGAGGGCCTTAGCAATTAGCATACTTCTGAAGAAATGTATCCATAAAAATAACATTGCTTTTAAACATCAGAAGTTTTTCTAAAAAACAACAATGCATTACAGTTTGCCTTATCATTAACTTTTTTCCAAGTTCTTGGTGTTCATCTTGCTATTGTTCTTAGTGTTACAAATCTTTTGCCACATGTGCTTATTGTAACAAAGCATTGTCTTGAAGATAGAAAATCCCTATTATTGAATCAAGGCTAAAATTAATCTAACATCTGAATATTTTGAAATATCTCTAATTGCTTACACTTTTTGATCCTTTTGTTTTAAGCTTTTTTGAAAAGGTTTGTTTATGTGAAATACACTTCTACCAAATCATTGCTTTTAATTTACAATATGTTTAAACTTTGTTTGGTGCATGATTCTATGTATTTGGTTCATGATCATTTTATCAATCTTGCCTACAAAGTGTTTGAAGTTTACCTAAACACAACATATTTTTCAGCAGAAATCCATGGATTAGTAAATTTAAGAGTTGTCCAGAAATGCAAAGTCACTGGGATTTCCCAGTAAGGGATGCTCGTTTAAGGAGCCCAAGTTCTCAGAGGAATGCGTGATGCAGGCCAAGCCACAACCATGGGCACCAACTAATATAGAATCATAAATTAATTAAGGCAAGCATCTGTTATAAATGCCTTCCTCATTTTCAAGTTCTCCGAGGTGGGACAATGTAGTTAGAAAGGCAAGTTTCTTAACAACAAATGGGTTTTTCTAAGGGCTGTTTTTTCATGCGATTTCGACAAAGATTCTCCATGGAAAGTGAATGACCATGGAAAGATATTTCCATGAATCTAAAACTTAAAATTTTGGTTTCCTGTATTTTGAAAATATTCAACGCCCAAAGATTATCATCCAATCATCATTGTTTACTTTTCTATCCCTAAATACAAATTCTCTTGTCATTTTATTCCAGAGAGACGACGTATTTCTTTGTAAGATTTACAAGCAAGGTGGTGCTGGAAAAACCGGTGAGGCCATTGATGAAGAGAACAATGAAGAAACTGGTGGAAGCATTGGCTCATGCAATTATCTGCAATCATCAACAACTGTGAGTGACAGACTTCTTCATTAAACCAACTGAGGCATCTTTGTTTGCACAGAATACATAGGAATTTATGCAATATGTGGTTGAAGAGAAGATCCAAGGTGAACATAAAAAAAGGGGATTGATGATATTGGCTCTCCCCCCCCCCCCCCTTTTTACTACAGTGCCTGCAGTAAAAAGGGGGAATTTGGGAGTGCCAATATCAATGGCCTAAAAAAATGACAATTAAATAACCTCCTCTTCATTGAAAAGTAGTGAAGCAAGGGAAGATGTGAAATGAATACCTAGTCATCACCCTAATAGTTAAAATTCTCGAAAAGTCAAGGTTGATCCCATCTACATTACTAACTTTATATCCTTCAAGCCTCACATCCTATCATTCACACATCACCACTTTAATAATCCTTCCGTGGAGTTTGTTTGACCATTAATTCTTTTGTATTCTAACTCAAACAAACAGGTCCTTGAAGTGCAGCAATGGTGAATTAACTTTCGTCCATATATATTGTTTCCTGACATTTTTATTTGGTCTATCTGAATCACAGGTCTCAAATGGTTTAGGACAGAGCTTTCCCCATGTCCACTCTCTAGAATGCTTCGAAACTGAAGATTTAGTAACTCCCACGAATGGTTCTAGCGATCTCCCGATGGCTGCTGTGAATGATCCATTCCCGTTTGTACTGTCACCAATTGAAGATTCAGTAACTCCCATGAATTTTTATGCAGATTTCCCAATGGCTGATGTGATCAATAATTCATACCTTTTCGGAGGGTCACCAATTGAAGATTCAGTAGCTCCCATGAATGCTTATGGGCATTTCTCAATATTGGCTGATGTGAGTGACCAAGCACTCCAGTTTGTAGGGTCACCAATTGAAGATTTAGCAACTCCCATGAATGTTTCAGGTGATTCCTCAATGGCTGATGTGAATTTGAATGATCTTTGGAATTCTTACTAGAGGGACAAGCAAAGAACAACTCCGTTATCTGACTGAAGAATAATGGATGTTTATTTGATCTCGGTCACAGAGTAAAGTAATTCTCCTTAGTTTTTTTTTTTTTTTAATTGTGGACTACCGAATTAGTAGTTGTGGTAGTCGGGCCAGTAGTGATGTGTATGAATGAATCTATAGAGTGCTTGGAGTTTGAGAAGTTCGGAAATATGAGTGGTTGTTTTCTGCAATAACTACATTAGTGTGTGATAAAATATTGTGTTCTGTCAAATAAATTTCAGTTAGTTCTTGGTTCGTATCAATTTTTTTTTTCTAATGGAGGGCTCCCAATCTTTTGGGCTGGACTAATCTCTCCGGGCCCAGAGGGAAGTCGGGTAAACTCTCCTAAGCCCCAGTGTGGTAGTGTAGTTCCGAACCTACAACATTCGAGTGTAAACCGTGGTCCTAAGTTAATTGAGGGGGTTAAACTAATATCCTTTGGGCTCGTATCAACTTGAGTTACACTTACATAGAAAGGATATATTTTTTTTTCAAATTTAGAATTCAACACTCTTTATACTGATTATGGAGAAATTATAGTGTGCACCTTTTACAGTGTAGCCTGTTTAAATATTTTCTGCGCATCTTGAGGCCAACTTTTCATGTCATCTTGCAATTGGATCAGGACAACGAGGGGTGACACAGTTGTACGTAAACCATTCCTCTCATCGGGTACCAGGGATTGACCTTAATTTGTCTCCCTTCCCCCCACCCCCACTCCTCACATGTGTGAGTTCTCACTTCTCACGTGTGCGGATTTTCACTGATTGCATGTTAGAGTTTCACTCCCCGTGTAGGCGGGATCCCTCAGGGTGTGCATCTCTTTTTCGGGTCCTAGATCCCTTAACTGGGATAACAAAAAAGGCAATTGTATCTCAATTCTCGACATCTCTCTTCATAAGTGGTTGAGCATGAGATATCAACCTCAATGGTGCAATATTAGGAAGCGCGATTCACTTCTAGATAAGATTCAATCCGTGACTAGGGCTGTCAACGGGCCTAGCCGGGGTTAGCCCTTATCCTACCCTCATATGTGTGGGTTGGGCATAGGTTGAGCCAAAGCCCTCCGAAACCTTGGCGGGTCTACAATATTGAAGCCCATACCCTCGAGGGTTAGGGCCGAGCTAGGGATGGCCCAGGGCTGAATGAAATGATTTTTTTTAATATTATTATTATATATAATAACTTTTTTATACTATGATGCTAACCATCCTTTATTCGAGCTAAAGACACATGCAATGCAAATGTCAATCTTTTTGTGTCATTTAAAAAAAAAAAAAAACAATGAACAAATTACTTTATCCTCAAATAAAAGTATTTTTAAGATTAAATGAAATAAGCTAATTTGATTGTATTGTGATATGAAATTAGGACATGAATGACACTATTATAGTCCTTGGCACACTAGTTGTAGTTACATAATTTAAATAATGTGCCCAATTTTATTTATTGTCAAGCTATTAGTAAGATTGTTGCAATTGAAGTTCAACTAATTGTAGTGTTTTTTACTATGGACCATCAGAACTTTTTTGACAAGTCTCATATGACCCAATTAGATTTACTTATTAAAAAAGGCATGCATTAGGACTTTTCTAAATAAATAATTTAGTATGTGTAGTTCAAATAGACATTAGGCCACTTTTGAATTAGCATTAACCCTAGCTTGTAATTCTATACAACATCACCATTGGATTTTATAACAAAATAATTAAACTGTGACTACTTAAGATGAGTGATAGATGATTTAATGCATTTGAACATGGGTCAGAGTCACAAAGTTTAACTCCATATGTGGAGTACACTTGCACTACTAGAAAAAAAGGTTTTTATATCGGCTAAAAACCGATATAAAAGACCTATTATATCGGTTTTTGAGTGAATTTCAAACCGATATAAGTACCCCCGATATAAAAGATAAACGGAACCGATATAATAAGTGTAATATTTCATATCGGTTAAGCCTAAAGCGATGTAATATCATATGTATTTATATCATAAATTATTGCAAAACCGATATAACTTATAGCCAAACCGACATAATTAATATATGTTATATCGGTTTCATATGGTTTTTTATATCGGTTTCATAATAACCGATATAATTGATTAAGAATAACCGATATAAAAAATATGTAATTGGTTTGTTATATCGGTTTCATATGGTTTATTATATCGGTTAAATTATAACCGATATAATTGATTAAGAATAACCGATATAAAAAATATGTAATTGGTTTGTTATATCGGTTTCATTAAAAACCGATATAATTTCACAATTTATTTTTTTTAATATAAAAAAAACCTGCTGTACCACGATAAAAAAAAACTGCAATATACCTCAAAATACTAACATCTAAACAACAAAAACCTTTGTATATATATGCTTCCTATCTCATGCATGAAGAACTATACAGTAAAATGAGATTTCCAGGTAAAAACAGCCACCATATGCATTCAAACACAACTTAAATGAAATAAAGTGGTTCATAGAAAATGTTCACATCTTTGTAGACCCACAAACCATGGGATGTACCTGGAAAGATTTTTTCGAAATTTCGGCATAGTCTCCCCTGTACGTGTGACATGTAATTTTTTTTTACAACCTGCTAGTACCTGTACATGACAAAAAAACACTTCATATAAACAACTCAATGCCCCAACACACTACAAAGTCATTCACCACTACGTCATCAGTCATACACCATTTGACCATAGCACTTTAATGCCCCAACACACTAGAAAGATGCACCAAAAAAACTTATGTTCATTCATTTCTATATCCAACACAATGTCATTATTCCAAAAACAACATTCTCATTACAAGATACAAAACAATAAAAAGGGAAGTTGGTCCTGGCCTTTTTCAGAAACAAATATAATTCTAAAGCAGTAATGAGTCTTGTAATCAATAATGGGCCATTATCCTTAAATGTGTAGTGACCATGTAAAGGGCCATTATCCTGTGCGGGTCCCATCAAAGCACGGTCTCAAAATGAAAAGAATCTTTAAATGTAGAACTTGTGCCACCAAATGGAAACAAACAGTAGTAACCATCCACACATCTTTAGATGTCCAAATTTCTGAAACCAGACTATTAGGATCAAAATTTGTACTATTTTCCCTGCCAATTTGTTCACTCTGGATTGGAAGGGCATCTATACACACTATGCTCTGTTATGTAGTAAAAGTCCTCATTTATGGAAGAAGAATAAATCACAAAAGCATGAGTAAACTAAAAAAGACTACTAGGATCTGCCACATACCAGACTTGGTAATCTCAAGGCACCTTTTGCAAGAATCCATGGTCTTAAACATCAGAAACTATGGGAAGAACTGGGCAACGATGAATCCAGTAAAATATCTTGCATTAAGAACTGAGGGAAAAACAAAATAAAAATTGCTATAAGAATGTAAGTGAAGAACAAAGTAAAAACAAAAACCAAAGAGAAAAGTTGACAGTGTGGGCAAAAGTAAAAAGGGATTTTTACGAAATAATTAAGATTATATTTTGGTTTAACAGTTTTATGAAGAAAAACAACAAAACTACGGGTCAGTTGTTCGTACCTTTTATTTTGACGAAATTACCCTAGTTGATGATATCGTCATCTCGGAGTTGACGATATCATCAACTCAGTTCATGATATCGTCAACTCTTTCAAACATGAGAAATCTTGCATTGCTTTTCCTTTGAAATTCTGATTCATTTAGAATTTGAATATATCTAGATTTGCATCAGTTAGTTAAATTAACTTGTGATTAGAAATCAGGGCTCAATTCCTCCATATTGATTAATGATATCGTCATCTCAGATGACGATATCATCAATTGAGTTTTTCTAAAGAGATTTCCACTAACCATCCATAATTCCATACATTACACACTTTATTCATGTTCAGACATTCATAGATACTTTCATACATTATTCTTGCAAAAAAAAAAAAATCTTCCAAGCCTCATCTTCTTTTATATCATATATATATCGGGCGTACACACTTCATACATACTTTAGTGCATGATATGGGCTTCTAATATTCAGTAAGCCATTCACATTATAGTCTTAATATTACATCATTTCATACACAATTGTCACTAGAACATAAATGGGGAAGGTCAACATTCATACACACAATGATGTTGCAATGAATTTTGGTATCATCAGATATTCAAACATGGGTTTCTTTACAAATTTAAAAAATATAATAAAATATAGGAGTGTCTTGTTCATAATTCCATATTTTTAGATTCAATATAGGTCTTTGGTGGGAGATATGAATAGTATTGTATGGCATTTCCTGGGTTGAAAGGACTGCTGCATAAAATTCAATTTGCAACACTGGCAATCTCAATTATTAAATTTTACCTCTTCAGCTGTAGGACGGTCTTTAGGATCAAAGGCAAGCAGGCGTTCAAGTAAATGTAGAGCCAATGGATCTACATCAGGAAACTTGTGTGCGAAAGAGACTGCATACTTGGCCTTCATATTGGTTGCATCCTAATTGCATGGACTCTTTCAATAAAATTTTGAGTTGTAATTTTCATTCAATCTAAATAAAAAAATAGCAAGATTAACATATGATTAAGAATGTCATATGCACAACTGAATTCCCTTTATGGTTCAGGGTATAGTTGCTAGAGTGTGAAAACTAATATGCATTCAGGTGAGGAACAAAAATCGAAAAAAAAATTTACTAGCATTAAATTTAAGTACTCACCTTTGATAAGAAATGATTACCCACTCATCCACTCATCGTCCTAGTAAATTCTACTATGGTGCCTGGGCTATGGATCATGTTGTAGTGTATCTTGATACATCATTTTTTATTTGGGATGCTGTATCTGTGTATCTTGGTGTTACAGAGAAGATTAAATTGTGGAAAAGTAATGGTCCTCGTATACATCTTCATCTTAGGCCCTTTACTGTTCACATCTTTACTACTACTTCAATGAAAACCCCCTTTACTTTGAGTTCTGCTGAATTTAGTAAAAAGTTGCCAAATGGGTTCAGTTAGTTCAAAATGGATGCTCACCAATAGGGTCATTCCTATGGAACAACATGGATGCTCACCAGTAAGGTCCATCCTATGGAACAGTTTACTTTTTTTTTTCTCCTTGTCAAGGTCAGGCCAAGCTTGGGGTAACACTTTTGAGTTTTTGAGTATGCCTGGCTCAGTTAGTTCGAAATCATGACCTGACTAATCTGATTGGCCTTTGTTATTGATTAGGTTCAGAGAAGGCATTATGGGTGGCAGGCGGTTCATAAGTCGTGATGCAGTTGAGTAAAATCTGATTAGGTACAGATTTTTTTTTCTCAAATAGAGAACTTTTTTTTTTAACTAACTTAAGTGCTGCTCACAGTCACATGTATAACACAGTTTATTTTCAGTCATCCCATGTATCTTTCCTCTGGTTTCTCATCTTCTACTTCTGACCATTCAAACAAAGTATATTTATAGTTCTCAAGATTTTTGAATGCTACTGACTGAAAAAAAAAATGTTTGTGAAGCCAATGATGGGGATAGTAGATCAAACATGGGCACAATGCTTTCCCCATTGCTGTCCATAATACATCTCTATGTGTTAACCACTTACCACTTTTTAACTGTTTTCTAATTTAATTTTTTAAAAATTACTTAAATTGCTGCACTTGCTATGCTCATCTTCTAACAGTTAAAAGCAGTCTGAAATGATATACTTCTTTTGGTGAAACTGTGCAAAATGATCTCACCTTCTCCAGAGGAAGGACAAGAGGAAAGATTCAACTGAGAGATTAACACGCACATGGGATATGTTGTCTTTATAAGCAAATATTTTGGAGAGTGAAGGTTTGTAGCACCATAATATACAATATACAAATGCTATGTATGAATTTGTTCCCAATAAATTTAAATTCATCAGGCATTTACATCAAGGTGGAAGTTATGACAAGTCAATTATTATCATTTTTCTGAATGATTAGCTTTTTTATGAAGGGATAAAGTATAGGAGAGATACTATAGATCAATACAAGCTACAAAGCCACAAGCTAAACTACAAATAAGAGACAAGGATCAGTAAAACGAGTCAAGGAGGGTATTGTCTATCAGGACGAATATCCAAACTCTGACGCCTAACCCCATCCTTTGCTAGGATGTTAACCACTGAATTGGACATGGTAGAAAGAAGCACCAACCTTTTCTACCACATCTTGTTTTCTCTATGGAGACCTGCATCTACCAGAAGCTCATCATAGAGCATTTAATAAAAGCAGTGGCATGTAAGAGAATTCTAGTGTTTGGCATTGTTAATGACTAGTAACACCAAAAGACAAGCTATACATGTACAAAACCAAGTTAGAGAACTTACTATAAATATGAAAGTCCCTTGTTCTTCGTCAAAGATGTTTTCCATCTACAAATTAATATGTTCCATATACTCTCCACCACACACACCTACAAAGAAAGATTAATCCCATAAACAGAAGTAAGTGCATGCTATAGTAAGGTCATAAGCGTAAAAGGCTCAATTTCACACCATATCAATGATGATATTGGCACAATCTCAAGGCTCAGAGCAGTTCATTCAAAGGAGCCTACAACATCTTGATCTATGATTTATTTATCAACTGAGGTTAATGTTATTCAGAATGTCAAACAGCCTAGATTTCAATGCTGAGGTTGAAATCAGATTCACTTTCAGATTCAGTCATGGATTCATAAAATTCCAAAGCCCACAGTCCTTCCCCTCCTTCTTCTTCCCTTCTTTTCTTTTCCTTTCCTTCTCTTCTTAAATTGCATAGTTAAACTAGAAATCACAAATAAACAAACCTCATTAGCTCCTCGTCGGAAACATAAACACCTTTCCCATGAGCCGGCAAAGGCCATATTTTCCCCGTCGGCTTTGAATTTTCCTTTCCTTCTTTTCCCGGCGAAAGAAGCCATTTCGCCGGCAAAGGCCATATTTTCCCCGGCGTTTAGTCGTTGCGCCAGCAAAAAACGCCGAGAAAAATGCTAAATGTTGTAGTGTGATGATATGTTACAAGTATGCCTTACACACGTGGGATCTTTAGTATACAAGTGAGGGCCACTATTTTTATTTTGAGTCATTGCAGTCCTTGCCTCCGTCTCTATAGATTCAAAGCATAGAAGTTATTTATCTACTTTTCTTTAGTAAATGTTCACACAGTATACCCACACACACCCCATCCAAGGCCCCTGACATTCAATGCTACAAACAGGGATCGAAGTCTCCATGGAGTGACTCACCACTGAAATCAAAGCATATAAGTTTAAATTCAGGTTCATGTTTATGGTTTTTTTTTCCGTTTGTTTTCCTGTTTGGATCCAACAATGAGAAATACATTAAAGCATTCAAATTCAAGGAAATTAAGGAACGTGAGCAATGGAGAAATAAACACTACTAAAAAAATGGCTTGTTGTGTCGGTTTTTTGGTGTGTCGGGTATGTGGAAAACCGACACAACAAACTTTGTGTCAGTTTAAGTTATTTATGTATTAATATCAGGTTTGTTGTGTCACTTCATTGGAAAGAGACACAACAGAGTTTTGAGTTGTGTCAGTTCTACTAAACCGACACTACAACACAAGCTGTTGTGTCGGCTGGGTTAAAATTTAAGTGTAATGTTTTATATAATTCATCATACCGACGCATCAAACTTCATGCTTCAGTGAAAAATCTCATCTGCCAAATTAATTTGGCGCCAAGCAAGAACTTTGGCTCCATTCTTCATTACGCGCTCATCACTCTTGTTCCCGCTATTTCTTCCTCTCATTCCCCACAAAACAGAAACCCTTGCCGCTCATCTCTCTCTCTCTCTCATTCTCCCTCTCCTCACCGCGTCGCTGCCGCCGGACTCCGAGCACGCCGGTGATCACCACCACCACCAAGATCTCCTTCTCTTTTCCCTTCTCCACTCTCTCATCTCATCTCCCTCTGCCCAGCTCACTGCCGCCCCACCTCTCTCTCTTTTTCCCCTTTTCTCTTCTCCCTCATCTCACCTCACTCAATACCCCACTGTCCCGACGCCATCACCGCTGCCGCCGGACCCACCTGCGTTGCCGCCGAGCTTCCTCATCTCCGGCGAACCCAGCCCACTCCATCTCTCTCTATTTCCCCATTTTTTCTTTCTTCCTTTCCTTCCCTGTTTCTCTATTTCTTTCTCTGTTTTCTCTCTCCCTCACTCATCTCCCTGCCAACGAAAATTACCCCACTGTCCCGACGCCATCACCGTTGCCGCCGAACCCACCTGCGCTGCCGCCGAGCTTCCTCATCTCCGGCGAACCCAGCCCACTCCATCTCTCTTTATTTCCCCATTTTTCCATTCTTCCTTTCCTTCCCTGTTTCTCTATTTCTTTCTCTGTTTTCTCTCTCCCTCACTCATCTCCCTGCCAACGAAAATTACCCCCTCCCATTTCTTCATCTCATCTCATTTCTCCCCCTCCCATCTCACCCATTTCACCATTCCGTTCTCTGTTTCTTTATTTCTCTATCCCTCTCCCACCGAAAGGAAAAAAAAAATCTCAAGCTTTCATCTCCCTCTCCTCTCGTTTCTTCCTGCTACTCCCTCTCTCTTCTTGTCTTCGACTCCAAAACCTCAACCTTTCATCTTCCAAACTCTCGGCTTTGCTGATAAAGGTTAGTTTTTTTTTCTCTGATGGTTTATTTTGTTTTGGACAGTTGAGTTATAGATTGGGTTTATTCAAATTGCATGTTAAGTAGCCTTAGTTGGTTGATTAAAGTAGTAAGGCTAGTATTAATTTCTTTGATATAACAAGAATGAAAATTCATTCTTAAAGAATTGTACATATAGCTAAATATATGACCTGGAGCCACCAGTTACAGGTCAACAAGAGATGTCTTAAGGCATTAGTATAGACTGTGATCCCATTTGTCATTTTGATGTCATTAAGAATTATAGATTGCAACTGCAGGATGGCATTTTTTTCTACACTTCTATAGATACTCAAGTAGTTTTCTAGCATGCCGTATGGTTTGTTTTTGGGCATTATTGTAGGTGGAATCTGAATACTAGAGAAATGTTATTGTCTTACCATTGAAAATCTTCAAGTGTATTAGTAATCAAGAGTTTTAAGTGTTGAATTGGACAAAGATTAATATTGTCTGTTTACTTTTTAATAGGACTTAAATACTCGATGACAACATGCAAGTAATTAATTTTGTCTGTTTATTTTTTCACCTGGTTGTAGTTCATCCCTTGGATCATGTGTTTATTTTTTTTTAATTGTTGCAGTAGAGTGTTACTGTTCCATTGTTTTGCGAAATTATTTATTTCCTTTCAAAATGGACAAGTCTTGGATGTCAAAGGATAGGCTGACTAGGGAATACAATAATGGGGTAGAAACTTTGATCAGTATTGGAAAGGATGAGGATAGTTTCTTACGCTGCCCATGCAAAAATTGTGGAAATCTTCGCGAGTTAACAAAGAGAGAAGTTAGATCTCATCTTGTCCATCATGGTATTGACACAACCTATACGACATGGAGATTTCACGGGGAAAGATCTTCTAATTTTGCTGAGCCCATTGTTCTTGCATATTCCAATGACAACCAATATCATGAGATGGAGACTCCAGATGATGCGGTACCCATGAAACGAATGGTACGTACAACAGAAGAACAATTCGAGGCTAATCCTGAGAAGTTTAAAGAGTTGCTTGAAGACGCAGAGACACCTTTGTACGAAGGCAGCCCGAAGTTTACAAAGCTATCAGCAGTGGTTACATTGTTTAATATAAAAGCAAAGGGTGGTTGGTCTGACACAAGTTTTACGAATTTGTTGAAAGTGTTACAGGAGATGTTTCCCTTGAAAGATAATGTGTTGCCTTCAAACATGCGTGAAGTTAGGAAGACATTGTCAGTTTATGGTATGAAATACCAGAAAATACATGCGTGTCCCAACGATTGTATACTCTACAGAGGTGATGATTTCAAGAACCTAACTGAGTGCCCTACTTGTGGAGTGTCAAGATACAAGGAAAACAAAAGTAAGACAGACCAGTGTAGTGGTGTACCCGCAAAAGTCATGTGGTACTTTCCACCAATTGCAAGATTTGAAAGAATGTTTAAGTCCGAGGAGACAGCAAAGTCACTAACATGGCATGCCAACGAAAGAGTAATCGATGATAAATTGCGTCACCCAGCTGACTCTAAAGCATGGAAGGAGGTAGAAAATAGGTGGCCAGAGTTCGCAAGTGAGTCAAGAAACCTTCGTCTAGCACTTTCAGCTGATGGGGTCAACCCATTCAACTCTCTCAGTAGTAAATATAGCTTGTGGCCGGTAATGTTGGTCACATACAACCTCCCACCTTGGTTGTGCATGAAGCGAAAGTTTATGATGTTGACAATGTTGATTCCTGGTCCGAAACAACCTGGGAAAGAGATCGATGTATACTTGGCACCCTTGATTGAGGACTTAGTTACCTTGTGGAGGGAAGGAGTTATGCTTTATGATGCCTACAAGCGAGAACCCTTTTTGTTGAAAGCTGTATTGCTATGGACAATTAGCGATTTTCCAGCACTTGGCAATCTTTCAGGGTGTACTACTAAAGGCTACTATGCATGTCCAAGGTGCGGCGAAGACACATCTTCTTATAGGCTGAAACACTCAAGGAAAAATATATACCAAGCCACTAGAAGATTTCTTCCGCGGTATCATCCTTATCGTAGACAACAAAAGGCCTTCAACGGTGAGAAAGAGCTTCGGATTGAACCAAAAATATTATCTGGTGAGGAAATTAAAAGGAAAGTTGAAGGGATCAATTTCACATGGGGAAAACAGAAAAAATCAGTGGGAACATCAAAGAAGTCATTGGAAGAAGATGATGAAAGCAATGCCACCAAATGTTGGAATAAAAAGTCAAAATTTTTTGATCTTGATTACTGGCCGTATTTGCTTTTAGTCCATAACTTGGATGTCATGCACATTGAGAAAAATGTTTGTGATAGCATCATTAGCACTTTGCTAAACGTGCCAAATAAAACAAAAGACAATCTTAATAGTCGTCTTGATCTGGAGGAGATGGGTTTAAGGAACGAATTGGCTCCAAAGATTGGGGAGAAGAGGACGTTCTTACCACCAGCGTGCTACACATTATCTAGAGCCGAGAAAGTGAGATTGTGCAAAACATTACACGAGCTGAAAGTCCCAGAAGGATACTCTTCAAATTTTAAGCCACTTGTTTCAATGCAAGACCTAAAATTGCATGGTCTCAAGTCGCACGATTGTCACTTGTTGATGCAACAATTGCTTCCTGTTGCAATACGGTCTGTGCTGCCAAAACATGTGAGATATGCCATTTTGAGGTTGTGTTCCTTCTTCAAAGCTATTTGTGCGAAAGTAATAGATGTGGAAAGGTTGCCTGGAATCCAGAATGATATAGTGATCACATTATGCTTGTTGGAAAAGTATTTTCCACCATCATTCTTTGACATTATGATTCATTTAACGGTGCATCTTGTTAGAGAGGTTGAGCTTTGTGGTCCGGTTTTCTTCCGATGGATGTACGCATTTGAGAGGTATGATGAATAATTTATTTTGATTGTTAATGGCTTCATTAGAATTTAAAAAAAAAAATTTTATTATGGTTAAAATCCAAGTTATCCTTTCATATTGTTTTAGGTATATGAAGGTCTTAAAGAGTTATGTAAGAAATCCAACCCGACCAGAAGCTTGCATGGCAGAAAATTATATTGCAGAGGAAGCAATTGAATTTTGTAGTGAGTTCTTACCCGAGTTGTTGGGAATTGGGATTCCTCCTTCCGGTGAAAAAATTCCTGCTGATATGGTGTTATATGAAAAGGCTCCACCTGGCGGTGATCTAGTTCCAGTTGATCAGAAAAGCTTTAGAGCAAGCACATAACTATGTGTTGCAAAACACAAAAGATGTTCTTCCTTACATCGAGTAAGTAGGACCATTTAGTTGTTTCACATTTCAAATCAATCCTATGTGTCTTGTATATATTTGGCTGACAAAATGATTTCTATTGGAAACATGACAGGGAACATATGACCTATCTAAAGAAACAAGATCCCCGCAAGTCAAGAAAACCGACATTGTTGCAAGACGAACACAATCGTACATTTAGTAGTTGGTTTAAAGACAGGGTAAATGACCGACTTAGCGTCTTTTCAGCATAATAAACTATTAGTACGACTAACTTTTATTTTAAAACAATCAGGTGTTGGAGGAGCGGCTTAAGCCTGAGAATAAGGTGTCAAGCGCCTTAAACTGGATATCTAAAGGTCCTTTGGCACATGTTTTAAAATATTCTACCTTTGTCGTTAATGGTCACCGTTTTTCGACAAAGGCTCGTGATGCTTCACGAGTCACTCAAAATAGTGGAGTTTCTCTATTGGCAAGAACTACACAGATTTCAAGTTCAAAGGATCAAAATCCAATAGTCACTGACATGTCATTCTACGGTGTTCTTGTCGAGATATGGGTGCTCGACTATGTTGCCTTCAAAGTTCCAGTGTTCAAGTGTGATTGGGTGGATAGTAAAAATGGTGTCAAGACTGATGATATGGGTCACACATTAGTTTATCTTGGAAGAATTGGCCATAAGTCAGATTCATTTATATTTGCATCACAGGCGAAGCAAGTTTTCTATGTACCCGATCAAGTTGATTCTAGTTTGTCAGTGGTTCTAGAATCCCGCCAAAATTACCAGGACTATGGAGACGAAGATGACCTCAATGACATACTTGATCAAGTTGAAGTGCTACCAAGTGTTGCATCATTTGATGCTACTGATGAATCTCAATCAAATTACATGCGAGAAGATTGTGAAGGGATTTGGGTTGACAGCTAAATGTTTAATTTTTGATTTTTCAGTTATATGCCTATTAGTTATATGGAAGTGTAACATGCTACTGATGAATCTCAATCAAATTATATGCCTATTAGTTATATTCTTTTTGCTATGAGATGGATTAAGATAATCCTCCATTGAATTATATTTGAGGTTGTGACAAATTCGTTTTCATTCGTTCTTGAATTTGGTAAGTAATGTTTATTATGGTTAAGTACACATGCTTAAGTTCATCCATTTTTTGTTGCTTTTTCTTGTGGTAAACTAAAAATTGCGACGTGTGCTCTTAGCAGGTTTTGAAGCTTAAGCAATGGACCCTGAAACAGGTGCTGGTTCACTTAAAAAAAGGAAGAGAAGACATTTAGCTGTGGTACCTGCCGGTGAAAAAAATGCGAGAGGTCAAACAGTGTCTCATGACATGAATAAGAAATGGGACGGTATAAAGATTGTAGTGGAGTTTGATGAAAATTCTGTGCCTATCGGAAAAGTGGTACGAAAAAAAGTTGCTACTTGGGCAGGTGCATTGGTTAGAGGTGTTGTTCCACTAGCTGAATATCCAAATTGGTTTAAAGTGCCTGATCCCATGAAAGAGGATTTATGGGTAGGAATGGAGGTAAGTGTTTATTGAGCTTATCATTGTTGAAGTGTTTATTAAATTCTTTTGTTATTTTATTTGTAAACTACAATTTGTTTAATTAAATATTTGCAGTTGAGATTTATTATAGATGTAAAATATAAAAAGAAAGCAATATCCCATTGCGGTGTACTATGGAGGAGGTTCAAGACTTATCTGACAAAAGAATTTGTCAGACCATACTTAGATGATCCAGAATTGCTAGAAAATCCACCATATTTGTGGGACGTTTATCCAGACATCAAGAAACCAGATTGGCAGAAATTTGTTATGATTAGATGTTCAGAAGAATTCCAGGTTAATAGAAAGTGCATGTTTTACTTATAATTTCCACTAAAGAATCATTTTTTGTGGGAAGTTAAGATAAACTGATTCTTTTTTTCTTCGAAACCTTTAGGGGTTAAGCAAGTTGCAAGCAGAGAGAAGGTATCTGAACGAATATGACCACCGAATAGGCAAGGATGGTTATGCTGGCCTTTCCGATAAGATGGTAATTGGTTCAGACGAGAACCATCGAACAACTAACATTAGTTTCTATTTGATGTTCATGATATACTCTGTTTTCTTAACTATTTGAGTTCTTTGACTTTTGATTGATAATAGAAAGCAGCGGGAGTATTGATTGATCGTCAAGATAGACATGTCATGTGGCTACTAGCACGACAAGACAAGAAGGGTGAATATTCAAATGATGCTACTAAGGAGATAGCTAAAAAAATCGTAAGTTCCAAATTTGATTAAAAACATTTCTAATTCGTGGAAGATACTTATTGAGTTTCTCATTCCATTTTCTTACAGGAAGTACTAAAACATGATGAGAAGGAAGGAAAGTTGGTAACAAAAGGTAGTGAAGATATTCTTACTTTGGCATTGGGAACACCTGAACATAGTGGACGAGTTAGGGCTGGTGGAATGTATTGTACTCCAACTATGTTCTTTAATCTCCCTAAGCGTAGATCAAATAAGGAATATACTCAGAAATTGGAGGCGCAGTTGCAAGAGAAAGATGAACACATTCTGACATTGCAGAAATCAATGATAGAGTTGCTTAAACATCAAGGATTGGTTAACTCACCAATAGATGAAACATTGAGTGAGTTGCTTAAGGAACAACTTGGAATGCTTAACTCCACACCAGCAGAAAATGTGGCGTCCAATAGTGATAAGAGTGATAATAGACGGGGGCTGTTAGCCCAAGCTCAAAATCGGAATTCATGTAGCCAAAAGGTACATATTTTGTACCTTTAATTCGTAATGCTTTTAAGCACTATGTGGTTGTTGACTTCACTTTTATTCAATTAATGTGTAGTCAAAGGAAGTCGGTAAAACAAAGCAGACCATGGCATTGTCGAAACGAAAGGTGAAAAAAGTTCAGGTACGTATTTAAAATAATCTATATGTGATTGTATATATTGTTCTGTTTTGTATTTTTTTAGAATAGACTCTATATGTGATTGTATATATTGTTCTGTTTTGTATTTTTTTTTCCTACTAACTTGGATTGGCTTTGTTTTCATTGTATAGTCAAAAGCAACTAAAGAAAAAGGCATTGCAGCAACATCAAAATTTATTCCTATAAATGGGATGATGGTAAGTATCTGCCTATTGAAGATTAAGACAAACATTTATGTTTCAACAAGTCCTAATATTTTTTTAATTTCGTTATTTTCATAGTTCCAAAAGTGTAAATTGGCTTTGGGATCAAAAGACAATGTAGTTGCCGAAGGAAGTGTTTATCCAATGACAGAGGCAGCAACATCTATGCATTGCTTGACTATACCGGATGCATACGTACGTGTGTCGATCGAAAAAGCATTGTCTGGTGGTGCCCTTCTCCCGTTGCCTAATGGATCTAGTGAACATTCATATGTGAAAGATGCAGTTGGTTCATTTGTGGCTTGGCCAAAGGAATTCGTGATACTTGAAAATGTAGTGGTGAGTGTGTTAACAATATTTTACATACGTATAGTTTTTCTATGATCACTATCACAATATCAATCTTGCTCAATGATATGATAACGTACATGTTAGGAAGAGCATCCTCCATTGAGAAATGGTGATAAGGAAAATAAGTTCACAAGATTTTATCAAGCTGTGGAAAAGAAGTTGGGGGATAATGGACTGATAACCGTTCCACTGATTGGAACTCTTTTTATCGATGAGATGGATGATATAACAGTGAGTATGGATGAGCTGAGTGATGTGTGTCACATGGGAAAGTTAGCTTCCTCTTGCCTGATAACATACATTAGGTGAGAACTCTTGGTTTGCCATTTAAAATTCATTCTTGTTTGATACAATAAAATCTAATTGAGTTATATATGGTTTAGACACTTGTATGCTTCTTATGGGATTGCTCGAGAAAAATATGCATTTGGAAGCCCTCAAAGCATTAATGCTCTTACAAAGGATGATGATAAGTCACGATACATTCAGCATTTGGCTAGGATCCATGGTGACCGCGTGCTTTTAATTCCTTACAACACAGGGTACGTGTATTTTTTTATGAAATAATTTTTTAATTTTGTAAGCATTTATTTAATTTAATTATACTTGATTTGTCGCAGCACGCATTGGGTTTTAATAGGTATTGACATACCATCGATGGAAGTGTACTGGTTTAATTCTCTTGGAAGTGAACCAAATCGGGATCTTAAATTAGAGATAAATAAGTGAGTACCCTTTTCAATTTCTTTAATTGGTTGGATATGGTCTTTTATCTTGGATTGAAAACTTTTACATGGGTTTACAAAGAAACAAAGTTTTGTGACTTTATCTACATGTGTGGCCGAGTATATAGACGGCAGTATCATCCTTAGTTTGTGAAGCAATATGGCTAAAAAAAACCTTCTATAAGAATTTGATCACCCACAAGAAGAATCTACAAACATATGTCTGGTGTTGTCAGAACGAGTAGTAGTATGGTAGACAGTCAACCACTTTCATGGGGTTTTAGATTTGAGAAGACCCAATCTTTGGAATTATAGGTTAATCATCATCGTCTTGTACCCTTATCTAATCAATTTGGGGTCGGCCATAAGAGTTCTACTTTTGAAAGTAAGCTATCCTCATAATTCTTATCTTTCTATGGTACATCATAGAGGTTGTGTGTCCTTTAGTGCTCATGAAACTAATTAGTGACAGTGAGAAAGCAATGCAACCTGATAAGTAGAAATGAAAGGACTGTAAGTGTAAGAGATGGGTATAAAGGAAATATTTCTGAAAGTAAATTTTGAGATATTACAATGTGCATCATAAAAAAAACACATTAAGTTACAGGGAATATTTCGTAGCTATTTTTAGTTTACCATTGATTATGTGTCTCTCAGATTTGTCAATTCTCCAGTAACAAATAATCAATATAACCACTGCCATTGTAGCCTTGCCCAAACTGTGTAGGGTTGCCTCTGTTTAGTTCTGCTTTTCCTTTTGATCCTAATTGTAGCCTCTTCTGATTTGGTCCTCTTTGTCATTTACATGTATCCTTATCATTTTTTTATTATTAAAATGGTAATAGATTTACTACATTAAAGCAAACATTTAAGAAATGATACAGGTTTCAAAGGCTACAATACAATGACAATGAAACACCATAATTTTAAAACTTAAAACGACAACTTTCTTACCAGTAGCTCCAAAGATCTGAAGTGATAGCTTTAAAAGCAAAAAGTAAAGTACAAGAACCCATTCATTAACTTTTACATGAGACTTTTGTGTCAACCTATGAGAGTATATGAATCATGATCATTGTAAATGGCACATTACTGTGAGGCACACCAGGTGCTTTTCCAAAGTGCTTCACTGCTTCCCGGGCATTTTTAAGACCTCTGAGAAGAACCTGTTACATGATATGGCATAATGAAAAACTTGCTTCCCAACCCTCTACAGCAACAAACTTCCAAACAGTAATGATGCATAAAGATCATGCAGATAAATAGAAATCCTTGTCCTTATCAGATTTCTCTACAAGATTCTAGAAAAGACACTCGCCAACCCTCATTCACTTATATGTTGATATGCAATAAGAAGTGAGTGCCACCTCTTGTAGGGTTGAAGAGTGGGAATTGAAAATTATGTGTTGTCTTTAAATAAGTTACAAGCAGAGCTGACAATGTTTTTTTCGTTCTTATTGCAAAAATCTTGAATTTGTTAGTGCAATCAAAGCAGTAAACTTCTCTCATGGAAAGAGAAAGAACAATCCAATTCCAAATTGGAACTATGTGAAGGTAAACTACTATTTTCCGCTAAAGGTGCAATGTGTATCTTTGTTATTGGTTGAATATATGTAATTGATTGTTTTATATTCTTTTGTGAAGTGCCCACAACAAAAGGGAGTTGAAGATTGTGGTTACTATGTGATGCTCTTTATGCTGCACTTGATCGAGGATGCTGGTCTACCAATAAATAAGAAGGTGAATAGAGTTACCATGTTCTTTAATACATCACATCAATATACACAATAAAATATGATATCGAAAAAATTTCATGATCGACTTTTTTCTCGACTCACTTAGGTGATGGAGTTGGCTAGCAAGGACAAATACACGACCAGGGAAATAAATGTACTTCGCCAAGACTTCATTGAATTTATCGACGTATTTATCACATAGAGCATCATGGCTATTTGGGTAATGTATTATCTGGGCTCTATTGGCTTAAATTAATTAGAACTATGATTCTACTCCATTGAAAACTTCTAAACCATGCTCTTGGTGAGTGCTTCAGCCCATGCAAAGTCTTTTGTAGTCTACCAGAGAATAATGCCATAAGATTGCTTAAACCCTTTTGCTACTAGCCTTTGTGTATCATTGCCACTAATTCCCACTTTGAATATATTTTTTTTCCTCTCTAAAATGCTTCCATTTTGTGTATCATTGCCACTTTCCCACTTTGAGTGAGACAGAGCATCAGTCACTGGTGTAGTGTCACCAAGAAACAAATGCACAACAGGTAGGATATCATGAATATTAATTAATTTTTTTTATGAGGTGTCTTGTTACATAAGAATGGTTCCCTG